>JANAVB010003599.1:9202818-9326182 GCA_029216955.1 Iris pallida | reverse complement strand
GTGACCCTTGACCTAGGTAGTTGACCTTGTTTGACTAGAGTTGACCAAAGTCAACCTTAGGTCAAACTTGACCTAATTAACCTAGAATTGACTAGGACTAACTCAAATGACTTAGTGACTCAAGTATGATTAAACCTTAACTAGTTTGACATTGGTTGACCTAACTTTGACTAGTTGACCTAGTTTGACTTTTTAAGTTGACCAGAGTTGACCAAGAGTTGACTTTGGCCTAGATTGACCTAGAATCATGTAGTGTGCATTGTATACTATTTTTACCATTGTGGATATATTGTGACCTGTTTTACTCTAAATAGGACTCTGTGACACCAGTTCGATATCTATTCATATCAGTAATACAGGGTGACGGGCGAGTACATTCTCTGATCATTTCATACTTGTTAGGATTTTATTCTTGCTCCAGATTACTTACATGATGCTGTCATGTTATTATCACGGATTGGTACTATATAGATCTTGTCATACATGTTATACCCCTCGGGGTGCATCAAATACAGTTGTCATGTGCTTTTCACGAACATCTGTATTCATGTACAACCTCTATTCATGTATACTCTGTGCAATTTTGTACTCTCATGATCACGTGAGCAAACATGATAAAAATCTCTTGTACAAGGTAACGTAACTTGACTGGATCCTGTGTATTGATTGGGGAGGGTGAGTAGGAAATGGTTATGTGATCAAAATCCCATCTTATGAATTCTTGTGAATCATGTATATGTCCATAGTACACTCACGTATGAGAGTTACCCTTGTATTGTCCTAACCCGTTATATAACCATCTCATGCTCTAAATCACAGGTTACCTACGTTCTTACTTATCATATATATAGATATTTCCAGTTATCAAATCTTCTCGTTTTTATCTATATTTCTTTACAGTCCATGTATCTTACTCTTTGCATGCTTTATATTTCCCAACCTGATATGAACTGGTGAGATGTATTGTGCTTGTTTCTGTCCTGACTGGATCTGTTGAAAATATTACAGATGATGATGGTGACTGTCCTACCTTCTATGGGACACATGAGGGTGACCTTCAGGAGCCTGAGGAGCATCTAGCTCAGTAGAGGGGTGCCTAGTCTAGTCTAGTGTTCTATAGTTTTTATTTTGTATCGGATTGTTCCGATGTTAGTTGTGACTTAGTTATATTTCAGGTCTTGTACTCATTTGTGTTGGACATCTACTTGTGTGGTGTGTGATAACTCTATTTATATTCAGTTTTTTCCTTTCATCTGATTCCATATTGTCACGCCCCAGATCCAGAATACTGGAGAGCGGGGGCAGACATAGCCAGCTACGTATAATGAAATAGAATCCACGTCACTATACGGTCACGGCTGTCTAGATACATGAGGGTTTAATACAATCCAACAGTCTCCTATGGTCATGAACAAGCCTATTGTCTCAATCATAAGCAAGTAGTAAACAGTTACAAGATGTCAGAGCACCAAATATACATAGTAAGGCATCCCATATATTACATATTCGAATGATCATGAAGCTAGTCGTACAAAATGTCAGGACTAGCAAGAGTTTCAGTCATACATGATCAACCCTAGATTTGTCAATCATGTTATAGCCCGTAGGCAGACAGTAAATAAAGGTGCAATACGAGCTAACACGTACTCGCCGGCTAAACGCCTCAAAAGAATAATTTTACAAATAGAGTGGGAGGACAAAAGAAACCCACTCGTTGCCCTGGTTACGGCTGGTGGTCACCATCGGGCTGGAGACAGGTGGATCCTCTGTTGCTGCTCCGATTCTGGCCACACAAAACAGCTGGGTCAGACCCCAGAAAGAGCAAGTGCCAAAGGAGGCTTCACTTAGGAACTAAAACCAGCATAGCACAAATAAATAGTTAGGTAATTAAAAGGATACTGATAATAACTGAGATAACAATAATATATTGAGCACGGAGAAACCATTCAAGTAGCAGACTGCAACCCTTAAACCAAACAAGGACCAGGGTTGCAATCCTTCGCCTGAATAGAAGCCGCCTCAATTACTATTGATAAGGTAACAAGACAATAACCAAAGAGAGACACAGAACTGCGGGAGCCAGGTTACAACCCTTAAACCAAAAAGGACGGGGTTGTAACCCTTCGCCTGAACAGAACTGGACCCTGATCTTTATTGTTAAGGCCAGTATAAATAATCATGGTATTGAAGTAAGGTAAAACATGACGAGCATGACAGAGGTTACAAATAAGACAATAAACAAGAAGGAACTTAAAACTTAGATCTACAAAAATAACCATAAAAATGAAAATGCCAAGTTCTAAGTATCTTAGAATCAAGTGAGGAAGAGAATGGAACAATAAAACTTTGAGATCCATCATGAAGCAAGTTTGCACTTGCCTAGCTCTCCTTCCTGGTAGGTGGAAGAGTAAATGGTGGAGAAGAAGAAGTGAAGAAGAAGAAAAAATGAAGAGAGAGAGAGAGTTAGGTGGAAATATAAATGAGGATGGTGGTGGTAGGTAGGGGTTCTCTTTTGGTTCATGGTGAACCCACAAGTAAACCAAACCAAGCTAAGCCAAACCAAGCTAAGCCATATCCAATGACATGCCAAAATAACAATGCAGGAAAATACGCAATACGAGTCAAGAATACGTACACGTATACCAAGATACGTAATACGAACTATAGGCATTACAACTCTACCCACCTTAAAAGAATTTCGTCCTCGGAATTTAATCAAGAGGCTGGAATTGCAAGGACAAGCTATACTAATCGTAAGCTATAACAAGCAGTCTATCACGCAGTCACTTATTCAAGCAAGGAATTGAAAGCATAAGGCATAAGGAAGACATTATACCTTACGAGTCAAACAGGTCGGGATATCGCGATCGGATATCATCCTCACGCTCCCACGTCGACTCACCCAAAGAGGATGACCCCAAGCAACTCGGACTAACTTGATAGTCTTGTTCTTGAGTGTCTTCTCTCTTCGGTCCAATATAGATATGGGCCTCTCCTCATACGAAAGGTTGGTACCAACAACCAATTCCGAATGATCCAGGATGTGGCTTGGGTCCGGGATATACCGTCGCAGTTGGGATACATGGAATACGTTATGCACCTCACGTAGCAACGGTGGAAGAGCGAGATGATATGATACATCTCCTACTCGCTCCAGAATATCGAATGGCCCTATATACCTAGGACTAAGCTTTCCCCGCACGCCGAAACGAATGACGCCGCGGTTAGGCAAAATCCTCAGGAATACATGGTCGCCGACAGAAACTCAAGAGGGCGCTGATGAGAATCAGCCCAATGACGCTGGCGATCTTGGACAACTCGAAGATGATCTCTGACTCTTCTGACCACTTCAACGGTCTGAGCAATCATTTTCGGACCAAGCATCTGCCTCTCTCCAACATCATCCCAGGCTAGCGGGGATCGACACTTCCTACCATACAGTGCCTCGAACGGTGCCATCTGAATACTGGCCTGGAAACTGTTGTTGTACGAGAACTCCACCAGGTGCACGTGATCTTCCCACGAACCTCCGAAGTCGAGTGTACATGACCGCAACATATCTTCAAGAGTCTGGATCGTACGTTCCGACTGGCCGTCTGTCTGCGGATGATAAGCTGAACTGAACTGGAGGTGAGTTCCCAAACTTTCTTGCAAGCTACGCCAAAAGTGCGACGTAAATCTTGAATCTCTATCCGAATTGATACTGACTGGTACACCGTGCAATCTGACAATCTGCCGAAGATACATCTCCGCTAGCTGAGCCATCGACTGACCAACTCTGAACGGGAGAAAGTGAGCCACCTTCGTGAGCCTGTCTATGACAACCCATATAGCGTCTCTGCCAGCCGGGGATCTAGGCAATCCAGTCACAAAGTCCATAGTTATATGCTCCCATTTTTACTCGGGAATCGGCAATGGTTGAAGTAGTCCAGCTGGTCTCTGATGTTCAGCCTTAACTTGTTGGCAGACTAGACAACGAGAGACAAACCGGGCTATCTCCCTCTTCATGCCATTCCACCAAAAGTGCTGGCGGATATCACGGTACATCTTCGTACCACTGGGATGAATGGAATACTGTGAACTGTGGGCCTCTGCCATGATCTCCTGTCTGATATCTCCACTGGGTACGCAAAGACGCTTACCATGTCGAAGTGTACCGTCTTCATGAATGCATAACTCTGGTCTTCGTCCTGCCTCACACTCTGCTCTGAGTCGCTGAAGCTTGGAATCTACTGACTGTGCCATCCGGATCCTCTCGACTATAGTGGACTGGACTTGTATGCTGGCCATCAATGCCACGCTGGAAGGAAGGACAACTTCTATACCCATCTTCTGAAGATCGGCTAACAATTCTGGTTGTGCTGTCAGAAAATAAACTCCGGCTCTCCTGCTCAATACATCTGCAACAACGTTGGCCTTTCCTGGGTGATACTGCAGGTTGACATCATACTTCAGGCTCTTGTGGTCGGTGAAAATTTCTACCCTATCTCCGTACAAGTAGTGCCTCCACAACTTAAGTGCAAACACTACCGCTGCCAGCTCTAAATCATGGGTTGGGTAATTTCTCTCATGATCACGAAGTTGTCGTGACGCATAAGCTATTACCTTCCCATGCTACATCAGAACACATCCTAAACCTCTGCCCGAAGCATCACAATACACTGAGAATCCTCCAGTTCCATCTGGAAGCGTGAGAATAGGAGCCGTCATCAAGCCTCGCTTCAACCTCTCAAAAGAATCCTGGCACTCTGTTGTCCAAGCAAACTACACATCCTTGCGGGTCAACTGTGTCAATGGCGCTGAAATCCGAGCAAAGTCTGAAACAAATCGCCGGTAGTAGCCGGCCAATCCAAGAAAACTGCGAATTTCTGCCACTGTACTAGGTACCGGCCACGTTTCAATGGCCACGATCTTCTGGGGATCCACTTCAACTCCTCCTCGGGTGATGATATGACCCAAGTACGAAATGCGATCGAGCCAGAACTCGTATTTACTAAACTTGGCATACAACTGGTGCTCTCTAAGAATCTGGAGGACAACTCGGAGATTTTGTTCATGCTCCGCTTCACTCTTGCTATAGACCAGGATGTCGTCTAGGAACAAAATTATAAACTGATCCAAATAAGGCATGAAGATACGATTCATGAGGTCCATGAATACAGCCGGTGCATTGGTTGCTCCAAATGGCATCACAAGGAACTCCCAATGTCCATACCTAGATCTGAAAGCTGTCTTCGGGATGTCCTGCTCTCTGACTCTGATCTGGTGATATCCTGAGCGCAAGTCGATCTTCGAAAATACTGACGCCCCTTTGAGTTGATCAAACAAGTCATCTATCCTCGGGAGAGGGTATCTGTTCTTGATTGTCACCGAGTTCAAGGTACGATAATCAACACACAATCTGGACGTACCATCCTTCTTTTTTACAAGAAGCATCGGGGCTCCCCAAGGCGATCCACTCGCATGAATGAATCCCTTGGTTCTGAGTTCTACAATCATCTTGTATAATATCTCTAGCTCTGACGGCGCCATCCTGTAGACTCTCTCTGACACTGGGGCTGTCCCGGGAATCAAGTCGATGGTAAACTCGATCTCTTGCTCTGGCGGCATCCCTGGAAGCTCTTTTGGAAAAACATCTGAAAACTCTTCGACTATCCGAGGTAACTGCACTGCTGCTACTGCCATCCGCAACACTGGAAGAGAAGGTTCAACTTCGCCTCGGAAGAAGGAAAACTCCGGCTCGCCTGGAATGCTAAAAATAACCCTGCCAATGTGGCAGTCTATCCTAGCATACTGGTCCCTCAACCAATCCATCCCTAAGACCACATCATAATCGGCCATCGGGAACTCTATCAATCTAGCGGGGAATTCTCTACCGCTAACTACGACCCGACACGAGAAAAACACTCTATCTACTCCCACAAGTCCGTTACTAGTAAGTATATTGAGCCTTACTGATAATGACTCGGGCTCCAGTCCTACCCGTGTCGCAAATCGTGCAGACATAAATGAATGTGAGGCACCAGAATCAAATAATACTGAAGCTGGAAAGGTGTTGACGAGAATAGTACCTGCCACCTCACCTGGTGCTATTCTTTCTTCTCCCATGGTCAAAGCCAGCACTTGACCATGTCCTCTGGGTGCGGGTCCCCTCTGCTGAAAATTTCTCTGCCTGCTCTGGATCAGGGCTTGGGCTTGGGCATACTGTTGCGGTCTCTGCTGCTGGAATGCCTGGGCCTGCGTCGACAATGGCCTCGGGAACGGGTACTGCAGCTGCTGCTGCTGCTGGTCCTCTAACTGAAGGACTAGAGAAAGCGGATGAACTCCCCCTGTTCGGGCAGTTCCCAACCCTGTAGTCAGGGGTACCACAAACCAAGCACAAATCCTGTGCTCTGCGATACTCCGATACCACATGCCCTGGCTTCCCGCAGTGTGAACATCCCACTACGGAAGACTGCTTCTGCTTCTGCTGCTGAGGGTGCGTCGAGGTTGAATGCTGAACCGACGTCACTGAGGCCGCCTGCCTCGGAGCTCCAATGGTCAAAGCCCTGGCCGTCGGGGCTGGTGCTGATGACTGATTCATCTGACCGTGAGATCGCTTCCGACCTCCGGTCCTATCCACGATCCTCTGGGAGGTGTACTCATGCCTCCGGGCTGCTCTCAGTACTGCATCAAAAGTCTGATGCTCAAACTGCTCCACTGCCAATAGAATCTCCAGATGAAGTCCCTGCTGGAACCGCTGGGCTCTATCGAACTCGGTCGCCACCAAGGTAGGAACAAACCGACTAAGTCTCGAAAACTCGGCCACATATCCGTCGACCATCCTGCCCATCTGCTTCAGATTGGTGAACCTCGTCTGTAGATCGTATCGAGCTACAGCATCGAAATACTTGGTCTGGAATCTCTCCCTGAATACTGCCCATGAAATAGGGGCCACTAATCCATCGGCCTGTGTTGTCCACCAGCTGCGGGCAAGATCTAGTAACTGCAGGCGCACCACGGCCACCTTTTCGTTCTCTGGAGTCCTGGCTGCTTCTAGAATCACCTCTGTGTCCTGAAGCCATGCATCTGCAGCGATCGCATCTTCACTGCCATCGAAGAAGGGAGGGTTCAAGCGCTTGAAGCTGTTGGCCGCGCTATTACCCTGATGACCTCCTCTGGTCAAAGCATCTGCCACAGCCTGGTGCAAGGCATCTCTGCGACGATCTTGGGAAGCTAATAATGACCTGATGAGACCCGCCAAAGTTCCATCATCAGGCTCTGCAGGCTGGACGGACTAAACTGGTGGTTCTCCTTCGGTAGGCATAACTCTGGAGGCTACTCCTGAATGCTGGGCTTGATCTCCAGGTTGTTGCTGGTCCGCGAGAGGTGCTTCGCCTTGCTGATCGGCAGGTCCGGGAACAATGCCGCTGAAGAAGACGACATAGGGAACAATAAGGAAGGACCAGGACAGATCAATGATACAAGCACATGATCAGGTCAAGATTACAGGGATTCAGAAGATACGAGCAAAGATCAAGGGCGAATACTGATTGAGACATCTATTCGGTAAACCCTCACATATCTTGATTCACAAGACCTGTATGGGCCACCACTAAAACCATATCACGCCCCAGAACCAGAATACTGGAGAGCGGGGGCAGATATAGCCAGCTACGTATAATGAAATGGAATCCACGTCACTATACGGTCACGGCTGTCTAGATACATGAGGATTTAACTACAATCCAACAGTCTCCTATGGTCATGAATAAGCCTATTGTCTCAATCATAAGCAAGTAGTAACAGTTACAAGATATCAGAGCACCAAATATACAATAATAAGGCGTCCCATACATTATATATTCGGATGGTCATGAAGCTAGTCGTACAAAATGTCAGGACTAGCAAGAGTTTCAGTCATACATGATCAACCCTAGGATTTGTCAATCATGTTGCAGCCCGTAGGCAGACAGTAAATAAAGGTGCAATACGAGCTAACACGTACTCGCCGGCTAAACGTCTCAAAAGAATAATTTTACAAATAGAGTGGGAGGACAAAAGAAACCCACTCGTTGCCCTGGTTACGCCTGGTGGTCACCATCGGGCTGGAAGACAGGTGGATCCTCTGTTGCTGCTCCGATATCTGGACACACAAAACCAGCTGAGTCAGACCCCAGAAAGAGCAAGTGCCACAAAGGAGGCTTTACTTAGGAACGAAAACCAGCATATCATAAATAAATAGTTAAGGTAATTAAAAGGATACTGATAATAACTGAGATAACAATAATATATTGAGCACGGAGAAACCATTCAAGTAGCCAGACTGCAACCCTTAAACCAAACAACGACCGGAGTTGCAATCCTTCGCCTGAATAGAAGCCCGCCTCAATTACTATTGATAAGGTAACAAGACAATAAACAAAGAGAGGACACAGAACTGCTCCGGGAGCCAGGTTACAACCCTTAAACCAAACAAGGACCGGGATTGTAACCCTTCGTCTGAACAGAACTGGACCCCTGATCTTTATTGTTAAGGCCAGTATAAATAATCATGGTATTGAAGTAAGGTAAAACATGACGAGCATGACAGAGGTTGCAAATAAGACAATAAACGAAGAGAGGACACAGAACTGCTCCGGGATCCAGATTATAACCCTTAAACCAAACAAGGACCAAGGTTGTAACCCTTCGCCTGAACAGAACTGGACCCCCGATCGTTATTGTTAAGGCAAGCGTAATGAGCAGGACGATATATGATAAGGTAACCATGGAACTATTCAGATAGCCAAGTTACACCCCTTAAACCAAACAAGGACCGTGGTTGTAACCCTTCATCTGAACAGAACTTGGTATCCCATCATTTATCGATACAAGAAATCATGTCATGTTACAATCTTGTACAAGATCAGGATAAGACTAAGATGGGATAAACTTCATTCAATCAATCACGGCCAAGCAAGGAGTACGGCTTGATACTTTAACTAACTAGGGTTATCACAGGCCTAGTTACTAGCAAGATGCAACGAGATTATCCCAACAACCACAAGCCCTGCAGACCATCCGGTTATCCAGGTCGAATGTCCGTTTAGGATGAATGCAACACGTAACTGTGTGCTGGAAATGTGCCCTACTCGTCGGTAGGCTACAAGTCCACTGAATGTGCCCAGATAACGGGATTGCCTGTAGCTGGGAATCTCTTCATGACTACTGAATCATTCTAGTTAATTATCCTTAGTCAATTTCAGTAGGTACCCCTGACCGTGGTACTCAGGGATCCCCATCCTAGACATGATGTAAGACAGTACCAGTTTATTTGTACAAACACAATCGCCCACGGTGTCCAGATCTTTCATACTTGTCATGTCAGGCTAGCTGTCGTAACAGTATACTGAGATATATCATGTCAGTTTACTTGTCAAGAGTGCGCCACAGCGGGCCACTATCGTGTTCTATTCGTACCTTATCATGAATGAGAGAAACTTGTATAAAACAACTAGTGACATATTCTTGAAGCCAATGAAAAGATCTACAACTTTTATGTTTTAAGTTTTTTTTGAGATTCTAGCTACAAAATAACTTAAACAGGCAAAAACAGCGAAATAGGGAAATTCCGGCGCATGGGATTCCTGCACAATCGGCGCATGAGATTCCTGCACAAATCGGCGCATGAGATTCCTGCACAAATCGGCACATGAGATTCCTGCACAAATCGGCGCATGAGATTCCTGCACAAATCGGCGCATGAGATTCCTGCACAAATCGGCGCATGAGATTTCTGCACAAATCGGCACATGGGATTTCTGCACAAATCGGCGCATGAGATTCCTGCACAAATCGGCGCATGAGATTTCTGCACAAATCGGTGCATGAGATTCCTGCACAAATTGGCGCATGAGATTTCTGCACAAATCGGCGCATGGGATTTCTGCACAAATCGGCGTATGGGATTTCTG
This sequence comes from Iris pallida, assembly GCA_029216955.1. NCBI lineage: Eukaryota > Viridiplantae > Streptophyta > Magnoliopsida > Asparagales > Iridaceae > Iris > Iris pallida. The sequence continues at coordinate 9,316,247 of JANAVB010003599.1, read as the reverse complement.
CACAAATCGGCGCATGGCCTCCCGGCGCATGGCCTCCCGGCGTATGGGGTTCGTCGTCCCCAAACAGCAAGTTCAGCCATGAAAATTCTGAAAACTTGCCATGGCCATAACTTTCTCATCCGGAGTCGAAATTAAGCGAAACAAAAGCCAAAACTGAAGGAAATTGAATTCTCTACAACATAGAACCATTAGTTTTTGGAAATACCAAGTTTTTAGAGATCAAAACCAAGAAAACTAAACAAGAAGGAACTTAAAACTTAGATCTACAAAAATATAACCATAAAAATAGAAAATGCCAAGTTATAAAGTATCTTAGAATCAAGTGAGGAAGAGAATGGAACAATAAAACTTTGAGATCCATCATGAAGCAAGTTTGCACTTGCCTAGCTCTCCTTTCTGGTAGGTGGAAGAGTAAATGGTGGAGAAGAAAAAGTGAAGGAGAAGAATAAATGAAGAGAGAGAGAGAGTTAGGTAGAAATATAAATGAGGATGGTGGTGGTAGGTAGGGGTTCTCTTTTGGTTCATGGTGAACCCACAAGCAAACCAAACCAAGCTAAACCAAACCAAGCTAAGCCATATCCAATGACATGCCAAAATAACCATGCAGGAAAATACGCAATACGAGTCAAGATTACGTACACGTATACCAAGATACGTAATACGAACTATAGGCATTACACATATCATGCTCTATCTTTCCTAGACTTGTGTTTGAGATATAGAGTTGAGATGTTATGTTATACCTCCGTGCGGAGATGACATGTTTATATCTTGTTGTTAGATGTTAGACGTTATAGATGACCTATACAGCATTCTACTGTCGACACTGCGGCGTAGGCTGGACGTACCCACGTTTTCGTACCCCTAATCAGGTTGAGGGTCGTGACACATTTTTGTGGTGGCCCACGCAGGTCTGTGTCGCAATTAGTACGATCTCGTAATGGTGCTCGACTTAGAGTAATAATTACGAGCCTGCAATTAGGACGTAGGACCTAGGACATGATAGGAGTTTCTCAATCACACCTAGGAAATTTTTGATCTTTTGATTATCATGATTACTTCCCTTGTATTAAATTAACTGTCCTCCTTTGATAAATCTACTCATGTGCCATATTGATCTCTTTGTTTCAATTCATCTCCAGGATGACGAAGATGCACCCGCAGGCCACTGGATCGAGTAGCTTGTCCGATAGATCTGACCAGGCTGAGGAGGAGGTTCACGAGACTATCCCCAGTAATTCTACTATCCCGGAGACCCCGACAGTTGCACAGGGAGGTCTACTACCTCCACCCCAGAGGGTTTCGGTCGTCATTCCGGAGATGCCACCACCATCGATACCGACGGATACACATCATATGTTCCTTCTCCTTCAGCAGATGATAGAGACTCAGCGAGCCCAGGCAGAGGCATCGCAGCGCCAGTCGGAGGCGTCATACCGTCAGATTGAGATGCTGAGGCAGAGCATGGAAAACTCGTATCATCTTACACTGGCAGCAGTAGAAAGAGTGGTACCGGGTACAGTGCAGGGCCCTACTGGCCAGCAGCCGTACCAGCAGCAGTCCAGGCTGGGAACAGTACTAGACTTTAGGAAGATGAGCTCCAGGGACTTCATGGGCACGGAGGGCATCCTTTATGCAGACGACTGGCTAGAGGATGTGCAGCGGAGTATGGAGCTGGCAGAGCTTCCTAGAGCACTTTGGGTTTCGGTCGCAGCCAGCCGATTCTTCGATATCGCGCTGACATGGTACCGCATGGATCCTCATGCGTCGGTGAGAGGGCTGACATGGGAGAACTTCCGGAGGCTCTTCAAGGAGAAGTTCTTCCCGGACGTGGCGCTTACAACATAGGAGGGCCAGTTCGTGGGTCTAGTGCAGGGGAACTCGTCGGTGGACGAGTATGCAGCAGAGTTCTTTCGCCTTAGCAGGTTCGCTCCCGATATGATCCAGGATGAGGGGCAGAAGGCTCGTAAGTTCCGTAGGGGACTTATTCAAGCAGTGCGCACCCGCACCTCGGGACGCCGTGATGCAACGTTCGATCAGATATTGATGGACGCACAGATTGCAGAGGAGGACTTTGGCCTCAAGTCGAAGAGGGACAGTGATACCTTAGGGGCTAGTTCTAGTGCAGGGCCAGCCAAGCACCCTCACATACAGCAGAGGCCAGTTCAGCAGCCATTTTAGGGCCAGGGACATATACTTCACCAGCAGGCACCCAGGCAGCAACCACACCCTATATGTAACTTCTGTAAGAAGCAAGATCACGGATGGGACGACTGCAGGAAGAGGCAGGGCCTGTGTTTGCTTTGTGGTTCAGCAGAGCTTCAGTTGAGGGAGTGCCCCAAGAACTTGGCACGATTGGCTCAGGCAGCAGCAGGAGCTAGGGCTCCGACAGGGCAGCAGATAGGACCACCGTTGCAGACTCAGCAGCAGAGGTTTGTCTAGCATCAGCAACAGGCCAAGGGAGGCCAGCCGGGGCGAGCTTTCGCCATGGCAGTCGATGATGCACAGGTAGAGGGAGAGCTGATTGCAGGTTCCAACCTTTTTGATTCTATTTCCGCATTTGCCTCCTTATAACTGTCTTGAAATTCGATTCTATCTGTTCTTTGTAGTTGATAAATTTTGTTCGGATATTTCATTGTGAATTATTTTCTTCTGAGATAAGTCGTATGGGCTAGGTCGTCTCGATTATGGGATCTAGAGTCTTCTATAGTCATGTTAGCTGGCATAGTGAGGACATATAGTCGAATTTTGGACATATTTCTCGGGTGTGGGAATTTAAGGTTTTCGCGGCCAGGCATGCGACAATGCAAAAATTTTAAATACCATGATTCTAGAGGTATGTACCTTAGTCGAGGACTCTGTGAATATCGTAGCCTTGCTCACTAGCATGACGAAGATTCCGAGTATCATGATTTTGGACAGACGCATATGATTATCGGACTGTGTGTTTGAGACTGTGATTGTTGGGGTGTTTAACCTAGAAGGAGTATGACCATTCTAATTTCGAGGACGAAATTTTTCTAAGGAGGGTAGACTTGTAGCACCAAATTTCTAAAATGAAGGTAATTTTAAAATTTTATAATTATAATTATTTAATAATGATATTTAAACCATATTATAATTTTTGGTTATTTTTTAGTTATTTTAAAACTATTTAAAACCACGACTTGTGATTTTGATGCTTTGCTAGTGCAACCTTAGAGATTACTTAACCTAGAGACTAACCATGATCATATGAGCCAAGCCATAGGTTTAGAACATCAAGTTAGGGCTTTTTAGCCTAAGGGGTATTTTGGTAATTTACTAGGAATTATTGGAATTATGTGAATTATTATTATTTAATTATTGTCACGAGAGTCCCTAACCTAGTTTACCTTAATCTAGAGGTTAGCCACTAACCTAGAGACTAGAGAATGGATATTACACATTAGTCAAGGTGGGAAAATATCTAAGATATTTACATATGTGATATTTTCCTTAAAACCCTCAAAAGATCTCAACTTGGCACCCAAGTCCTTGCCTTCACCTTGAAGGAAGGCAAGAGGACACCCCCCTTGCCATGACCAGCCAAGGGCACCCCCTAGCATGCCCCTTTCCTATATAACCCCATCTATTCATTCCATACAAATTTACATGTTTTAAAAACCTAGAAATTTCCTATTTCCTTAAACCTTCATATCTTCCTCAAAATAGATCCAAATTCATCCTAGTCTTTTGCATTGGGTTCCTACAACCTAGAGGGTGCTAAAGGAGGCTAGCAAGCTGGACACATAGCTGTGGACACCAACAAGTGAAGAGGACACACCCCCCTTCCATTGAAATCTTAAGTTTTCACTCAATAGGTAAATACCTATAAACCTAGTTAATATTGTATTTTTCCTTTATAAATGCATGCATATAGGTATACCCTAGCTGTGGAACAAGTTTGGTAAAATCTAGGGTTGGTTTGGTGTCCGTATCGGACACGTATCCTAGGTTAAAAAACCTTGTTTGATAAAATGCCTCAAAGAAATGGTTTTTGTGTTTTTGTGAAACAAAATACACTTTTGGGTAGCCCTAGACTAGTAGGACATGTACCCACTTGACTGAGCACGAATTGGTGTCGTGTCCGTGTCTAAAATGGACACGAACACGCTGTGCACTGAACACACATAGTGCCCTGCTCACACGTGTCTCGTACTCACTGTACAGAGCACGTGGATACGCCAAAATTGGCATGGACACGGGGGCAATGTCTGCGAACATGCCCCCAAAGTTTTATGATGTATTATTTGTATCGGACACGGATTTGGGGCCGCACTGGCCACACACACGCACGTTCAGTCGAAAAAATCGACTTAGACACGGACCCCGTGTCCCATGCACACGTGTCGTGGTGTCGTGTCAGGGTGACGCACGTGTAGCCCATCATTGGGTGGACACTTGGACACGAGCACGAGGTGTGTCGTGTCCTGTGTCACGAGCACGAGACACTCGATCGCGTATACGACGCGGCCTGAAACACGCATATCACTCGTGTTTTCCCGACTGATACGGACCTCGTGTCGTGTCCTGAGGACACGTAGACACTGTGCAGGCTACTCTAACCCTAGACTAACCCTAGGCGAACCTAGGGACACGATCACAAGACACGAGGACACGCGTGTCGTATCCTAGAGCTAGGTGCACGCGTGCACGACACAGTGCACTGTTAGTGTGTATCTGTGTTACCCGATTGGGTTTTTGGACACTTGGACACGTCGTGTCGTGTCGTGGTGGACACTTAAGGACACGAGGGACATGAGTATACCTAGGGGCAGGATTACCAACCATTAGATTAGGGTATTAGCTTGATTTTTGGGTTGATTTAGGTTTTCCCCAAAACCAGTTAACTGAACAGTATTTCCTGTGTTTTTCAGTTTTTAAAAACGAATTTCAAATCGATTTTGATTGATATATATATGCGTATTTATGTATATATACACTGTATATGTATGTATATATGTATATGAGTGTGTGGGTATATGTGTATGTGCATGTGAGTGTATATATAGGTATGTATAGGTTTGTGTATATATATATGTAATGTGTGTGTGTATTGTTTGCCCCTTCTCAGTTTTTTTTTCTGAGTTTAAAACCCCCCCTCTTACTGTTACACATACACACACACCATTACCCCTTCCCATGACCCCTCACACACACATCATCACACCCTCTCTCTATTTCCCTCTCTCACTATATATATATATATATATATATATAGGTTATATATATATATAGGTTTATATATATATATATATATAAACCTATATATATATATATAAACCTATATATATATATATATATATATATATATATATATATATATATATATATATATATATATATATATATAAAATATATATATATATATATATATATATATTATATATATAATATATATATATATATATATATATATATATATATATATATATTTTTATATATATATATATATATATATATATATATATATATATATAGGTTTATATATATATATAGGTTTATATATATATATATATAAACCTATATATATATATATATATATATATATATATATATATATATATAAAGGTGTATGTATATGTTGTAATATATATGACTAGTTATATATATATATATTGAATTGTATATAGAGGGCTATGGATATATATTACATAAATGTAGGTTTACCTATAGATAGCTATATGTGAACCTATGTGTAGTGACCTATGTGATTAGCCTATGGTCATAGTTACTAGCCTATGGCCATTAGGGGCTAACCCTAATTTGACCAAGTGACCCTTGACCTAGGTAGTTGACCTTGTTTGACTAGAGTTGACCAAAGTCAACCTTAGGTCAAACTTGACCTAATTAACCTAGAATTGACTAGGACTAACTCAAATGACTTAGTGACTCAAGTATGATTAAACCTTAACTAGTTTGACATTGGTTGACCTAACTTTGACTAGTTTGACCTAGGTTGACTTTTTAAGTTGACCAGAGTTGACTAAGAGTTGACTTTGGCCTAGATTGACCTAGAATCATGTAGTATGCATTGTATACTCTATTTTTACCATTGTAGATATATTGTGACCTGTTTTACTCTAAATAGGACTCTGTGACACCAATTCGGACATCTATTCATATCAGTCATACAGGGTGACAGGCGAGTACATTCTCTGATCATTTCATACTTGTTAGGATTTATATTCTTGCTCCAGATTACTTTACATGATGCTGTCACGTTATTATCACGGATTGGTACTATATGGATCTTGTCATGCGATGTTATCCCCCTCGGGGTGCATCAAATACAGTTGTCATGTACTTTTCACGAACATCTTGTATTTCATGTACACCTCTATTCATGTATACTCTTGTGCAATCTTGTACTCTCATGATCACGTGAGCAAACATGATAAAAACCTCTTGTACAAGGTAACGTAACTTGACTGGATCCTTGTGTATTGATTGGGGAGGGTGAGTAGGAAATGGTTATGTGATCAAAATCCCATCTTGTGAAATCTTATGAAATCATGTATATGTCCATAGTACACTCACGTATGATGGAGTTACCCTTGCATTGTCCTAACCCGTTTATATAACCATCTCATGATCTAAATCACAGGTTACCTACAGTTCTTACTTATCATATATATAGATATTTCCAGTTATCAAATCTCTCTCATTTTTATATATATTTCTTTACAGTCCATGTATCTTACTCTTTGCATGCTTTATATTTCCAAACCTGATATGAACTGCGTGAGATGTATTGTGCTCGTTCCTGTCCTGACTGGACCTGTTAAAAATATTACAGATGATGATGGTGACTGTCCGACCTTCTATGGGACACATGAGGGTGACCTTCGGGAGCCTGAAGAGCATCTAGCTCAGTAGAGGGTGCCTAGTCTAGTCTAGTATTCATAGTTTTCATTTTGTATCGGATTGTTCCGATTGTTAGTTGTGACTTAGTTATATTTCAGGTCTTGTACTCATTTGTGTTGGACATCTACTTTATGTGGTGTGATAACTCTATTTATATTCAGTTTCTTCCTTTCATCTGATTCCATATCATGCTCTATCTTTCCTAGACTTGTGTTTGAGATATAGAGTTGAGATGTTATGTTACACCTCCATGCAGAGATGACAGGTTTATATCTTGTTGTTAGATGTTAGACGTTATAGATGACCTATACAGCGTTCTACCGCCGGCACTGCGGCGTAGGCTGGACGTACCCACGTTCTCGTGCCCCTAATCAGGGTGCGGGTCGTGACAGTGATCTATAGTGTGTGGCAAGGTGTGTAATAAAACCTGTGTACATTGTCATTCCTGTGTGTGAACAGTGAGTGATACATCCTGAAAATCAGTGAGCTAATCTTGTGAGATTGTGTGAGTGAGAGTGTCAATGAGTGTTAACCTGGAAACTGAAAATACATGACATAGTCTACATATAACTCAATCTCAGGTTATTAAGAAATGAAATAACAGTTGCAATTGGGAAGAAAATAAGGACAATTTTAATAGGAATTAAATGACAGTAACTTTTGAACCAATCAGTGAGCTAACATTGTGTTCATGTGTGTGTGCCATGAGAGTGCACAAGAGCATGTGTGTGTGTTAGTGAGGGTGATATAGTGTAGTGATAGATGTAGTGTAAACTGAAAAAGTGTACAAAACTCAGAAATGCAATGACAGTTTATAAAGGTTAACAGTTAATGTAAAGACCCATCTCCCATTCAATTCAAAAACCCATTGCCCCAACACCCATCCCATCATTCAACAACACTACTTGTGATGATTTAACATAGGAAAATTAGCATTGGAAATCAGTTTTGACAGGAATGGAAGGAATCAAAAGACAGTGATAATTTCTCAGATTTAGGAAACTCAAAATGACAGTTCACCCTTGTTAACTGTTAGACCAATTAGAATCCATCCTACAAGACCAATCGATAACCAATGACAGCAACTATACACATAACTAGGAAATTAAACAGGGCAAGAACATCCATTCAGTTTTTAAAAGGAAATGAAAATCAAAAGACAGTTTCTAAAAATCCAACAGGAAACTAAATTGACAGTTCAACTTCTATCCACACCATATTTCGAATTTCCCATTCTCCTACATCAACATAACCTAACACTCAACAATGTGATTACACAGGAAATAAATCTATCAGTGAATAACCACAATACACATGGGTTTAACATAGTAAATTGGAACATCACATTCAGTTTAGGAGGGAAACAAAATCTGAATATAGGTTCAGTGCTTGGAGTATCTGTCACAGTTTTTCTTTACATATCGATTCATCATTCAAAACTGAAATAAAAAACCAATGAGCCTAATACCAGTCAATGACCAATATGTAGTGATCTAATACACATGTCTATGGATTAATTCTTGGTAATTAACATAAAGGAAAAACTTAGTTTTCACAAAACCAACCCATGTTTATTCCCTGTTCTCAGGTTTTACAAGTAATGAAATGTGTGTGTAATAAATCATTCTCAGATTTGGTGTAACAGTCAATGTGTGACAGGTTAAAGGGTTAATGTAGGGTGTATGCGTGTTAGACAATTTGTGAGTGAACTAATACTTACCATGATCAGCATCTAATAGTGAAAAGAAGAATGAAATCAGGAATTGATTTCAGAAGAACACAAAATAGGCAAATGGGTATCAGTGTATCAGTCATAAGGGAACTGATAATTCGAACCCAAAATATATCACACAACCCACAAGTAATCATGTACTCTACTCCTTAAACATGTAGGTGAACTGAATACTGATATTAACAACATAAAACAGGAAAAACGAAATCAATTTTCAGAATAAGCATTCAGCCAAAAAGGGGTATCAGTGTATCAGTGTTATAACAGGGAATTCGAAAATTCGAATTCAATATCACACCTAATTAACAAACAAGGGGTTGGTAAATGATGACATACACGTGAGGGTACTGTAGAGTGTCCTTGTGTCCAGGAATTGGACACGAATTGTGTCCAAACAACACCTGAACACAGACACTGACAGTGCACGAACAATCGTCGTGCACGCGCATGTAACACGCGATACATGACACGACACGACACGTGCTCGTGTCCAGAGGTTCAATTAGGTTAGCCCTAGGTCTGACACATCCTGCACTGGGTCCATGAGTCCCACAGACACGACACGACACGTGTGTCAGTCGTGCATGTGCACACGCACAACAGCCCGCGCACGACAGCGCGCGGCCAATGCGACCTCCATTTCTCCGCGCACAGACCACGAGACGTTCCCAAATTTTAGGAGCTTGGTGGCAGACATTGCCCCAAAATTCCTCCAAAATTTCAGGACACGAAGTGTCCTGTGTCGAGAGATATTCAGCCCGTGATGCAGGACACAGTGTACGTGTGTGCACGACGTGTCCAACGTAAAATTATGACACAATAGGACACTAAAATACCAGACACTCTTTACAGAAATTAACCAACAAACATAGATCCAGGATTCTATTCAAATAGATTTGCAAAATTTGCAAATCGAAACGGTTCGGGCATTTCGTCGAACACCTAGCCTATAGGTTCGATACGTGTCCGATACGGACATGTAACCTAATGCAAATGACACGAAATTCCTCCGGAAGCTAGGGGACACCTATTCCTAAGCCATCATGCAATAAAATTAGGATTAAAATACAATTTGAGGGTGGTTACCTATGTGTGTCAATCCTCCAAGAAAGCTCCAATGGAGAGATTCCAAATACCAACTCCAAAGCTCCAAATGAACCCAAAACTGAGATTAACCTCCAGAAATGATAAACATACAAAAATTAGGTCCTAATGCAAAAGACTAAGATTAAAAAGGAATTAAAATGAATTTATGGGAATTTTTGGAAAGGGGAGAAATACATTTTCTTCAAAACTAGGTCAAGCTATAAAAGAGGCAAGAACTCCTCAACAAGACATTAAATAGGGAGGGCCTCTCCTATGGCTGGTCATAAGTTGCAAAATTAGGGTTAGGGTTTCCTAAATTGGCCCATGGGCTTAAGTCATGATTAATTAAATCATTAAGTCATAAGTCATTTCGTAAAACCGTAAATCATGACTTAAATTCACTAAACCAAATCCCCTCATTCTAAAACTAATCTCTAATGACTAAAATGGGTTAACTCAAGTTAGACTAGGGTTACCATGGCTAGGGTTAGGTTCTAGGCTAGTCTACTAGTCTCAATAAGTCAAGGTCACAGATATCAATCACCAATTCAATAATTAATCAAATAATTCAAGTAAGTCAAAATGACCAAATCACCCCTAGACTAAAAATAATAATTAAATATTTCAAGTCACAGGGTTAGGCTCTAGGTCAGACTGTCTCTACGGTTTCACTAGCTGCACATCAAAAATCACAAGTCATAATTTTAAAATAGTTTTAAAATGATTAAAAATCACCAAAAATTATATTATTAATTAAATATCATAATTAAATAAATTAAACACAAAATTTCAAAATTGCCCTTATTTTAGAAATTGGGTGTTACAAGTCTACCCACCTTAGAAAAATTTTGTCCTCGAAATTTAAGATGGTAGTAGTCCTTCTAGGTCAAACACCCCACAATCAAAGTCTCAAACATACCGTCAGATAATCATATGCGTCTGTTCAAAATCATGATACTCAGAATCTTCGTCATGCTAGTGAGCAAGGCTACGATAATCACAGAGTCCTCGACTAAGGTACATATCTCTAGAATCATGGTATTTAAAATTTTCGTATTGTCGCATGCTTGGCAGCAAAAACCTTAAATTCCCACATCCGAGAAATATGTCCTAATTCTGACTATATGTCCTCACTATGCCAGCTAAACACGACTATCAAAAATTCTAGATCCCATAAATGAGGTGACCTAGCCCATATGATTCATCTCAGAAGAAAATCAAACATAACACATGAACAACAGAACAAAGTTGATCAAACAACCAGGAACAGAGGGAATCGAATTTTCAAGGCAGTTATAAGAGGCAATTGCGGAAATGAAATCGAATAGAACAGAACCTGCAACTAAATCTCCAACGACCTGAGCATCTTCGACTGTCCTGGCGAAAGCTCGCTCCTGCTGGCCTCCCCTGGTCTGCTGTTGATGCTGCATGTACCTCTGCTGTTGAGTCGGTAAGGGTAATCCCCTCTGCTGGCCTACCGGAGCCCTAGCTCCTGCTCCATGAACTGTCTGTCCCGATGACTCAGGACACTCTCTCAGATGATGATCGGATCCTCCGCAAAGCAAACATCTGCCCAGCCTCTTCCGGCATTCGCCCCAACCGTGCCCTGGACTCTTACAGAAGGGGCAAATAATGACAACCTGCTATTCCGGGGCCTGCTGCTGCCTCTGTGGCTGTTGTGCCTACTGAAAGGGTACACAGTCCTAAAACTGCCGTTGTTGAAAGTAGGTCCTTGGCTGCTGATACTGCTGCTGAAACTGTAGGGGTGGTATCTGCTGCGGATACTGTAGCTGAATCTGCAAGCGAGGCATCTGCTGTGGATACTGCTGCTGAATCTACAGGTGGGGCCTCTTGGCCGGGCCTGTACTGCCACTAGCTCCCTGAGTGTCTCGCATCCTCTTCTCCTTCAGCCCAAGATCGTCCTTCGCTGTCATGGCTCCTACCAGAATCTGCTCGAAAGTGGCGTTGTGGTCGCTCTTGGTATATGACTTGATCTCCTTGATCAAACCCCTGTGGAACCTCCTCGCCTTCCCGGCCTCAGTAAGATCCTCAACGAATCTGCTCAACCGGCTGAACTCTCCAGTGTACTCCTCAACGGTCTGGTTCCCCTGAACCAAACTCTCGAACTACACCTCCAAAGCACGGAGTGCTGTGTCGGGAAAGAATTTCTCCTTGAATAGGTTCTTGAACGCTGCCCAAGTCTGACCGGCTGTACCAACCCTCGGATCCGTCTGGTACCAGGTACGGGCCAAGTCCTGCATCTGACTGGCGGCTGCCTCGATCTGTAATCCTGCTAGTTTCTGTGTCAATCGAAATATCTCCTCAATGTGCTCTATCCAATCGTCAGCGTATATGATGCCCTCTGTACCCTTGAAGTCTCGGGGTCCCATCTTCTTAAAGGATTGGATGTCTGGAGTCCTCGGCTGATATGGCTGCATCTGGCCTCCCTGTGGCTGAGCAGCCACCAGCTCTACTGTCATCCTGACCAACTGGTGAGTATCTTGTATGCTCTGTCGGATATCAGCAGACTGGCTCTGCTGTATCTGCTGCTGAGACTCCAAGAATCGTTGGAAAAGGGCAAACATCTGAGCCGCATCTACTGTCCCTGAAGGTAACTGCTGCTGATACATATCTAGAATAACGGGGGAAGACCTCCGGACAGGTGGAGGTGCACTCCCAAAAGCTGCAGATGCTCCTATATGAGCAGAAATATGGGGTGCTGTGGTCCCAGCGTCCACAATCGGGCGAGGGGTGGTAGGCCTCTCGCCAGCGTCTGCTGGGCCAGAGCGATGCGATCGTGTCTCGATCACCATCCTGGAGACAGATCAAACAAGGAATCAATACTGAGATAGAAACGATAATTCAAGGGAGGACAGTTATTCAAGGAAGTATCAGGAATTTAGATGGCAGGGATTTAGTTAAGAGTTTTTTCTAGTATGATTGAGTACCTCAAAAATAATCCTAATCCTACTGCAGGCTGTAGTGGTACTCTAGTTCGAATACCACTACACAAACTCGACCTGCATGGGCCACCACTAAAAATGTGTCACGACCCGCACCCACTGTGAGGGTACGAGTACGTAACAGCACCCAGCCTACGCTGCAGTATCAGCGGTAGAACGCTGTCCTAGGTCAATCATCTAACAATATATAAGGTACATGTACAATGTATACACTCCGAATGGAGGTGACATAGCAATACAGTCTCAATCACATCTAAGGTGGAATACAATAAAGATAGATAGATATGAACAGAAGAAAATCCACAGAGGTACAATCCAGATAAAAACTAAGTGTCTATGATACATCTCCACAAACATCCAAAAGAAATAACTCCCAATATATACAATAATGTATCAATGAGAAGGACAAGTAAGAGTCTAAGCTATCTATACTAAGCAAGGGGTATCATCCTAAGCAGCTGCCTGAACCTCCCCAGGGGTCCAGGTCGCGAGTGTCATCTAGACAAGCTCCAAGGTAAGGGGTGCAGGGTTCCTCATCATCCTCTATAAAAAATTTAACAGGTCCAGTCAGGACGGGAGCGAGCACAATACATCTCACGCAGATCATAACAGGTTAGAGAATATAAACATGCAAGAGAGTACGATACATGAAACTGAAAGAAAATACATGATGTAAACAGAGAGAGAACTATAATAGAAATATCTACTATAAGTAGAGAGCTACCAGTGACTAGTGATTTAGAGTACAAAGTCGACATATGAACGGCTGGATTTGCACATGACTATACTAAAGAGGCGCACATGGCTATACTACTTTGGAATTGTTCACATGAATATTTATACTCCCCTATACCTCAATCAATACACAAGGATCCAAACAAGTTATGTTACGTACATGGTTTTCACATGAGACCCATAAATGGGTGCACATGAAGTATACATGAGAGCTCATACATGAGTGCACATGAAGTTCACATGGGGGGCCCATAAATGGGTGCACATAAAATTCACATAAAGGCTCATAAATGAGTGCACATGCAATATAGGTTATACAGACGATACATGGGAAACATGACCGATTCATGAGAGCACATGAGAGTACACGAGCATGCATGAACGAGCATGAAGCACATGAGAAACATGAATAACATGAGAGTGAGGAATACATGATGTACATGAAACACATGACATAATGTATCCGATGCTCCCGAGGGGGATAACATCTCAATATAGGGATCCATATAGTACCAATCCGTGATAATATCGTGACAGCATCAAATAAGGTAAACTAGAGCAGGAATATAATTCTAAGCAAGTTATGAAATGATCAGAGAATGTACTCGCCTGGTATCTGAATGTCTGAAGTAAATGTACTGTCCGAGATGAGGTACTGACTCCTAGTTAGAGCAACACTAGTCAAGATGTATACAGGGGATGATAATAGTAATCTATAATGCGTCTGCATGCTGTCTAGGTCATACTAGACTAAAGTCAACACTTGGTCAACTCCAGTCAACTATATTAGTTAAACTAGGTCAAGCCTAAGCCAAACAAGTCTCACTAAGCCTAACCAGCCTATTCTAGCAAGCACACACCACATCTAGGCTATACAAGTCAACTGCACACCTATACTGGCATTCAAACCATATACATAGGCTGTATCACATAGGGTACATCCCATAGGCTATGTGCCCTGTATATAGGCTATAAGTCATAACTATATCATACATAGACCATTTCACACATTCACACATATCAATTACATCTAACTAAATATATTTAACACACATTCATATAATTATAGGCTATATGTTAACATCACATATAGGTGTACATATACATATAGGGTGATAGAGAGAGACATGTGAGGGTGATCTATAGTGTGTGGCATGGTGTGTAATGAAACCTGTGTACAGTGTCATTCCTGTGTGTGAACAGTGAGTGATACATCCTGAAAATCAGTGAGCTAATCTTGTGAGATTGTGTGAGTTAGAGTGTCAATGAGTGTTAACCTGGAAACTGAAAATACATGACATAGTCTACATATAACTCAATCTCAGGTTATTAAGAAATGAAATAACAGTTGCAATTGGGAAGAAAATAAGGACAGTTTTAATAGGAATTAAATGACAGTGACTTTTGAACCAATCAGTGAGCTAACATTGTGTTCATGTGTGTGTGTGTCATGAGAGTGCACAAGAGCATGTGTGTGTGTTAGTAAGGGTGATATAGTGTAGTGATAGATGTAGTGTAAACTGAAACAGTGTACAAAACTCAGAAATACAATGACAGTTTATAAAGGTTAACAGTTAATGTAAAGACCCATCACCCATTCAATTCAAAAACCTATTGCCCCAACACCCATCCCATCATTCAACAATACTACTTGTGATGATTTAACATAGGAAAATTAGCATTGGAAATCATTTTTGACAGGAATGGAAGGAATCAAAAGACAGTGATAATTTCTCAGATTTAGGAAACTCAAAATAACAGTTCACCCTTGTTAACTGTTAGACCAATTAGAATCCATCCTACGATACCAATCGATAACCAATGACAGCAACTATACACATAACTAGGAAATTAAACAGGGCAAGAACATTCATTCAGTTTTTAAAAGGAAATGAAAATCAAAGACAGTTTCTAAAAATCCAACAGGGAACTAAATTGACAGTTCAACTTCTATCCACACCATATTTCGAATTTTCCATTCTCCTACATCAACATAACCTAACACTCAACAATGTGATTACACAGGAAATGAATCTATCAGTGAATAACCACAATGCACATGGGTTTAACATAGTAAATTGGAACATCACATTCAGTTTAGGAGGGAAACAAAATCTGAATATAGGTTCAGTGCTTAGAGTATCTATCACAGTTTTTCTTTATATATCGATTCATCATTCAAACTGAAATAAAAAAACCAATGAGCCTAATACCAGTCAATGACCAACATGTAGTGATCTAATACACATGTCTATGGATTAATTCTTGGTAATTAACATAAAGAAAAAACTTAGTTTTCACAAAACCAACCCATGTTTATTCCATGTTCTCAGGTTTTACAAGTAATAAAATGTGTGTGTAATGAATCATTCTCAGATTTGGTGTAACAGTCAATGTGTGACAGGTTAAAGGGTTAATGTAGGGTGTGTGCGTGTTAGAAAATTTGTGAGTGAACTAATACTTACCATGATCACCATCTAATAGTGAAAAGAAGAATGAAATCAGGAATTGATTTCAGAAGAACACAAAATAGGCAAATGGGTATCAGTGTATCAGTCACAAGGGAACTGATAATTCGAACCCAAAATACATCACACAACCCACAAGTAATCATGTACTCTACTCCTTAAACATGTAGGTGAACTGAATACTGATATTAACAACATAAAACAGGAAAAACAAAATTAATTTTCAGAATAAGCATTCAGCCAAAAAGGGGTATCAGTGTATCAGTGTTATAACAGGTATCACATCTAATTAACAAACAAGGGGTTGGTAAATGATGACATACACGTAAGAGTACTATAGAGTGTCCTCGTGTCTAGGAATTGGACATGAATCGTGTCCAAACAACACCTAAACACAGACACTGACAGTGCACGAACAATCGTCGTGCACGCGTGCACGCGCGTTTAACACGCGACACACGACACGACACGTGCTCGTGTCCAGAGGTTCAACTAGGTTAGCCCTAGTTCTGACACACCCTGCACTGGGTCCACGAGTCCCACAGATACGATACGACACGTGTGTCAGTCGTACCTGTGCACACGTACAGCAGCCCGCACGCGACTGCGCACGGCCAATGCGACCTCAATTTCTTTGCGCACAGACCACGAGACGTTCCCAAATTTTGGGAGCTTGGTGGCAGACATTGCCCCAAGATTCCCCCAAAATTTTAGGACACGAAGTGTCCTGTGTCGGGAGATATTCAGCCCGTGATGCAGGACACAGTGTACGTATGTGCACGGCGTATCCAACCCAAAATTCTAACACAATAGGACACTAAAATACCAGACACTCTTCACAGAAATTAACCAACAAACCTAGATCTACGATTCTATTCAAATATATTTGCAAAATTAGCAAATCGAAATGGTTCGGGCATTTCGTCGAACACCTAGCATATAGGTTCGATACGTGTCCGATACGGACACGTAACCTAATGCAAATGACACGAAATTCCTTCAGAAGCTAGAGGACACCTATTCCTAAGCCATCATGCAATAAAATTAGGATTAAAACACAATTTGAGGGTGGTTACCTATGTATGTCAATCCTCCAAGAAAGCTCCAATGGAGAGATTCCAAATACAAACTCCAAAGCTCCAAATAAACCCAAAACTGAGATTAACCTCCAGAAATGATAAACATACAAAAATTAGGTCCTAATGCAAAGACTAGGATTAAAAAGAAATTAAAATAAATTTATGGGAATTTTTGGAATGGGGAGAAATACCTTTTCTTCAAAACTAGGTCAAGCTATAAAAGAGGCAAGAACTCCTCAACAAGACATTAAATAGGGAGGGGATCTCCTATAGCTGGTCATAAGTTGCAAAATTAGGGTTAGGGTTTCTTAAATTAGCCCATGGGCTTAAGTCATGATTAATTAAATCATTAAGTCATAAGTCATTTCGTAAAACCGTAAATCATGACTTAAATTCACTAAACCAAATCCCCTCATTCTAAAACTAATCTCTAATGACTAAAATGGGTTAACTCAAGTTAGACTAGGG
This sequence comes from Iris pallida, assembly GCA_029216955.1. NCBI lineage: Eukaryota > Viridiplantae > Streptophyta > Magnoliopsida > Asparagales > Iridaceae > Iris > Iris pallida. The sequence goes on along the minus strand of JANAVB010003599.1, from coordinate 9,298,828 downwards.
TTACCATGGCTAGGGTTAGGTTCTAGGCTAGTCTACTAGTCTCAATAAGTCAAGGTCACAGATATCAATCACCAATTCAATAATTAATCAAATAATTCAAGTAAGTCAAAATGACCAAATCACCCCTAGGCTAAAAATAATAATTAAATATTCTAAGTCACAGGGTTAGGCTCTAGGTCAGACTGTCTCTACGGTTTCACTCGCTGCACATCAAAATCACAAGTCATGATTTTAAAATAGTTTTAAAATGATTAAAAATCACCAAAAATTATATTATTGATTAAATATCATAATTAAATAAATTAAACACAAAATTTCAAAATTACTCTTATTTTAGAAACTGGGTGTTACACTACCACAAATTTATCAAGAAAGGGTCAAAATACCGATTCATTAGATCCATGAAGGCGGCAAGGGCGTTGGTCAGGCCGAATGGCATCACCAGGAACTCGTAGTGGCCGTACCGTGTGTGAAAGGCTGACTTTTGCACGTCGTCTGACTTGATCTTGAGTTGATGATAGCCCGAGCGGAGATCAATCTTCGAAAATACTGAGGCGCCTTGCAGTTGATCGAATAAGTCGTCTATGCGGGACAATGGGTACTTGTTCAGCTCTCGGTAATCGACGAACAGACGCATGGACCTATCCTTTTTCTTCACTAACAACACGGGCGCTCCCCACGGTGAAACACTAGGTCGAATAAATCCTCTGTCAAGTAACTCTTGTAGCTGGACCTTGAGTTCCTTCAGCTCGGTGGGGGCCATTCTGTACGGGGCCTTAGAAATCGGTCGAGTATCGGGGAATGTATCGATGCTGAACTCGATTTCTCGGTCGGGAGGCATGCCGGGTAGCTCATCCGGGAACACATCGGAGAATTCTGCCACAACGTCGGTCTGACCCGTATTTATACCATCCTGTCGCATATCTCGGACGAACGTTAAATAGCCTTCGCACCCAAAATGCAGCATCCTCCGAGCGAAAATCGCCGAGATCAGCATGCAGGTCGACGACGCCTCACCACACGAAAAGCAGAATTCAGGTACTCCTGGTATACGGAAGGTGACCGTCTTTCCGGCGCTGTCTATGGTTGCGTTGTACGGCCCGAGCCAATCCATTCCCAGAATGATGTCGAAGTCCTTCATATCTAGAACTATCACGTCAAGATAGATCTTTTGACCGCCGATATAGATAATCCCGTCGGCGCAGGCTAAGTTTGTGAGTATTGGTATGCCAGAAGGTGTGCTTACGCTAAGGTCGAGATCTAATGATATTACAGAAAATTTGTGCTCGGCGATAAAGTCTGCCGATATAAAACTATGCGAAGCGCCTGAATCAAATAGTACACGAGCAGGCACATTATTGAAATTTAGTATACCTGTCACGACCGTATCTGATGCATGCACTTCATCTCGAGTCATGGCGTAGACGCGACCATGGACATTAGGGCGACGGTCTGGGCCATTTTGTGGTGCAGGTTGATGGGCTCGAGGTGCTGGGACTGATTCCATAGACGGTGCTGTTTGGGCACCATTGGACGGTGCTGTTGGGGTGCCACTTGACGGTGCTGTAGGGGCATCGTTGGGTTCAGCCTTCTGGTTGGACACTCAGCACGAACGTGGCCCCTCTTGCCACAGTTCTAGCATCCACCCTCTGGTATCTGACAGTCATCGATAGTGTGACCGACATGGTAACATCGGTTGCAGTAAGGCCGTGGATTACGCCCTTGATATCCGCCTTAGTTCCCGTTATTCGGACGCTTGGTCACGTTGTTTTCTCCTGCGTGGCTAGGGCATTTGTGATTGTATGTATGCACAGCGCCGACAGCACCTGGAGGGTATTGGTGTTCAAGGCGGAGGGCGTGGTTGAGAGACTCCCCCATTGTTTGGTATTTTGGAACAGACATATGGGCGTAAATAGATGGTCGTAGACCTACTTCGAACCGTCGAGCACGACTCACCAGGGAGGGCAGGAATTCTCCAGCAAACTTGGCTATCCTGTTGAACTCTGCTGCATACTGCCGTACCGTCATTTTTTCTTGCCTTAGCTGCATAAATTCATTCTCCTTCTCTTGTCGAATGGCTTCGGAAAGGTACTCGATCTCGAACGCCTCTCGGAAGATGGCCCAAGAAATTATCGCTGTCTCGTCGTCGCGTCTGATTGCTCGCTTTTGTATGGCCCACCAGTCGTGCGCGTTCAATCGGAGTAGAAGTTGAGCGCATGCGACTTTCTTGGACTCATCGACGCCCAGAATCTCAAACCGGTCTTCCAACTCCTCCAGCCAATCGATCGCCAACGAAGGGTCTTCAGTACCGCAGAAGGAAGTATGGAAGCTCTTTGTGAATTTTGATACGTCGAAGTTGGAACTTCTCGGTGCTGTAGGCATAAGCTCGGGTACCTTCGGTTCGACTTCACTTTGTCTGGCCGCAGGCTCGGTTACGGCATGGGTTGTAGCGGAGTTGTTGTTGTTGGCCACCACTGTCTGGACAATCTGCTGAAGAGTATCAAGCTGCTTCTGCTGCAACTTGAATTGTGCATCGAATCGGGCCTCGAACTGAGTTTGGCGTGCCTCCGTCTCCCGTCGGTGTTGCTCATTCAGGCGTTGACTCTCATGTCGATATTGCTCATTCAGACGTTGATTCTCCTAAGCTTGTTGTTGTTGCGCTTCCAGCATATGCAACATCCTTTCCATGGCGTCGTTAGAGGGTCCGAACCTCGAGCTACTCGAGCCGCTCGAAGCACTTTCTTCGTTTGTCGCCACATTCACCGTCGCACCTTCTGGGATTTTGAAGGTAAAATACATTAGTCACAAAACTTATTACGGACTCCCTCATATGGAACGACATATCTCATCGACACGAGACCAACGATTTGAGACTGGAAACTCGACACTAGAGGCCAAGGACGTAAAGTCGTACTTTGATACCATTATGTCACGCCCCGATTTCGTAGAATCGATAGTCGTCCCCTGGGCGTGATGTCGTACGAACCTAATTTACGCTCGCACAAGGCAAGGTCATAAGGTTATCCGAAATACAACAACAAGAGAATGCACAGAGTAAAATTGAACACACATTATAAAGGAGGAAACTTAAGCTTTATTGATAATGAACATCATTTTACAGACTCGATACAAGGGCGTCGCACGGGCTTTTTACAAACTGACTCCATTACAAAATGAACGTCGACGAGATAGTCATTTCATACATTTCACCCCTTGATTACAACCAGCATTACAAAACCACCTGAAATGGAGGGAAGTCGCTCCATCTGTCTTCTGGCCTTCAACAGCGGAGTCTTCAAAAGAGATTGGATCCAAGCTTCGACCGCACGGACGAAGCTTCAAAACACACGAGCGTCGCCTCCCTTCACGCGGCACGCTCCTCTCGATTTATCGTACCTGTAGAGAGAGCGAGGATCAGTACAATCAACATGTACTGGCGAGTGGCTAATTAATTTCCAGGCTCTTATTTGGTTCAAGAGTTGAGATAAAATTTACACAACTTGATTTTTGTGATCTTTCTAACCATCCTAGACATTTTTATACGAAGCATTTTGACGAAACATAAACCAAGCAAGTTACACCAGAATTTCCCTCGGCAGAGCGTGCCGTCCGACATAAAACTTACCATCACCTTCCATGTTAGTTGATAACAATTTATATCAAGTGTTTGATGTGGAGGTCACTGGCATTAACTAGCCATTTTGGACATAGCTTGGTAATACGGGACCCTTGCAACGCAAGTAGCAAGCTCCGATGCAAGTCCTCGTCTTACCGATTGCCTATTACCCAGCTCGGCTATAACCTGTTTCTTCCTAAGCCGAGTCGGTCCCGTGGCCCCGGGTTTCCGCTCGAAAAAACCATCGCCCTTGTCGACAAGTTGTCCATGACCTTGATAGGTTAACAAGGTATTTTTTGGGGTACCGTTGGGGCTTGTTATGTAATCGATTCATTTACTTGGTTGTTTAGCAGGCCTAAAATAATTCTATCTCTTTTCTACACAACTCATATTTTCTCTTCTCAAACATAGGACTTGTGTTTTTCAAGCGAATCATTCAATTTCATTACCATTACCCAAGTTCTCATTTTTGAAATAGAGGGTCGAGATGAAGGAGGTCAGCCACTCAACTTGAGTTTTTGCTTGAGACGAGAGACTGGTTGGCCGCACTAGACATCGCCTACGCGTTTACCTGAAATCGCACAAGCAACCGATTAGAACACTGTATTAGGCAAGAAATTCGATAGAAAATGCGAGTTCGAAATGTAAGCCATGAAAACCATCGAAAACATTCACGAAAACGCATTCAGAAAACCAAAGCCAAAACCAACGCAAGCGGCGTGAAAAACAGAGCAACGGGAGGTCTCTCCCGACTCAGCCGCAGAGTCAATCCTCGAGGCGCTACCCGCTGAATATGGAACTTGGTTCCGAAGAAGCCATTCCATAACGTGGAATGGATCTTAATTCAACCGTTTCTGTTCGATCGATTCGATCGATCCTGACCTATCGGTCCCGACCAAGTCGATAGCGACAGTGTTCCTTTCTCGTACACCCCGTAGATGGAGAACGGGACACGATGTAGGGACGGGATACTACAGCTACGCATGACAGTTAGCGTCGATATAACGGTCGAGGAGCTGGAGACGAAGGAAGATGCAAAACAGCTCGGAGGATCGAAGATCAGTGGCATGGGGGAGCAGGAACTCTGTCGCATGACGACATGCATGGAGTCCAGTTGAGGAGCCATTGGGCCAACACCCTCTCATCAGACTGGAATGGAGATTGTTGGAGTCCAGTCTGAATTTGGTAATAACATATTTATGGAGTCCAAATTTGATTAAATATTTGATTAAATTTGATTTAGATGTCCATAATTGGTGCTGGGCTATTTTAGATATAATAGAATTCTTATTTGAGGGTTTCTTATTTAAGAGATCCTATTATAATCTAAAATAGGATGTTGATGGACTATTTTAGGTGTAGTAGGATTCTTATTTGAGGGCTTCCTATTTAAGAAATCCTATTATGACCTAAAATAGGATTTTTCTCATCCTATATATGGGTGACGGTGGAGGCACAAAGCACAATACAGAAAGTGGAGATTCGAGGTGCTCGTCCACAGAAAATCTAAGAGAAAGTTTTGCTCTTTGCTCTTAGGACTTCGTCATCCAAGACAGAAGGAAGAATAGACCTAATCGAGGGGTCGTCAACTTCGGTTAGGGAGATTGCTACGGGTTGGTCAGCGATTTCAATTGTAATCTCTTTCTTTTCTTATTGAGTGTGGTGAGGGGGTTGAACCTATTAGGGCAAAGGGTTCAACATTAGTTTTGTCAATCTTGTAATTTCGTCCGAGTTATAGAGATTGTGATTTGTCCAGATGACGTAGTCACCGCCATATACTTGTCTTTATCTGTGCTTGGTGTTCGTTAGACGGGGGTCGGTTATTTCAGGTGGTTGGCCTAAGTTTCCACTGCGGCAACGTCTCAGAAACGGTATCGGAGCGTAGGAGGGCGTATCTAATTCCCAACACTCCGGTGGCTCCTCTATCTGTGAAAGTATTGATGCTAACCCCAAACCTAAGTGCACGTGAAAAATATATAAAAAAAAGAAAAATGCCCTTAGGAAGGACGTTTTTCTCAAGGAAAATCCTTCCTAAGGAAGAACTTTTCCTTTTATATATATATTTTTTTCTCCTCTCATTCTTCTTCCCAGTCATATCGTTAACGACTACCTTTAACAAAAGTAATTTTCTATCCATTTAACGAGCAGAACGACCTTCGGAAAGACTGGAAAGACGTTGCTATGCTCTATTTGTAACTTTGTAAAAATTTATGCTTTACGTCTAATTTTGTAAAAAAATTATGCTTTCACTGAAAATTTCTAAATTTAAAAATTGAATGATTTCTTTTCCCTTCCATCCCGCGAAGAAAACGAGGCCGGAGAAAACTAGAAGGTTTATGAGAGCATCTAAAGCTGAAGAGATTTTAAGTGCTTCATTTTGACTTTAGACAAATTGTGTAGCACTTGAAGGCTGCAATGGACACTTGTTCATATTTAAAAATTGCTAGAAAACTAAGAGATACTCCAGATTTGAAGCGTGTCATCGCTCCCCTAAATTAATTCATGCGCCCATCAAAATAACAGTTCTTACCAAACATTGAAGGAAAATAAAAAGAGTAAAAGAGGGGAAAAAAAATTACCAAACAGAAAAGGAAAACAAAGAGAAAAAAGAGGAGCTTAATTTATAATATTTGTTTAGAGTGTACCATTGTGTATCAATATCAAGCCGATACTCCAAAAGTAGTATTTTACAAAATTTTCAATAATTTAAAATATGTGTTGGGAATGTCTCTAGTGTGGATCAGTTAAGTAGTTTAGTTGGTAAATGTATATGATTTTAACCGATAGTTCTTAAGATCAATCCTTATTATAGAATCACATATATGAAGTATTTTGTCAAATTTGGTCCCAATGTTTGTTCATCTAAAATGAAACTTGTGTTGTTGGAACCACATTAATAATTTAATTATAAGTACTAAAAATCTAATTTTGGGTCAATATGCTGAGTAGAATCTATTGTTTTTCTTAATATTCTCCTTTTTTTTTTTCTATTGGAAGATTGAATAACCAAATGGTTAAGACATTTAATTTGTGGATTAGAGATCTAGATTTAAATGTTTGTCAGAGGCCCATATGGTTGGGTCTTTCATATCAGTCCACGAATTCAATGATGAGAAATAAACTAGTCCATGATCAGTTTGAGAAACAAAGAGACCATAAGCATGGAACAAATGCACACAATTACATTGTTTTTATTTTATTTCTTTAACTCAAGGGAGTAGTTCTCATAAATATTTTCAGTATTATTTGGAGATAACAATACTCAAGTGTTTTGTTTTTTTTTAGAAAGCAACTACCATGAAAACATATCTTGCATGGATATGTCATTTAATTGTTTCATGAATAAGTTTCAGAGTTATTTGTTTAAATGTTCTGGATTCATTGAGTTATATCTTAATAAATTTACAAATCTTATTTGAAATGTTAAGATTCAAAAGTAAGAAAAGACTGATTAAAAAAAAACATTAAGTATGAGATATTAGAGAAAATTGAATCGAAAAATCAATTACGAATGTAAAAAGAATGTGTCTGAACTCGATAAAAAAAATAAAAAAATAATTAATTTTGTTGGTTGGTAGAACACCTCGGCCACATCTCTACCGGTACTTCATATCACTGTTATTTTTATTTGTTACTGTTATTTTTATTTGTTGTTGTTTTCCCCAACTGCATTTCAAATCATTTTCTTACTGTATTACAACAAATTATATCATGTCCTCAAAATAATAAATGATCAGGTCAATTATTTTTATTGCTATTTCTTTTACTGTTTTTTGGATACACCATCTCGATACCCAAAAAAAAAAAATCTGTTGAGTTATTCCAAGAATTGACTTAAAACATACCTTGAAAAATCGATTAAAAACATAGCTTGAATTAATTTATTGAATACTCAAGAAAATCAACAGAATTTTCACTTAAAACTATTATTTACATATTCATTTACATTTCACGACTCCAAAAAATTGCCCATTAGCCTATGCAGAATGAACATACTCCTATACTTCGACCAATATCCATGATTTCCAAAACAAAGGTTATTTTGATCTCCCACAAAAAGAACCCAATTCAGAGACAAATATCCTAAACAAGGATCGAAATTTAACAGTTGATCCTAAATTAATAAATGAGTATTTCAATTTTTATGATGTGTCATGTGACGGTGATGTAGGATTGAGAGTTCTATAGAACTGGCATCCACACAGTGTTCATGTGCAGGCACAGGTAGAAGCTCGTGGCGCGGAGCTCGCTTGGATGCGTCGAGGCACGGAGTTCCTTGGCGATTCGAAGCGTGCGGCCGCGTGGATTGAAGACTTATACAGGACATAATGTATGGACATCGCCTTCCGAAACTTCCGCTGGCTCAAGCATTGTAATCGAGAGATGAGAGAGAGCAGAGTGACTTGTAAATAAGAGAAAAGTGAGCACGAGAGACTTGTAATTTGGCCTTGCGCCCACAAATGTAACCTTGTATTCAATATCAATAAAGAGCTTCTTTTGAATGACTTGTGTTCATGGGTGTTTGTTCTAAATTTCCGCTGCATGATTCAATATTTCTGCTTGGGACTTCTGTGCGACGACCCCGTCGCCGCCGATGTAATCGGCCGTTATGAAACTGCCTTGCACGAGCGCAATCTAGGCTCGTGCGGCATCACGTCTTGGCGAGGACGATCGCTCCTACGGGAGCGGGGCGTGACATAATCTATAGAAACTCTCGTATAAATTCTACATCTCTAGTATCCATTATTATTGGGTCCCACATAGAGATCCATTATTATTGGGTCCCACATGATTAAATTAATTATTTTACTTGTTGTTGCGCACAAGCTTCCTGTTCGAAGTCTTGTGCCAGCACTAGTGAGGAACAAATGAGCCTCCAATTTATCTGCCTCAAATGGCTTACATGAAGCTTAGCTTTTAGAAATAGCATATTTCAGAAATTATTCTAGAAAGCATTCTCGCTTCTGGAACTAACATATTTCAAGGATTATTCTACCGGTCTAGACAATTTCAAGGAAGCTTTTAGAACATATAGATGGCTATGGAGACTTCAGGGAACTATGAAAGCTTCCAACATAACACCTTGGCCCGTAGAAGGTTATGCAAGTCGGTTTCGGTAGGACGCAAAATCTTGGACATCACTCTCCACCGCCTGATTAATATTGGATTCTACGTGTTAGATAGAGAACCATTGGAGAGTAAAAATTAGTCCTTAATATAAGTACTAAATATATTTTTCGTCGATATGTCAGTAGAATCTATTGTATGTCTTCCTATATTTCTTATTTGTTCGGAATCATTTTTCTTATTTTTTTATCGGATGATTGGATTACGAAATCGTTAAAACATTTAATTATTTAATTTGTGGTGGGTCAGAGGCCCAGGTGGTTCAGTCATCTCAGCCCAAGAATTCAATGATGAAAACACATCTTGCATGAATATGTCATGCAATTTATTTCATGCATAAGTTTTGTTTTTCCTTTTAAAGAAGGTAGTAGTCATCATAAATATTGCAGCATACATGTATTATTTGGATAGAATTTTTTTTTTTTAAAGCAACTACCATGAAAACACATCTGGCATGAATATGTCATGTAATTTATTACACAAAAAAGTTTCATTTTATAGCTTCAGTTCATAAAAATAAAATAATAAGTTTCATTTTACTAGAGTCATTTGTTTGTATATTTTGGTTTCATTTAATTATATCTTAAAATTTTCACACATCTCATTCAAAATATTCACCAAGAAGATTAGAGGAAGGTTTAAAGAGCATGGTTGAAGTGTATGAGATATTAGAGAATATTGAATTGATAAATTAGATAGGATTAGGGAATCAAGGATGTGTCTGAACTATATCGATCCGTAAAACTTCAATACGTGTAAGCTATCCTATACTGTATAGTGTAATCTATTACCAAAATTCAATCTAATAATCGAAAGAGTTTTACAAACCTAGGTATACATACAAACATGTCACGAATGATGTAAAATATTGTAATAATTAAGATGTGTACCAAACCAACCAAATGTTTAATTAAACTTAAGTGTTTATTTGTAATTCTATTATTCTATTCGTATTATTCTAGGGATGCGTGATATTCCACATACATGGCAGAAAAGACTACTTTTTTAGCATATTCCACATACCTTGTTTGGTAGTGGGTAGAGCTTGCTCAGCACATGGTCACAAGACTAGGAACACAAAAATAGAAATTCCGTAAGTTCTTACTTCAGTCAATAATAGTAATACAACAACATTTTCTTGCCAAAACCCGATTGAGCAAACTTCTACTTTTAACACTATCCATGATTTCCGAAACAAAGGTTATTTTGATCTCCCACAAAAAGATCACAATTCAGGAACTGCTGTAAACATGTAAGCCGAGATGTATACATGTTGAACGGGGGAAGGTGAACACTGCGTGTAGCTCGGACAAAACAGCTAAACATCCTTTTGTCTCATAAAACTCATGCTGTCAGTGGCGCCATGAACCATGAGGACCTGTATCGGAGACGACGCAGCAAAATAATCAATAGACGAGGCAGCAAAATAATCAATTTATGTCGTAGATAAGAGAAAACAAACGATTCATGTGTCCTAGCAAAGTTGCAGGAGGACTGTCACCATCCGATTCCAAATTATTGGATCGAATCAGATCATGTCCAGCCTGCACCGTTGTGAGACGGCGACAGTAAGCTGTTCTATATGCAGGTATTCACAACAACATTTATACATTTGTCATAGCACGAATTTGCGAATATTTAAAAACTTTTTATTAAACAATTGAAAGTACAACTGTAAATGAAAGTACTGAAATAAAATGCTGAAATCAAAATCTGCAACTCCAAAACAACAAAACTAGCTAACTGGAAAACAACTAGCAAAATGGTCGGCTCATCGGCCTCAGGATCTGCATCCTCCAATGGGGACTCTGGTAACACCGCAGGATAAAGTACCGGGTCATTGTAGCTATTGTACAATAGCTCAGCATCCTCAATGTCACCTAAAAATGTTGGTCTCCAGTCAGGAGGGAGCAAGTACGAATATGTATCTCACATTTCAAAATAATAATGAAAAAGTGCAGGCTAAACAGTTGAAACAATACTTTCCAGCAATTTAACAATTCATTTAAAACAATGTGATTTGAATGTGTAAACGTCTATGACCGGCTTGGGTTGTACAATAGCATCCTAGCGACGCGATACGGCTTATCCCCGTGTGTAAGAGGGGTAAGCTCGCACAATAACAATATGCAATATGAGGGGTATTGGTCATAAACGCTACACTATTCCCCTAATATCCCCAAAATCAATATCAATCAATATCTGAACCCTAGGAGAGGGTTTCGTGTAGCAATGTGGTTTAAGCATGCAACATGACAATTACTAAATAAAATGCGAGAAAACATAATCGTAACTTGCCTCTGTTAATGACTGGAACAGGACGTCGGTACTGGGGAGGAAGGTCAAACACACCATCGAAGTCCTACAGTTGAGAACCCTGACTTTAGAATATAAAGAAGCCATTCTAGGTGTGCTAATTGCAATTTCTAGAAGCAGGCCCTAATCAAGTTTTAAGTTATTTAATTAACTACCGAAACACGCCTAACGTCGCAAGCTACGTTGGTTATCGTTTACTTGGTTAAACCGGTTAATTGATTTAATTGGAGAAGATAGCATTTATAGGTTGATTGGCAAATCTTTGTATTTTTATAATATATATATATATATATATATATATATATATATATATATATATATATATATATATATATATATATATATACATTGTTTCTAGTGATAAAACATGAACTTGTTTAACTTACCAATATTTTATTCATTTAAAATTAAGTGTGAGAAATCCTTATTAATTTTATACAAAAAAATAATTAATATCCAATTTATAGTTACTCGTCTATGTACGCGATACCAACTCAGAAAAAAAGTAAAATATACACTACACAATACAGGGTCACAGAAAATAAATAGAAAACTGGACTTATGCCCTTACAACTTATTTACATAAATTAATTAAATATTAAAAGTTGCTGGCGAGCTCTGAATGCCGAAAAACGGTCTATTCAGGAGGCCGAGGCCCTGCACTCGAAATATGAAAAATATCCAGTAACGAGTTCTAAATAAAATATAATATAATTTAAATATAAATTATAGAAAATGGGCGTCTCAGACTTGGTTATGCAATCTCATGTTGCTGGCTTACACCTCAACGTACATGAAGTCATGTAGCGTTTGCGTTTCGCCGAGGCTCATCCGACCGATACGGTCGTCGCCTAAAAGGGGATACAAAACTCACAAAATCCACATTTAAAGCCAAACAAAAAACCAATTTTGTAAACCGTTTTCAAAGACCGGATTTTAAAAATAGATTTTTAATTTACCAATTACTAAACTTAATTAAATAATAGTATTTTGAAATATTTTACTGAAAATTTGGGCAGCACCTCCTCTGTAACTAGGACAATCTAGCCACATAGGCGGTACAAAACCCACACCCAACCAGTCGATTCCGAACCGGGGAGACAACACAATATCATCACATACAAAGTCCAACCCGAAAGAATATAATCCACCAAAAGACAACCACAGTATATGAATAATGTCCCAGCTAGAGAAATGAATCCCACAACGCAATAGGACAAGCTAACAGCACATAGGAATGGTTTCCAACAATAATCAATCGAAGGAAAATAACTATAATTCACAGAAACAAGTCCGAGTAGGACTCGAACGTCGTATCCCCTACACGCAACAATTAATAAAAGCCGATCCCCGAAACGGGGTCGGAACCGCGTCATCATTGACTGGGAGGGACGAACTACTATGATTAACAGTTTACCCACTATCCGTTGGTCGGGGAGCCGCGGGATAAACTCGGGAATGTTGGAACAACGTCCAGATCCGCGCGCGGAGAGCGGACAGCGGGATCGGAGGCAGCAGTGTCGCGGGAAGCATGCGGACAACGGGTCAGGGGCCGGAATCGACGGGAGGCGGTGGCCGCACGGGAGTTGGCTAGAGTAAGTGCCGAAGCGGAAGGCGGGTCCGCGGGTAGCGGGATCCGTCCGGCGGGGCGGACAGCGGTTAGCCAGCAGGGGTCGGCGAAAGAGGCCGGCCGACGGAAGATCCGCGGGGCAGCGGGGTCCGGCCGGTCGGGAGGGTCTGACCTCGGGAAGGCCACGCCGGTCGGGGGCGGTCAGATCCGGCCGACCAGAGGGCTCGAGGCCGGGCGGATCCGGTTGGGTACGGCCGAGGGAATGGGGATCCAAGGTTGCGCCGGCCACGGGAGGCCGAGGGGGCGCTCGGGCACGCAGCCGACGGGGGCGGCCGGCGGGGCTGCGCCGAACGGGGTCGGGGCTGGGTCTGCCGCGATCGAGCGGCGGGGAGACACGGTCGCGCGGAGGCTTGCTGGCAGATGGGAAGGAGAGGGAAGGGTTTGGGAAAGTGAGTATGGGATGGTCCAACGTGGTGGGTTTTAAGGAAAGGAAAAAGAATAAGTAGAGGGAGAGAGTTATGTGGAGGAGAGTGGGAGGGAAATGAGGGGAGTGAGAGAACGTGGGTGGAGAGGAATAGGTGAGAGTGTGAGGGGTTGGGTTTATTTTATATATATATATATATATATATATATATATATATATATATATATATATATATATATATATATATAAAGAAAAAAAAACTAATACATATATATTACAAAAAGATTTGAGAATGGGTTTGGAAAACGGGATTCGGAAAAAAATCGGGTTTGGGTCGGGGTCGGATCCCGGGCACGGGATTAGGACAGACAGCAATCAAAGATCCCATAATTTTTTTTAAAAATAATATTTTTCTGACCCGACTATTATAATAACAACAACAACAACAACAACAACAACAACAACAATAATAATAATAATAATAATAATAATAATAACCTAATCTAAACTATTAATCAAAATATCTAATAATTAATCTAAATTCAGAAAGCGGGTTTCACAAGGACCTTGTCGAGACTGTATCAATACATCAAGATGAAGCTTCTCTAGGATCAGCTTCTGGTATATTTTTAAACAATCGATAACCAAATCAGTCTTTCCTCCTCTCGGTGGGAGGCACACAGTGTTGGAGTGGGTGGGGTTCCCAACCTATGTGGAGAAGACCCCGGAGTGCGACGAGCGCCATTCGTGTGTCGAAGAAGCTCGGGAAGTAGGCGACGCGGAGTCGCTACTGCTGCTGCTGCTCCTGAAGGAGATTCTGGACTGGGTCTGCCGAGTTCGGCCCGAACTCGGTCCCAGGCCGAGTTCTGGCCGAACTCGGTCTGGCCGTTCCAGAATGTTGGCGTTAGGTGCTGTTTGCTCGACACAGAGTTCTGGCCGAACTCTGTGTCGTCGGGGCTGAAGCGGATTTTCGGGTGATTTTTCACCATTGGATCAAATCAAACGGTCCAGGTTTGCTGCGGGATTAGGGAGTTAAGTTGAGTTTTCTTAACCCTAATTCATAATGCAACATTATCGCAAAGGCAACACAACTTTGAGAGAGGAAGGAGGCAAGCGTGCCATTACAACTTCGGAAGAGAAGACGGAGGATTGAAGGTCGTTTTCGAAGGAGATCGTGTTTCGGGTAATCTCTACTCGTCGTTCTCGCTCTTCGTAGCCTTGTAATCATTGTTCTTGCTTCTGAGTGTTGTGGGGATCCGATTTGGATCGGGAGGAGTTTGTAGAGGGTGTAATTCTTCTATTCCATTAGTGGAGGCTTCTCAGGGTTGGACTCCGATCGTCCTGTGGTTTTTTTTTCCGCAAGGGTTTTCCACGTCAAAAATTCTCTGTGTCTGCATGGATTGTTTTGTGTGTTTTTTTTGGGTTCGTGCGTTGTATTGCTCGGTCCGCTCGCAGGTACTCTCCGGTTTGGGGAAAGGTTTCCGCGCTTCTTTCCCAACAGAGTGGTATCAGAGCCAGGTTCTGGAATTCAGAAGGAGTGTCAGTAGTTGACAGAGAAACCAGGGAGGAGAGATGGACGCGAAGCCGGTGCGCATGGTGAACCTGAACGGCACCAATTATCACTATTGGCGGAGCAAGATGAAAGATTTGCTATTTGTCAAGAAGCTGTATCTACCCGTGTTTGTATCCGAGAAGCCCAGTAATAAATCCGAGGAGGACTGGACATTCGAGCACATACAGGTGTGTGGGTACATACGGCAGTTTGTGGACAAGAACGTGTACAACCACGTTGCCAATATTGAGCACGCGAAGACGTTGTGGGATAAGCTGGAGTCTTTGTACGCGAAGAAGATCGGGGTAAACAAGCTGTTCTTGATCCGGACGATGATGGGTCTGCGGTACAAAGACGGGGCGTCTATTTCGGATCACTTGAGTGAGTTCCAGGGCGTGGTTGATCAGCTATCTTCTATGGAAGTCAAGTTCGACGATGAAGTTCAGGGACTGTGGCTGCTGTGTACCTTGCCAGACTCGTGGGAGACCGTACGAGTATCTATGATCGCTTCTGCTCCAGAGGGCGTGGTCAGTCTGGAGTTTGCCAAGAGCGGGGTATTGAATGAAGAGATGCGGAGACGTTCTCAGGGCACTTCATCCACATCCTACCACTCAGAGGCACTTGTTTCAGAGAGCCACGGAAGGGGCAAAAGCAGGGGTCCAGGTGGTGGCAGAGACAAGAGCAGGGGGAAGTCCAAGGGTCGTTACGAGGACTCAGAGTGTTACCATTGCGGTAAGAAGGGCCATATCAAGCAGAATTGTTTCGCTTGGAAGAGAGAGAAGAAGGGCGACAAGGAGAAGCAAGAAGAGAACACTACAGCGGCGGCCTCGGTGCATGGAGGCGATGTGATCGTCGTAGGTGATGAGGTCATTACTAACCTCGCCTGCGATGACAATTCTTGGCTGGTGGACTCATGGGCTTCAGCACATGTATCTCACAATATGGCACTGTTTGCCACTTAAACGACAGGCGACTGTGGCGTGTTGAAGATGGGCAACGGAGATGTGTCGAAGGCGGTTGCCGTTGGAGATGTGCATTTGAGAACGAAGACGGGTGCGGTTCTTGTTCTCAAGGATGTTCGTCATGTCCCTGATATCCGTTTCAACCTGGTGTCAGTTGGAAGGTTGGATGACGAGGGATTCTTCAGTCTCTTCGGGAACAGTCAGTGGAAGCTTTCCAGGGGTTCGATGGTGATTGCCAGAGGAAGCAAGAAGTCCGGTCTCTACTATATGGAGGGGAGCGCAGAGGGGGCACATGAGGTGAACGCAGTCAGTGATGCGTCTACCGAGTTGTGGCACAGGCGGCTCGGCCATATCAGCGAAAAGGGGATGAGCTACTTGGTGAACAGGAAGGTGATTCCGGGGCTCAAGTCTACAAAGTTGGAGAAGTGCACGCACTGTTTAGCTAGGAAGCAAAATAGGGTGTCTTTCCAAAGTCACCCAAGTTCGAGGAAGCCGGCGTTGCTCGAGTTGATTCACTCGGATGTCTGCGGTCCTATGAAGGTAAAATCTCTTGGTGGTGCTTCTTACTTTGTAACCTTTATTGATGACTGTTCCAGAAAGGTTTGGGTCTATGCCTTAAAGACCAAGGATCAGGTGCTGCCTACTTTCAAGGAGTTTCAGGCCTCTGTTGAAAGGGAGACGGGCAAGAAGTTGTTATGTGTTCGGTCCGACAATGGCGGCAAATACATCGGTCCCTTTGATGCGTATTGCAGAGAGCAAGGGATACGACACCAGAAGACTCCGCCAAAGATACCTCAGCTCAATGGTGTAGCGGAGCGCATGAACAGGACACTGATGGAGAGGGTGCGGTGTTTGCTGTCAGAAGCAAACTTGTCGGGCAGTTATTGGAGTGAGGCTCTTCTCACAGCTGCTTATATTATTAATTTGTCTCCTAGTGCTCCTTTGCAGGGTGATGTGCCTGACAAAGTATGGTAC
This sequence comes from Iris pallida, assembly GCA_029216955.1. Lineage (NCBI taxonomy): Eukaryota > Viridiplantae > Streptophyta > Magnoliopsida > Asparagales > Iridaceae > Iris > Iris pallida. Next base: position 9,282,286 of record JANAVB010003599.1, on the reverse strand, counting down.
GAGAAAGAGCCGTCATACAATCACCTGCGGGCGTTTGGTTGTAAGGCCTTCGTGCATGTACCGAAGGACGAGAGGACCAAACTTGAGCCGAAGACGAGGTGATGCGTCTTTGTCGGCTACGGTCGGGATGAGTTTGGCTATAGACTCTACGACCCGGTGGAAGGAAAGCTCTACAGAAGCAGGGACGTGGCGTTCGTCGAGGATCAGACCATGACCAACACTGAGGATTCCGAGACGCCTTCTGAGGCTGAGGAATTTCCTGAGTTAGAGTCATTTCGCTTCGAGCAGTTTCCAGAGGACATCGTAGAGAATCCAGTTATGGGGGAGCCGGTACATGGAGTTGCTCCCAACCTTGATCATCAGCCTGCTGATGGTGGTCAGGGTGTCCCTCAGGAGGATGAGCATGCCGGAGAGGCAGTTCCTAAAGGGGAGGAGGCTGTCGGTATACAGCCAGCACCAGTGGCTCCACTGAGAAGGAGTGACAGAGATCGTCGACCATCTACGAGATACTCACCAGATGAGTATGTGCTATTAACTGACGGGGGAGAGCCCGAAAGTTTCGCAGAGGCTATGGAAGACGAACACAGGCAGGAGTGGATGGAGGCTATGCAGGAGGAGATGAGTTCCTTGCACACCAATTCCACTTATGATCTGGTACGGTTGCCAAAGGACAAGAAGGCTTTGAAGAATCGATGGGTGTTTAGAGTGAAGCAGACGGATGATGCTACTCACCCTCGATACAAAGCGAGGCTGGTAGTCAAAGGCTACGGTCAGCGGAAAGGCATGGATTATGATGAGATCTTTTCGTCTGTCGTCAAGCATTCGTCTATTCGGGTGGTGCTAGCATTAGCAGCCAGTCTCGACTTGGAGGTCGAGCAGATGGACGTGAAGACGGCGTTCCTCCACGGTGATCTTGAGGAGAAGTTGTACATGGAGCAGCCGGAGGGATTCTGTGAGAAGGACAAGTCACATTTGGTCTGCCGATTGAGGAAGAGCTTGTATGGTCTGAAGCAGGCTCCGAGGCAGTGGTACAGGAAGTTCGAGTCGTTTATGGGGGAGCATGGTTATGCACGGACGACGTCGGACCATTGTGCATTTGTGAGGTATTTTGCCGAGAATGATTTTATCATTTTATTGCTCTATGTAGATGATATGCTATTAGTGGGTCGGAATGCCACTAGGATAGCGGAGTTGAAGCGCCAACTGGGCGCGGCCTTCTCTATGAAGGATTTGGGCGCAGCGAAGACTATTCTTGGGATGGAGATCAGCCGAGAGAGAGTCCAAGCTGCTACACTTGTCCCAAAAGAAGTACATTCACCGGGTACTTCAGCGTTTCGGGATGGACGGGTCGAAGAAAGTGAGTTCCCCCCTCGCTGTTCACTTTAAGTTCACTGAGGAGCAGTGTCCATCTACCGAGGTTGAAAAAAAAGATATGGAGCGGGTTCCATATGCTTCAGCTGTGGGGAGCCTGATGTATGCTATGGTGTGTACGAGGCCAGATATTGCTCATGCAGTTGGTACGGTTAGCAGGTATCTTTCAAATCCTGGAAGGGTACACTGGAGTGCGGTCAAGTGGATTCTACGATACCTTCAGGGCACTGCTGGTTGGAGACTTTCCTTTGGTGGTGACGAGCCGAAGCTGGTTGGGTATACCGATGCTGATATGGCTGGAGATGTAGATACGAGGAGATCGACTTCGGGCTACGTGATGATATTTGCGGGAGGAGCGGTGTCGTGGCAGTCGCGGTTGCAGAAGTGTGTTGCCTTGTCGACGACAGAGGCAGAGTACATTGCGGCGACGGAGGCTTGCAAGGAGCTGTTGTGGATGAAGAAGCTGTTGCAGGAAATGGGACTGAAGCAAGAGCAGTATACTTTGCTTTGCGACAGTCAGAGTGCTATCCAACTTGTGAAGAATCAGACGTTTCATAGCCGGTCCAAGCACATCGAGACTCGGTATCATTGGATACGGGATGTGGTTGAGAAGAAGGACGCGGAGCTTGAGAAGGTTCATACAGATGACAACGGAGCTGATATGTTCACGAAGATTCTACCAAGGGAGAAGTTTGAGTACTGCAGGCAGGTCGTCGGGATGACGACATCCTCCCCATAGTTGTGAAGGGGGAGATTTGTTGGAGTGGGTGGGGTTCCCAACCTATGTGGAGAAGACCCCGGAGTGCGACGAGCGCCATTCGTGTGTCGAAGAAGCTCGGAAAGTAGGCGACGCGGAGTCGCTACTGCTGCTGCTGCTGCTCCTGAAGGAGATTCTGGACTGGGTCTGCCGAGTTCGGCCCGAACTCGGTCCCAGGCCGAGTTCTGGCCGAACTCGGTCTGGCCGTTCCAGAATGTTGGCGTTAGGTGCTGTTTGCTCGACACAGAGTTCTGGCCGAACTCTGTGTCGTCGGGGCTGAAGCGGATTTTCGGGTGATTTTTCACCATTGGATCAAATCAAACGGTCCAGGTTTGCTGCGGGATTAGGGAGTTAAGTTGAGTTTTCTCAACCCTAATTCATAATGCAACATTATCGCAAAGGCAACACAACTTTGAGAGAGGAAGGAGGCAAGAGTGCCATTACAACTTCGGAAGAGAAGACGGAGGATTGAAGGTCGTTTTCGAAGGAGATCGTGTTTCGGGTAATCTCTACTCGTCGTTCTCGCTCTTCGTAGCCTTGTAATCATTGTTCTTGCTTCTGAGTGTTGTGGGGATCCGATTTGGATCGGGAGGAGTTTGTAGAGGGTGTAATTCTTCTATTCCATTAGTGGAGGCTTCTCAGGGTTGGACTCCGATCGTCCCGTGGTTTTTTTTTTTCGCAAGGGTTTTCCACGTCAAAAATTCTCTGTGTCTGCGTGGATTGTTTTGTGTGTTTGTTTTTGGGTTCGTGCGTTGTATTGCTCGGTCCTCTCGCAGGTACTCTCCGGTCTGGAAAAAGGTTTCCGTGCTTCTTTTCCAACACACAGTACTGTGCTTTATCCATTAGAAATGGAAATGAAGTGGTGATGTAAAAAAACAAAAGAGATTGGCAAATTGGTCCTTTTCCAAGGGATCAAAGGAGTAAAGAGCTACAGATTTGTCTAAAAAGATCGAATTGAGGTCATTTTTTTCTCGATAAAATAATAGGAGAATTGTGTCCGAAGTTTTAAACTAGCTTACAAGCATATGCAAACTGCACATGCACACTTTAATCTATTGGAACTTATGGAGCACTAAATTTTACTTTTATCAATTCAATGGTGGTTATTTTTATTTTTCCCTTATAATAAACATATGTTTTCTCCAACTAAAGCAATATATGTGTTCATGTGCAAACACAGTTTTCGCTGAGTTGGATGAAACCCTTTTTTTGACCTTTTGATACAAAAAGGATACATATTTTAATATGTGGAGCCTTGGAACAAAACTTCAGTTGTCAATGGCTGTTGTTAGCTAATTTCCTTTAATAAACGTAAATATCCTGCACTTAGTTATACTAAGAACAATTGGTAATCCATGTATCAGACCACTGGCAAAGCTGGATCATTTCAGTTGCCAACGTAATTGAGAATGATCAGGACGTTTTTATATTTTATTATGTATTTTGCATCTTATAGAGTATAGGAAAAATGTGAGGTCGATCGGATTATCAACTGGTTATTCTACTAAACTCCACTTTCAAAATAGCCTACATGTCTACTCCACATTCTATACTAGCCAATATCCAATATCCAATACCCATACTAGCCAAATACCAAATATACCCAAATCTTCATTGAAATACCAATAACTGGTCAGAGAATTCAACCTAAGGGTCTGCTTGGCAATTGTAGGGGTAGCGGTTATGAAGTGTTTTTAGAGTACCAGTTATGAGCGGTCATGAGGGGTCCGGTTTTGGATGGTTTTTAAGTAGCGGCTTTTAAACCAGTCCAATCCGTGCTTGGTAATTCACTAACGAGCAGTTCTGAAATTTTTTTACACGAATAAATTAAATAGGGAAGGGTAACAGTAGTCATAATTATATATATTTTTGTGAGGATATAAATGGAATAAAAAAATAGAGCCGCTCAAAATCCACCGATTTGGGGGTGTTTATAAAGCCACCCAAAAATACATTACACCGGTTTTGGGGGGTTTTTGAGCCGACCAAAATCGGTGCCTCAAAAAAATTAACAAGTAGGGGTTTTCATAAACGATCGGTTCAAAAATACCCCAAAACCGGTGAAAACACCGTTACCAAGCAGATCCTAAGGGCCTGCTTGGCAATTATCGGGGTAGTGGTTATGAGGTGTTTTTAGAGTACCGGTTATGAGGGGTCCGGTTTTGGATGGTTTTTAAGTAGCGGCTTTTAAACCAGTCCAATCCATGCTTAGTAATTCACTAACGAGCGGTTCTGAAAGTTTTTTACACGAATAAGTTAAATAGGGAAGGGTATCTGTAGTTATAATTATATCTATTTTTGTGAGGATATAAATGGAATAAAAAAATAAAGCCGCTCAAAACCCGCCGATTTGGGATGTTTACAAAGCCACCCAAAAATACATTACACCGATTTTGGGGGATTTTTGAGCCGACGAAAAACAGTGTCTCGAAAAAATTAACAAGCAGAGATTTTCATAAACGGCCGGTTCAAAAACACCCTAAAACCGGTGAAAACACCATTACCAAGCAGATCCTAAGAGTTCGGCCTCTGTCCGAATTCGGTCAGGTTGTTTCCTGAACGTTAGTAGTCTTCTTGAAGGTCTGCAACAAATTTTGCTCCAATCCTTAAGATCTGCAACATGGTTCCTATCATACAAACATTTTAAATTCGTGAAGTTATTTCCTGGTAACGGAGGGAAAGAGGGAGCGAGGGGGTGTTTGAATTAATACTAAGTATGAACACATCAAACATTGTTATACATATGAAAGGGTCCAACTATTCCTCGTCGCGTTAGCTTTCAACCAAATCCAAGTAAGGACGTAGTTCTAAATAGAGAAAATGCCAATGGTGAAAGAGACGGATGGAAAAATTATGACAAGCATTAGTAGATAAACTCGACTTTTAGAACAACTAATATGGATCAATACACAGAAAGGGATAAAAAGAGGAAAATAATTCATGGTTTAAAGTATCGGCCGATACCGATCCGATACGGCCGATACCGATACGGTTTGGCATGTCCCGATCCAATACCGAAATATGACAGATACCGACATTGGGATCTCTTTTCCGATCAATTCGGCAAAGAAAATAAAACGAAAAAGAGAAATAAGCAAGGGTTTAAAGCATAATAAGTTATAAAAGCATGTAAAAAAAGAAAATCAATTTATTGTATGTAAACCAATCGGTAAGGGTGAGTACTATTTCATTTAATTTCAAAACTACTAGAAATAACACTGAAAATACTTAAAATTATATCTAAATATATAAAATATATGTTTTTAAATGTAAATAATATATTAATATATAATTATTTGTTTTTCGATACCAAAAAATTCGATACTCCGATCCGAAACTGCCGATATTACCGATATCGCCGATACCAATACTCATAGGAATAGTCCGATACCGATACCAAAAAATCAGATACTCCGATCCGAAACCGCCGATACGATATCGCCGATACAATTACTCATAGAAATAGTCCGATACCGATTCCGATACCGATACTGTGAACCTTCAAAATATATTCTCTATCGAAAGGTGAAACCACCACTGGGGGATGGTCTATTGGTAGCACTAGTAAGGAAGAGGAGGGGGGCATGGTTCAAATCCTAGCTTGGGCAAAAATAAACGGAAGGGGGTCTTGGTGCTACTAGCCCAGGGCAGGGGGACGGCCAATTGAACTTCGGTTCTCAAAATCACTTCTTTCAAATCCATCTCGAGGAACTCTGGGGTCATGCATGTGTGCACTAGGACTGTAATAACAACAGCATGACGTCCCACTGTGTTAATCTCATATATATATATATATATATTTTTGAAACAATGGGTAAATTGTGGCGAACTCGTTTCCCCTTGGGCTCGAACTCTTGACCACTTGGACCGCATGTATCTCTCTTAACCACTAGGCTAGAGGTCATTTGCATCTCATATATATATATATATATATATATATATATATATATATATATATATATATATATATATGAGGAAGGATCAAGATCCCCACACTTTTTGCATCCCCATGCATCCCCTCTATTTGCACCGTTGGATGGTGCTTTAAGTCATTTAATCTTAACCATTGATTTACCAATGGTTAAGATTAGATGACTTAAAGCATATCCAACGGATGAACATGGGGATGCATGGAGATGCTAAAATTGTGGGGATGCCTATCCTCTCTCTCTCTCTCTCTCTCTCTCTCTCTCTCTCTCTCTCTCTCTCTCTCTCTCTCTCTCTCTCTCTCTCTCTCTCTCTATATATATATATATATATATATATATATATATATATATATATAAAGCATTTAACTAGTCAAGAAAAAGAAGATTCTATCAGATCACAAGAAAGATCTCAAAAACACTTATATTACACTGATATTAAATAAATAAATTTGTTTTATACTTCAGATGCAAAAGCAAATAAAATTTTGTTGTATTCAGAGTATATATATATATATATATATATATATATATATATATATATATATATATATATATATATATATTGTTAGAACCGGGGCACAATTTTTCAATGGAAAACTGAATGAAACAGTTGTAAGAACAACGTTCCAGCGCAACGCTTCAAGGAAGGTGCGTAACAGAGATCCTTGAAGGATTCTGGAATACGAAAATCTAAGAAGATTTCGTAAACGTAGCAAACGATAGCAGTGCTTCTAAAAAGAAGATGCTGGCCGAATGGCTAAAGGCAGCATAGAAGGTGACAGGCGAAAGATGGAAGATGGTAGCCTGCTGGGTGTCAAAAATACCAGTGCTCAAAGCTAGATCCGCCCACACGGTCAGCTTCCAGGAACCAGCAAGTTCGAATGAACTCTGGAACGCTCTGGAAAATTGCTCTAAGACGGACTGATCGGAACGATGACGGACTTCGATTGCACGAGGAAGGACACGGTGCGCAGCAGCTCTCTCTTCTCTCTTCGTGAATTTCTGAAGTCTTAGAAAAAATATATCTTGAGATTGAAGAGAGGCTCTGAATATATAGCTACTGATGTAACTGTCCAGATCCGAAATGTGTGCCACGACATAATGTCAGATCCACAAATCCAGGATCAGTTACGAATCAGTCAGAACGTGGAAAGCCACGAACTGCGCGAGTTGCGCCAATTTTACAAGATGCGCGCGCGTCTTCAACGCATACTGCGCGTACTGCGCACACTGTGCGTACTGCGCACGCGGCGCGCACGACGCAAGCTGTCGCAACCCAGCACACTTGCACAACTCGCGCAACCTAGCGCACCTGCGCAACTCGCACAACCGTACGCAACCTGGCGCAACTGCACAACTCGCGCAACCGGGCACAACCTGGCGCACCTGCGCAACTTGCGCAACCTGGCGCACCTGCGCAACTGGCGCAACCTGGCGCAGCTCGTGCAAAATAGTGCAACTGCGCACGCGCACACCCTGCGCAACCTGGGTACGCAACCTGGACGCGCAAGTGGCTCGCACAACGAGCGTAACTTAAGCGCACTATGCGCCTAGCGACGTGCTAAGTACAAAGTGCGCCAACAAAATGCCACATTACGACTCATGAGCCCATGAGCCCGAGTCCATGTCCGAGTCCGAGTCGCTAAGCCCCTAAGGGGCTTAGCCCCATTGTAAATTAATTTTCCAAGAGCAAAAAGCATGAATGCTTTCCTTGGAGCCTTATCCATACCTCCTAGTAAAATCACCCACATGATTTCCTCCTTAGGGTCACCACCCCATGTGCATATCTCAACAACATATACAAGTATATATGTTGAGATAACTCATGGTACTTTTCCAATGTGGGACTAAACTTTGCTAGGCATGTTGAGAGCAAACTCTCTTCATGTCAAGGAGCAAGAGCACCAACAATCCCCCACATATCTCAACATATATATGTGTCTAGGGTTGAGCGTTCCCCACAGTAACTGTCCATTTTGCATTAGGATAGATGTCGTTGACGACTTGAATCTTCCCGCATGGGTTAAATAACAGTGTGATACAAGAATAGACTATGCCTTAAATTCTGTACCACAATTGTAATTCTTCCAACTCACAAAGTGTAGTTACATGTGCTTCTAGCTGCACATTAAAGGCCTTGTGCCAGCCTGATTTCAGTGTATAATTTTGGGCGTCTACAAGTTTATCCTCAAGAGACGGCCTGATATCTCTTTCCATACACTATAGGTAAGTTCTTTATTAAAGAGACATGGCATGAAGCCTTGCGCTTCCTTGCGGTGCTACGCCGCTATGACATAGCCTAAAGCTGAGGCATTACCCTTATCTGAAAACCTCATTGTAGTGCCATACTACTGTAGCATGAGGTCACAGCCTCTTTGTAGTGCCATTCTACCCAGCATGAAGCCTAAGGCTTCCTTGCGGTGTTATGCCGCAACGACATGGCTTGCAAGGCCGAGGCTTTACCCCTACTCGGGTACCTCATCGTGGTGTCGGGCCACTGTAACATGGGGTCATTCTCCCCTTTGTAGTGCTGTCTACAACTCTTTAATTTCTTTATACAGCATTAGGCTATCTGCCTATTTGCGGTGCTACGCCGCTATGACTTGGCTTGCAAAGCCGAGGCATTACCCCTACCTGGGTACCTCATAGTGGAGTCATCCTACTGTAGCATGGAGTTTTACTCCTTGTAGTGCTACGCTACCGTGCTTCCTGTAAAGCACACCATGCATTCACTCTGCCTGAGAACCTATTTATAAGGCATTTAAGCCACCCTCAACACATGATCCGTTTTCTGTTGAAAACACATAGTATACAACAGTGGTTATGGGTTCGTAACCCTTCCATGTTTCCAAGAATAAGTACCCACTGTTACCTGATAGTTTTCCAGTCAGTGGTCCTCCCTTGAACCAAAAGTTAGATGTCTAGTAGATTTCTCTTTGAACTAATAACATAAAACTTTATGGTAGGATTACAAAAACATACTATCAGAATGCCTTCAAGCCCATCTTCCCTGTTATGTCTTCAACCAGCTGACGCTTGAGGCCCTTCATGAACGGATCCGCCAGGTTCTTCTGACTCCGAATATCGATTACTGCAATGACACCTCTCTTGATGAGATCGTTCACTTCCCTGTGCTTTAACCGCACAATTCTCTTCTTTCCGTTGAAGAGATCATTTGATGCTACCGTCGTAGTCGCCTGGTTGTCGCAGTATATCAGAATTGTCGGTATCTGCGCTCCAACCACTGAAAGATCATACATGAGCTTCCAAAGCTATTCTGCTTCATCTGCTGCGGTATCAAGTGCAAAGAACTCAGATTCCATAGAAGATCGTGAGAGCATAGTCTGCTTCTTCAACTTCCACGATATAGCAGCTCCACCTATTGTGAAAATGAATCCACCAGTGGACCTCTCGCTCTCCAACTCTAAGCACCAGCTGGCATCACTGAAGCCTTCTACTATTGGCGGCTCTTCGCTGAAGTACAGTGCATATGTCTGAGTCTTCTTGAGATATCTCATAACACGTTTTACAGCTTTCCAGTGTTCCACACCTGGATTACTCGTAAATCGACTCAGCATTCCCACAGCGAAAGCTATGTCAGGCCTAGTTGCAGTAGTGGCGTACATCAAACTCCCGAAGATGCTAGCATACTCCAATTGCCTGACGCTTTCCTTCGAGTTTGGCTCCAGCTTCTGATCACTGCGGCACGGTGTATCAATAATAGGAAGATCACGATACCCGTATCGAGTGAGCATCTTCTCAATGTAATGACATTGTGACAATGCCAATCCAGTGTCTGTCCGGATGATCTTGAGTCCCAAGATAACGTCAGCATCCTCCAAGTCCTTCATACTGAACTTTGTTGAGAGGAACTTCTTTGTCTCAGTGACACAGCTTATATCCGTACCTAGGATTAACATGTCGTCCACGTACAGACAAACGATGACTCCTCTTCCGTCAGCAAATTTAGTATAGACACACTTGTCTGTTTCGCTGACCCTGTAGCCGTTTGACCTTAGAACTTTGTCAAACTTCTCATGCCACATTTTGGGTGCTTGCTTTAAGCCGTATAGAGATTTTACCAACTTGCAGACTTTGTCTTCTAGGCCTCTGATGACAAATCATTCTGGCTGTTGCATATAAATCTCCTCGGTCAGTTTGCCATTCAGGAATGCTGTTTTTACATCTATCTGGTATATCACCAGTTTGTGTATTACCGCAAGGGCTATTAACAATCTGATGGTTGTCATTCATGCTACTGGAGCATATGTGTCAAAGTAGTCGATCCCCTACTTTTGAGAAAACCCCTTGGCCACTAGCCTGGCCTTGAACTTATCAATGGTTCCATCAGCTTTCATCTTCTTCTTGAAGATCCACTTGCATCCGATGGGTTTTGCTCCTTTGGGTAAATCAACTAACACCCATGTGTTATTGGAGGTAATTAAGTCAATTTCATTGTCTATTGCCTCCTTCCAGAAGACAGCATCTCTGGTCTTCATCGCTTCATCATAGGTAAGCGGATCTGCTTCCACATGATAGGTGACAAAGTCATCTTTGAAGCTCTTCGGCCTCCTTGTTCGCTTCATCGACGGCTCAGCGAGTTCTGGTTCAATTATTGTCTCTCCACCAACAACTTCATCTTGGACTACGGGCTCATATGAGATCTCCGTCTCATTTGCACCTATATCATTCTCCGAAATGTCTGGGAGAACAATATTTTTGTGTCTTGCAAACTTGTCTTCAAAATATTCAGCATCGCGAGATTCGATGATATGATTTGAATCAATGTCAAGGAATCTCCGAGCATCACTCTTCTCAGCATACCCCAAAAAAATTGCCTTCGTAGTCCTTGTCCCCAGCTTCTGAATCTTCAGATCTGGGAGCTTCACATAAGCCAGACACCCCCACACTCGAATGACATTCAAGTTAGGTCTGACTTTGAACCAGAGTTCATAAGGAGTTATGTCAGAAGTTGCATAAGGCACTCTATTCAGAATGAAAGTGGACGTTAATGCAGCTTCTCTCCAATAGCATTTTGGAAGACCTGCAGTTAGCAGCATTGAGTTCATCATTTCTGTCAACGTTCGGTTCTTCCTCTCTGCTACTCTGTTAGATTGAGGTGAATATGGAGCAGTAGTCTCGCAGATGATTCCATGTTCTTTACAGAATGATGCAAATTCATGAGACCGATATTCTTCGCCTCGATCACTTCTCAACCTCTTGAGTTGTTGTCCAGTTTGTCGTTCAACTTTGGCCCTGAGCTCCTTGAACTTCTCGAACGCTTCGTCTTTGGATTTGAGCAAGTAGACGAATGCGTATTTAGAGAATTCATCGATGAAGGTTATGAAATACTTCATTTCGACTTTTGTAGAGAATTGTTTGAAGTCACAGATATCGGAGTGAACCAACTCTAGAAGATATGTGCTTCGATTGACCCGATGAAAGGATTTTCTAGTAATCTTTGTCTGAGCACATACTTCACATTTCTCTACCTTACCCCTACACTTGGAGATAAGTCCTAGACTAGACATTTTGTTTATTCTTTTACAATGAACATATCCTAGCCTATTATGCCACAACTCAAGAGAGTAATCAGAAAGAACGATTGCATTAATTTCATTAAAATGGTTTACAAGCTGAATTTTAAACATCCCTTCGATTTGATAATCCTTTCCGAAGTATGTTCCCTTCTTGGACATCACCATCTGACCAGCATTGATGTCCATTCTCAAGCCTGCGTTGCAAAGTAGACTCCCAGAGATCAGGTTCTTGGCAATCACCGGAACATGCTTTACTCCTTGGAGCGTCAGAGTGTTCCCAGAAGTGAGTTTCAGTTCCACTGTCCCGATCCCCAGAACTTTAGCTTGGGCCTGGTTCGTCATGACAACCTTCTCAGAAGTTAGCTGGTACGTGACGAACCATTTCCTCCCAGAACAGACATGGCAAGTCGTACCGGTATCTATCCACCAGTCAGAGTCTGCCTCCACAGTTGTGACCTGAGCGATCATAGCAATGAGGTTAGAAACCAAAGAAACCTTACTAGGCTCACCTTTCTCTGATTGTTTGGGCTTGGATCTGCATTCACTCTTGTAGTGGCATTTCTTGCCACAATTGAAGCAAGTCACGTGGGACTTGGACTTCTGTTGCTTGAATGAAGGACCCTTCACTTTCAGATTAGTGGAATCCTTCTTTTTGTGATGAAAAGCCACCTGCTTCCCCTTGGGCTCTCTCGTCTGCACCAGATTGGCCTTGGCCAACTGTTTGGACAAAGTGTCCATCTTCTATTGAGAATGCATCTCGTCTTCAACATGGATCTCTTGAAGGAGATCTTCTAAGCTGATATCCAGCTTCTTCCGGTGCATTCTTGCATAGAATGTACTCCATCCCGCGGGAAGTTTAGAGACAATCCTTCTAACGACAAACTTGTCGATGAGGAGCATTTTCTCATCTTCTAGCTTCTGGCGCAGCTTCAAGAACTCTTTTACCTGAGGCAACATTGCCTTCTCGTCTTCGAAGAGCCACTTGTGGTACTTCTCGACGATGAAGATTTTCGATCTATTGTCGTCATCTTCATACAACTTTTCCAAGGACTCCCAGATATCACTAGCAGAAGGATTCTTGGAGTATGACTCTGCCAGGGAGTCCTCCATTGCATTCAGAATCAATAGCCTACAAAGACTATTATTCCTTCTCCATTTGGTCAATTTGACTAGTGTAGCAGCAATGACATCTGCTGTACCACCTTCTGGAGTCGTAGGTCCTTCTGGAATCGTTGGTTCAGTCTCAATCAGCACATGATCGACGTCCACCAGTTGTAGATTGAGGGTGATTTTTCTCTTCCATATTTGAAAGTGTTCTCCGTCAAACTTTTCCAGATTGTTAAAGCCGATATCAAGGAGAGAGGCACGAGAGTTTTCCATTGTGCTGATCTAGCTTTGAGATTGTTAGAACCGGGGCACAATTTTTCAATGGAAAACTGAACGAAACAGTTGTAAGAACAACGTTCCAATACAACGCTTCAAGGAAGGTGCATAACAGAGATCCTTGAAGGATTCTGCAATACGAAAATCTAAGAAGATTTCGTAAACGTAGCAAACGATAGCAGTGCTTCTAAGAAGAAGATGCTGGCCGAATTGCTAAAAGCAGCATTAAAGGTGACAGGCGAAAGATGGAAGATGGTGGCCTGCTGGGGTGTCAAAAACACCAGTGCTCAAAGCTAGATCCGCCCACACGGTCAGCTTCCAGGAACCAGCAAGTTCGAATGAACTATGGAACACTCTGGAAAATTTCTCTAAGACGGACTGATCGGAATGATGACGGACTTCGATTGCACGAGGAAGGACACGGTGCGCAGCAGCTCTCTCTTATCTCTTCGTGAATTTCTGAAGTCTTAGAAAAAAAATATCTTGAGATTGAAGAGAGGCTCTGAATATATAGCTACTGATGTAACTGTCCAGATCCAAAATGTGTGCCACGACATAATGTCAGATCCACAAATCCAGGATCAATTACGAATCAGTCAGAATGTGGAAAGCTACGAACTGCACGAGTTGTGCCAATTTTACGAGCTGCGCGCGCGCCTTCAGCACATACTGCACGTACTGCGGACACTGTGCGTACTGCACACACAGCGTGTCACGACCCGCACCCGCTTTTTCGGACGCGAGCCCGTGAGCAAGCCAGCTACCATCATGCAGACTCCAGCCCGACTCGAATACGTAAATGCTGTCACGGCTATGGCAATGGGCCTAATCAAGGGAAGACAAAACTATATCTCAATCCACAATAAGAATAATAAACAAGAATGAACAAGTATGGGTCGTGGTCTGCAGCCTACTAGCATATATGTCCGATAAGACTCTAAAAAGAAATAACAAGAGTCTAACACTGAATCAAGAAACATGATATCACATGATAAGGTATGAAAGCACGAGCGGATAATAAACACAATAACGATACCTGAATCCCGCAAGCGCATCATCACATCTGGACCCCACAGGTGTCATAATCATCCGCCATCCAGAGCTGCTAACTAACTCCACACAATAACTAACCTAAAGAGATCATCAGGTTCTCAGAGGACATAGCAAGATACATAAAAACATGCCTATCTAGCAGTTTATCATGCAATAAAGAAAATATAGGAAATAAACGGAAAAAGACCAATCAGCACGAAAACACGACTATACACGACTGGAAGAACTACTACGCCTAAACGAACTGCTGGAGAAGAACAAGAGAACACGATATCACGATGTCAATGGATAACCAATCGAATACTCAAACTCTCGCCCCTATGTGGACTCGCAGGTTTGAACAACTACTAGCCCTCGTCCCTAGTGTGGACTCGTAGGCTAGCATCACCCTCGTCCCTAATATGGACTCGCAGGTGTGAACCATATACTACTAACCTTCGTCTCTGGTGTGGACTTGCAGGCTAGCATCACCCTCGTCCCTAGTGTGGACTCGCAGGTGTGGACAGATAACTACTAACCCTCGTCCCTAATATGGACTCGCAGGTTAGCTTAACTACTAACCCTCGCCCCTGATGTGGACTCGCAGGTTAGCTTAACTACTAACCCTCGCCCCTGATGTGGACTCGCAGGTTAGCTTCAAGATTTCAAGACAAGGAGGTAAAGCAGTTCCGTTATGACTTATTCATCCTATGACACGATGCGACTCAGTCCAAGTACAAGTGATGACACGACACGACCCAATCACAAAACACGAGGAAACCAATCCAAGGTGAACTACATAATTAACTATAAACAAGAACTATATATACGTATATCCGATATGAACTACAAAGCCAATTATAAACAAGACTATATATATACTAGCAGGCATGATATACAAATCACATATAATAATCAACTAGTAAAACTGTATAATAATATAAATATGTATGTAAATAAACTGTAGAGGGAGGCAATGTATCTAGCCTGGAGGTTGAACGCAGATCCAATAACAATCTAGTCCACTGCTAAGCCAAAAAGTCCAAATCATCACAACTATCTCCAAAAACTGAAACAGACAATGCCAACAGTCTCAGAATAGTCAAATTAGCTAGAATTGCCTGTCCTTAAGTCCAATTCTGGATACAGAGGTAAAATGGTAATTTCGGACAAAAACGATATCCGCCGTTGGACCCGCTTTGCACCGAAAAGTATGCCAGAGTCATTGGTCTCTAAAGTGGTCAAACTATATGTCAACAGGTCCAGTTTTCTGATACGAACCCAACCGTATGTCCAAAGTTGGATTCCGGCAGGCCGTGCACAAAATCACCCGATGAGTCGGACCGTGGGACCCGCAAACGGCGATCCAATCCACTGTCTCAGAATTGGACCAAACTTGGCATACAGGACCAGAAAAATGATACGGTCCTGTTGGTACAGTTTCGTCTCGATCTGATGAACGTGCACGAAGTAATTAGAAAATTTGCACAGAGGCCAATACGGTAAATTTCGACGGATACGCATCAAATTCATCGCACACACACGACCAATTTGAATTCCGTCAAAGTCCACACGACCACGAAGCCGTTACTCACCTTTTGATGCTTTCGGTTTGCGACCATATCACCCGGATTGGCGGGACGCACGTCGTATCGAAGATTTTTCTAGATTTTAAAACAGATTTTTTGTCAAACTTCGGGATCCGATTTCTCGGCGCGTAGTCGATGAAATCGACTTCTGCAAAAAGGGTTATGGTGTCCTATATGTTGTTTATAACTACGTTCAGGTGGAATTTCTAAAAAGCTACTGGATCGATCGAAATCGATCGGCAAACATGGATGATTGGACCGTTAAACGTCTTATTTTTTAACAGGTTTTGGTCGATCTTTGGATCGACTTTCTGGGAATCCTAGCAAGCGGCAATCAAAACTATTTGAAGAGAAATAATGTCATATAGGTTAGAAATATACCCTAAAAGACAAATCGTAAAACCATTGCTCGTGCGCGACGGAATGTCGCTGCGAACCTGCTCCCCGCGCGGCCTGTGCTGCTGTTGTGGGTTCCCTGTTCGCGTGCGCTGTGTTGCCGGCCTCCGGCCTGGTGCGGCGGCGCATGGCCGTAGGGTGGTTCGCCCAGTTGTAGGTGAAGGTTGTGTTTAGGGTTTGGGTGTTCTCAAGTATTTATTCTTGATATATACATAAGTATATTTCTACTGCGACCGAACATGAGTTTTAGCCTGGCTCTGTTTGAGCAGGCTCTGCTCAAACTCAAGGGCTCGGGTTCTCTGTTGGCTTGTCCTGGAGTATGCTGGGCCTGCGGCTGGGCTGGCATGCTGGGTATGGGCTGTGCCTGGCCGACTGGGCTTGGGACTGCTATTTATTCTCAATAATGTATATATCTATATCTATACATATATACATTTAATATATATCTATATTTATACACACCTATATATATCTATGTATGCATACAATATAGATATACTAATATACATATCTTTGCATATAAGAAATAAAAGTATTTATAATGATTTCTTTTATAGATATATTATATATATGACTATTTATATTTATCTACATGTACTTTTATACATATATGATAAATACCTATATACCATATAACATGCATATATTATATTTATATAAAACAAGTCTATCAAATAGCTACTAATACATATGTATATATATTTATATATATACACACTCTAATTAAATATATACGCACTCTAATTACTCTAATTAAATATAATATATATTTATGAAGTTTATATAAATAAGATATCTTAATATACATGTAATGCCAGGTATTTGTATACCCTAAATGTATGTACCTATATTTTCACCAGTATAAATATAGCCCAGCAATTCTCACGAATCCCGAAAGACATTTCCTAGGACATGCCATCATATACTAAGAAACCAAACATCAATACACATATCTCATATACAAAGCCCATTTATATAAAATCACTTATTTATCTACTGAAATAAATACACTAATTATATCACCCCCATAATTGTCTACATGGGCCTCTTTGGACGTACTATATGTCTACATGGACTTGGATTCGGTTCGGGCTCAGCTCGGGCTAAATCGACACAAACGGGTCTCACAAGTCAATAAATATAATAATAATTAATTAAACTTATTTATAATAGTCATGCTATAACTTGGACTGGTTTTCCTAGTTAAGACACTCCTACAGCTCGGTTTCCCCTATCATGCTAAACACTAGTCAAAACACGCCATTGCACTATCCGTACCATGATTCCTAGTCGTCTGGTACTTCAAAACTCAACCATGGCTAAAATCATCTACCGTAAAAACTAACTAAATAATTATTTATAAAAGTTCCAAAAATTACCATTTAAATTAAATAAATAAAAAATTATTTCAAAAATTCCGGAAAGGGAGGCTACAAATCTACCCACCTTAAAATAATTTCGTCCTCGAAATTTTAATTCATAACTATTTCTTAAAATTTTAAAGTCCACTATCACCTTAATCTCCTCAATTTAATTCCTCAAAAATATTTTTATGGCCTTCTCTAGTCATTTTGTAACTACGAAATCTCGAGACTTCTACCCACTTTTGGTCACACTACGCTAAAATTATGGCCACTAAAATCGTATATCCTTCTAACTAGTTGTTAACAATTCTACCGGCAGACATCTAGGCATATGGTAACTATAATCCCTCATATCTATAAACAACCAAAATTCAATAATCATGCAATATTATACTATAATCTATGAATTTCTGGTAAATCCTAGACAGCACGATCATTCGTCACCCCGAAATAAAAGGGACGAGAATCAATGGCACATGACGCAAGAAAGTATAATCGAGAGCAAATATGGAGTTTTCAAGGACGTAGAGAATTTCTATGAGAATTTTTAAGGCAGAGTGGATTGAGATTTCTACGGGTTTAGTCAAATTTGCAGGCTCGTACCAGTACAGTTACGTAACCGGAACGATATGCTCTGACCTGCATGGGCCACCAAAAAACTTGTCACGACCCGCACCCGCTTTTTCGGACGCGAGCTCGTGAGCAAGCCAGCTACGCATCAAGCGGACTCCAGCCCGACTCGAATACATAAACGCTGTCACGGCTATGGCAATGGGCCTAATCAAGGCAAGGCAAAACTACATCTCAATCCACAATAAGAATAATAAACAAGAATGAACAAGTATGGGTCGTGGTCTGTAGACTTGGAGCTCCTTTTCTATTGTCTGCTGCTCTCCCTGTTTAACATATGTATCTTCTTTATCTTTTATATTGGAGTTACTACTTTCTTCCCCTTTCGTTCAGTTTTCCACGACCGGGCATGGGACCGATCCAACTACCACAAATGGGCTTATTTTCTTCCCCTCACATCTAACACCCTCTGTGTTAGGTGTGTCACCAAACGCCAAACCGTCATCTGAAGCATAATATGGTTCCAGTTCTCTGAATGTAACGTCCATGCTTACTGTCACCCCCATTTCCTGTATTAGGTATTTATGCTCGTATTTGATTTTGGCACGTATTTTATCTTCTCGACTTGCGGATTTTGGTTTCTCGTAAATGGGTTTGGACCACGGCTTGGTTTTATTTTGTGGAAGTTGGTTTGGTTTGGTTCATCATGATTGGTACACTTTAACCTACACTCTACCCTCAACACAACACAACCACCCTCATTATATCTCCACCAAACTTTTTCTCTCCTCTTTACTCTCCATTAATTTTCTTCTTCTTCCTTCTTCCACACAACTCCCCAACCCATTAGGCAAGTGCACCTTGCCATCAAATAAGCACCACTTTTTATTTGTCCATTAGCTAGATTAGGCCATGGAGAACAACTTTAGAACTTGACATTTTGTGATTTGGAGTTTCCTTTGTTCTAGATCTAGGTTTTTACTATTTTCGAATTTACATGGTTTTGATCTATTTAACTTTGATTTTTGTATGTTTTAATGCTTCCATGTGGAAGAGAATCCAATTTTACTCAAGTTAGACCTTTGAAATTCTAGATTTGGTTTTGATTTTACCAAGATATGAAGTTTTGAAACTTAGAGTTCTTGGAGTCTTCTTCTCGGCCTGGAGAAGAAGATAGCAGCCTGCGCTCTTTAGCGCAGGCCTGGATTGTGCATCCCCCTCGGCTAGCGCTCTTTAGCGCAGCGCCGACCGCGTAGCTTGCCCCTTGGCGAACTGCGCTCAACCCGAGTGCGCATGGATTCATGCGCAGTCTATCCCTGCGCCATCCATTCCTGCGCAGTCTATCCCTGCGCCATCCATTCCTGCGCAATCTGACCCTGCGCCATCCATTCCTGCGCAACCTGATCCAGCGCAATCCATCTGCTGTGCAGCTCATCCTGCGCACTTGGCACCCTGCGCAGTTGGTACCCTGCGCAACTCACCCTGCGCACTTGGCACCCTGCGCAGTTGGTACCGTGCGCAGCTCACCCTGCGCACTTGGCACCCTGCGCAGTACATACCCTGCACAACCTACTTGTCTGTGATGAATTTGTTATTTCTTGATCTTGGCTCTTCTATAGTCCTATTTATATTAGTATTTTATTAGATATTTTATGCCCATTTTATATCCTTACGCCTTTTGTCATGAACTTGATTTTACTTAATATGTTTGGAAGGTCTATTGTACATGGCATGGTATGACAAGGACCTAGCATAACACGACAGTAACCCGTAGTGGTGCACTCCTGACATGACCAACCTGACATGACAGTGGCCCGTAGTGGTGCACTCCTAACAAGCACCCTGACATGATTTATCTTGATAACTTGATAGTGGCCCGTGGCGGCGCACTCCTGACTTGACTTGTATCTTGTAATTAACTCGTATAATCAACTTGACACCGTGGGTGTTCCTGCTTGCTTGTTTGTACAATCCACTTGTCTTGTCTTACATCATGTTTAGGACGCGACTTCCTGGGTACCACGGCCAGGGACTCGCGCTAAATTGGATTAGGCTAATTATTTGATCAAACTAGAACATGGAGAATTCCCAGTCACAGGCAATCTCGTTATCTGGGCACTTTAATGGACTTGTAGCTTGCCGACGAGTAGAGCACATTTCCAGCACACTGTCATGTGTTGCACCCTCTAAGTCACCTAAGGGTACATTTGTCTCCCGGACAATGTACCCACCTATAACTCTCAACCCGCGGAAGGATAACTGGATAGTCTGCATGGCTTGGGACTGGGAGTTTCTCACTTGCATCTTGTTAGTAATTAGGTTTGTGATAACCCTAGTTAGTTAAGTAGTAAGCCGTAGTATTTGTTTGGCCGATTGCGAATGGATGGTGTCCAGCCTTGTCTAAGTCTTGTCTAGCTCCAGTACCTGCTATCTCCTGAGCATGTTTGTTTAACTTATCTTAACGATAAATGAGTAGAGACAGTGAGCTATTCAGGCGAAGGGTTACAACCCCGGTCCTTGTCTGGTTTAAGGATTGAAACCTGGCTCCCGAAATGGTTCCACGTCCCTAGTCGTTTATCGTCCTGTGTACTTTACTACTTGTACTTCTTTTATTCTTTATGTTCTGATATGCTGGCTTTTGTTCTTATTTGTGGCCTCCTTTGTGGCACTTGCTCTTTCTGGGGTTTGACCCAGCTGGTTTTATGTGGCCAGATTTCGGAGCAGCTCCCGAGGATCTACCGAGCTTCCAGCCCAATGGTGACAACTAGACGGAACCCGGGCCAAGAGTGGGTTTTCCTTTTTGTTTCACCCACTTATATGTAAATTTATTCTTTTGAGGCGTTTAGCCGACGAGCACCTGTTAGCTCGATGCACATTTACTTACTGTCTGCCTACGGGCTGTAAACATGATTAACAAATCCTAGGGTTGATCATGTATGACTGAACTCTTGCTAGTCCTATCATTTTGTACGACTAGCTTCATGATCATCCAATATGTAATATTTGGGACGCCTTATATATATATATATTTGATGCTCTAACATCTTGTAACTCTGTTAATTGCTTGAGATTGAGACAATAGGCTTGACCTTAAGAGACTGTTGGCTTGTAGTAAACCCTCATATCTAGACAGCCGTGACCGTATAGTTGAGATGTATTCTATTTCAATATATGTAGCTGGGTATGTCTGCCCCCGCTCTCCAGTATTCTGGTTCTAGGGCGTGACACTTACAAACATCTTCCGCTCAACTGGGCTCCAACATGCGTATCCCTTCTGAGTTGTCGTGTACCCGACAATGACACATTTAACCGCTCTAGGATCCAGTTTGCCAACGCCTGGCCTATTATCTTGGACAAAACATACACACCCAAATACTTTCGGTAGAACAGTGTACGTGGTTGCACCAGTAAGCATCTCCAACGGTGTCTTCCAGTCCAATTCCTGAGATGGCATTATGTTGATGAGATAAGAGGCCGTTAACACCGCCTGCCTCTATAAGTGTTTCGGGACATTCATAGCCAGCATCATCGTCCATGCGACCTCCAGTAGGTGTCTGTTCTTCCGTTCGGCCACACCATTTTGTGCCGGTGTGTAGGAACATAAAGTTTGGTGTAGTATTCCATGAGTGGATAAATACTCAGCAACCTGCTTATTTGTATACTCTGTCCCATTGTCAGACCGTAAGCACTTAATTTTAGTGCCATATTGTGTTTCTATCCGGCGATAAAAGTCGCGAAACGCCTCAAAGACGTCACTTTTATTCTTCATAAGGTAGACCCATGTCACACGAGTATGACAATCAATAAAAGTGACGAACCATCGAAAACCGTTAATACCGGTTGTAGGACAATGGCCCCATACGTCCGAATGTATCATATCAAATGCAGCTGAACTTCGATGTCCTGAACTCACGTACGTGCTTCTGGTATGTTTACCCAACTCACATGTATTACAAAATAACTTCTCTTTATTAGCCCTTTGGTATAAGGACGGATACATTCGACTAATAATTTTAAAAGAAGAATGACCGACACGCTGGTGGTGGAGTAGCAATTCATCTTCTACACTGCGTCGTGAATCTTCAGGTAGTGTGTCTGCTACCAGAGATGCCAATACGTTGTCCAGTCCAATCATGTCCAAGTACCACAGCCCCTTATACCATGTGCCAGTCCCTAGTCGTCGTCTTGTCCCCTTCTCCTGAAAAGTCACTGTAGGAATGTCAAAGGAAACTGTACAGTTAAGATCAAGAATAATGACACTAATAGAAAGAAGATTGACAGAAAAAGACAGAGCATGTAACACATTGGTGAGAGTGAGAGAAGGGGTGCATGCGACAGTACCTTTACCCATGACAGGGCTGGAGTTACCATCAATAGTCTGAATGCTCTCCGGCGTCGGTAGGTGAGTATAGTTATGAAACTCACCGTGGGACCCCGTAAAATGGCTAGATGCCCCAGAGTCCATAATCCAACCTGGTTGGTGGACAGCTGTCGCAAGAGCAAGCGCAGGAATACCTGTGCTGGTCTGGGCAAAGCAAGTGATGTGGGGAAGATGATACCCCATGACTTCCATCCGAATCGAGCTTCGTGCTGCGTAACCTCGCGAGAAACTCCTTCTCAAGAGGGGTTAACTCAACCAGGTGATGTTCGCCCCCTTCTTTTGCTAGATTTACGTTATGGCCGCCAGAATAATTTCCCCTTCTTCCAGCATAACCGCTTCTACCACCTCGACGTCCTCCGCGGCCCCGTCCACGATCACTCGACAGGGGTTTTGGACAAAATCTGATGTAATATCCTGAGTCACCATAGTTGTGGCAAACACCGGCCACAAGGAGAGGCTGATTGAAGACGGCAAGGGCAGACTTGTCAACAGCGGCTTGCTCCACCTGGAAAGAGCCCTTGTTGGGCATCAATTTCAATCGAGCCTCTTCTTGTGCCATGGAAGCTATGGCTTCTTCCAAGGTTGGAAGCATGGGTTGTGCTAGGAGTACATTCCTTCTATGCTCAAACGTAGGGTTAAGACACTTCAAGAACTTCATCATCCGTTGTCGCGAAATATAATCCAAGAACTTTTGAAAATATTTCGCAAATGCTGGTTCGACTTGTGCATCTTCCATCCCAAGAGGATCATAGTGATCCAGATCAGACCAGTATTTCTTCAACAGTATGGCGTACTCAGAGATGGTACGGTCGTCCTGGGCCACCCTATCAAGTTCAGTTGGAAGACCCGCATAGGATTGCCGGAGCCTGAGTACATATCCTTCAAAGTTCGTCATATATCAGCAACAACCTCCATTGCCTCTATATTGCCCGACACCTGGTCGGTCAAGGAGGCTGTCAACCATCCATCCACAACATTGTTGACAATTTCCCAAATAGCAAACTCCTTTGAGGAGGGATCATCTGGCGCCTTGGTTTGGCCATTGACGTAGCCAACCAAGCCTCGTCCCTTGAGCGTCCGCAGTGCCTGCAGTGACCATTTCAAGTAGTTGGACGTGCCTTCCAACTTCGTCTCCAGCTTGTCTAGCTTCTCCATTTTGTAGGGTGACGGATCCACATCAGTATGGATCACACGTGGGGTTGCCTCGGTTAATCTTTTTGATAAAATATCATCAACCAAGGCCTTCATCTCTTCTGTTGTCAGTTTACCACTGATCGAATCCATGGCGTCTTCAACTGTGATTCGTCGTCGGCGGCGGCTTCGTCGGCTTCGTCGTCGTCGTCGTCTTCGTCGGCTTTGTCGTCTTCGTCTTTATGTAAAGTATCCAACAGAGACCTTACGAATGCGCTGCTAACGTGGCCAACACTGGCGCACGCATGTAGATCCTAATTTGCAGATCGAGAACGGAATACAAATAAAATATTTGTAGTTCCGAATGACGTAATCTAGGAACAGAAGGTGCAAATAAAGTATTTGACAGCCATCCGTCTTCGAATAATCGTCCACATAAATGCGCTCGCAAATTAGGGTTTGTGGGGGGGGGTCGGCCGCAGATGTGATCGAAAGAGAGAGGGAGGCGTCGGGGGGAGGGGGGTGGCATCGTTGGGGGGGACAGGGGGCGTCGGGGTCAGCAAGGGGGTGGGGACAGCAGAGGGGGGGCGACGGTGGGCAGGGGTGGGCATCGGGGGCAGGGAGGCGTCGGCTTGTGGCGGTGGCGGGGGGGGGACAGCAAGGGGGGTGTCGTCGGCGGCAGGAGGGCGTCGACAGCGGGACCAGGGGCGGTGGGCGTCGGGGCGGGGGGGCGTCGTGGCAGGGGGGTTGGCTTTAGGCGGGTTGGGAATTTTTTTTGTGTGTGTGGTTATGGCTCTGATAGCATTTAGAGAATAATTGTTGTATTTTTATTGATTGGCTACTCCACTACTTATAGGGAGTCTATGTGGGACTAAATCCCTTATTAGTTCTCAAGATCATCATATTGTTGAACAATTTGTATTCAATACAAACAAAATCTTCTAGTCAGCTCTCATCAATTTCATGTTTAAATTCAAGTGAACCTCATCAAATTCATACTTCAATGTCAAGAACATGAAAATCCCATATATTAGTATCAGATACATAACTAATTCTAGCATCTGGAGAGCGTAAGGTTATAGAATTATGTAATATGACCATTTTTGGACAGTTAAAACAGTATGCAACATTACAAGTCAATAAAACCCTCTGTGAACCATCTCACTGACAAAAGCCTTGAAAAAATAATCAGCACCTCTAAGAGCATGTCACTTAAACCCTCTGTGAACCATCACACTGACAAATGCCTTGAAAATATAATCAACACTTCAAATATAGCCCTAGATATCCAGCAGTGACCTGACCTCTAGCAGATGGTAGTTCACCATGAGAGGGGGTCGACCTTAAACAGAAAGTCCAAAAATAAAATCACATATTAAAAAATAGCATAAATATATTTATTTTCTATTTTTATCTTAGAAAATGGAATAATTTTAATTAATTTATATACATAGATCATATAAAGAAAAAAAAATATTGACAATTACTAGACCGAACCAACAAAATATTCTAAGACAAAATATTCAAAGATGCAATTTCTCAACTTTGCCTCTGTACAGTATTTTAATTACTTTATATATATATATATGGGTAATTTTGAATGATCGTTTGGTAAACATACAACATCTGAGCTCCTTCTATAGTCCAGATCTTGGAGATGTTCTCAACTTTCTTACTTAAATATTCATATAATGATTTAGACAAAATAATGGTTATTTACTAAAAGTGTTCTTTTTCATTGTAAGACAAGACCTTGTTGCAGTTTAATAAACAATGACTACTTAAATCTTCATATAAACAATGGTTATTTAATAAACAACGAATATTTACTAAAATGGTTATAAACAATGGATATAATGATACATCTGATAAACCATCTCTTTTTAGCATTCATATAAACCCAGATGTCTGAGTTCCCTTTTCTTTCTTCACCAGAATTGCCACACAATTAAAGATTATAAATATTAATCACCTTTTTTTCACCACATACTTTAAGAGAAAATGATTTGTATATTGTCTTGTCTGGACATCAAATTGTGCAGTGTGCACCTTTTCTCACCACACTATGCAGTTTGTACCAGCACTGTTATACGTCTTCTACTAGTAGTCTAATACTGGTACTGCTGCACTACTTCTTAAAGACCATTGTGTGCTCTTGTTCCATTGTCCTTAGGAATGGGCTGAAGCAACTGGACCCTATAAACTAGGGGGGCACAGATACTATATACTGTTGGTTGCTAACACTGCTACCAAATTAGACCTTTTTTTTTAGATCCAGTAGGATCACTTGACCCCACATGACCCAACATGGGTCCGCCCCTGGGTGGACCCATCCTGACCCATGCGAGTTGCGCCTTGTCTGCCATATATTCCTTTTATTTAGGGGTAGCAGCTTATCATGAATTTAGCTGTCACCCCCAGTTTTTCAAATTGGGGGTATTTTTGTCATTTTCAAGTTTATTAATATTTTAGGAATTTTAATTGATTTTATATGATTTTTAGGAATTTATTTGAGTCGGTTTGGATTTTATCCAATTCGGACCCAATTTGGAGACCCGGGTAGCCTGGACCCTAGTGGGACCCACATACTAGCTGGGCTTAGCCCATGTACCATCAAAAATAGGCTAGAAATTATTAACCTATTTTCCATGACTTAATTAGTCATTTTAGAGACTCAATTAGTCATTTAGAATCGAACCGAATCGAACCAAACCAACCCGATTTCAAAATAACCCCAAACTTAGGTTATTGGGTTGTGGGCTATTGGATCCCAACCCAAATAGCCCACACAAGGGTGGCCGGCCATGGCTTTAAACCCCCCCTCTCTTCTTTGTTTACTTCTCACCTAAGTCTCCTTCCTTCTTCAAAATTCCTTTCTTCCTCCAAGCTCTCTCTCTCCTTTAGGTAAGACATTAAACCCTCATTAAATTCCTCTCTTCATTTTTGTCCTTCACAATAAGTGTAGAGAATCTCATTCTCTACACTTTGCCCCTATTCTTGTAGGTTTTCTCTAGAATTTGGTTAAGTGGTTAATTAGGAGGTTTATATTAAATGGTATGTATATATATATATATGTAAATATATATGTGTATATATGTATGTATGTATAATATGTATTTGTGTGGTGTACGAGTGAGAGTAGTGGTGGAGTTGTCATGTGTGTGTGTGTGTGTATGTGGTTATATACATATACATAAGTATAGGAGTTTATATATATATATATGGTTGTGTGTATATATATGTATTTATATGTGTGTGTGTGTTTATATGTATACGTGGTCGTGTGTGTGTGTTATATATATAGGTAGAGGGATGGATAGATATATATATATGTATATATAGATAGAGATATATATAGGATTGATATGTATATACATAGAGGGTCGAGAGGGAGAGAAGTAGTGCCAGCAGCAGCAGCTGCAGGACTGCCGCAGCAGCAGCAGTCTTAAGCAGTAGCAGCAGTAGCTTAAGCAGAAGCAGGGGCAGCGTAGGGGCAGCCAAAGCAGGGTTTGGACTGCCACACGGGCGGCAGTCCTAGGACTGCCAGGGACACAACAGTCCCCTCTCTATGGCATTAAGCCTAAACCCCCCTTTTTCACCTAGTATATATATATATATAGATATATATATATGAGTATTATATATGGTTGGAATCGTAGAGAAGAGTAGAAAAAGATTATGAAATGAGAAATAAGGAAAGGATTTGAGGTTGAGAGGAAAGATTGAAAGAAGTTAGAAGAATAGGAAAAAGGCTAGAATAGAAAAGGGGAAAAACCGAGTTAGAGGGCGAAACGGAGTTCGGAGTATCCGATTGAGTTGAAACTTGGCGTGAGGTATGAATACGTGATTTAGATTTTGCGGGTAAGCTCCCGGGTGGAAATCGGGGTCGTAGGGCGCCGGTATCGCGCCGTGTCAGCGCGTATCTCAAAATACTTGAGATATCTGCAACGGGCCGTATCGTGGACTGGATGTCCGCGTTACCCAAGTATTTTGGTAGATATTATATGTATAGGTTAGTACCATACTACCCTAGGGAGATCGGGTCAAAATAACGAGCGTAGGTGGGTTAACTAGCTAGTCGCCGAAGGGTAAAATTTGCCCTTTTTAAGGCAAAAATAGGAATTTGGCCTACGGCCGAGAAATTGAGTTTGAAGTCCAAGATGGACTTCGACATAGGTTATATAGGTTGGTAATGAGTAGGATTAGCTGTCTAAACCTAGTTTTGACTCCGGTTGACCACGGTTGACTTTTTAGGCTAAAAGTCAACTATGGGTCAACACTTTACCCAATTTGGTCCCAAATTCCATCCAACTTGGACCGTTGACTAAAAATCAACTATTAGTCACCAGTGACCTAGAGTTGACCTAGTGTTGACCTCGAGTTGACCAGAATTGACCCGTTGACCAAAAGTCAACGGTAAACCAGTTTTCGACCTAGATTGATCCGGTTTAACTTCTAATGTTCTCCCATGACCACGATTGACCCGACTAGACATGTCTTGACCTAGAATGACTAAATAGGGTTTATTTTGATTTAACTTTACTTCCTAAACTTAGTATTGATACGTCTTGTTCTCTATAGGTCCTCGAGACGCTGCATTTGCTCCGATTGACGTACCATATCATATTTCAGGCGAGTACATTCTCTGACACTTTTCCAATTTATGCTGACTGATATAATCCATGTAATTAGTGTAGATATGCTTGTTCTCGACACATTGGTCACACGGGTTGGTATTCATGGATCCCGACATGAGGTGTTATTCCTTGTTGTCTTGGTATGTCTTGTGCAAGCCCCCTTGTAGTTCTTGTGCAGTACATGGACGCCGATTCTCGAGGAGACTAGCTCCCTTCTCGTAGAATCCCGCGTCGTGACGTGTCTTGTTTGGATCCACTCTACCAGTCGGGGACGGGGAGTATTAGTGTAGACATGTGGTCATTATCCACCTTGTTACTCTTGTAGACCTTGTGAGTGTTAATCATACACTCCACGTATGATTAACCAGGCCAGTAGACCTTGTGCAAGACCCAAGCCGGCCACATGTTGTAGCTAGTATTCACACACTTAGATATATGATTCTTGATTCTTGTACATGCCATGATCAGTTTACTTGCCTTGTTCTAGCTTCAGTTTTACAGTTTACCTTGCCATGATTCTCACATGTACATTCTATGATTTTCTTGTATATACTCTCTATTTACAGATTATAGCTTTTGTCATATCTTGTGAAATGTTGTTAGTGGATTGTACTCGTTCCATCCTGACAGGATATGTTGAAAATATTACAGATGCAAATGAGGGAGACTACTGTACCTACTACGGTCCGGATGACGTAGTGGGAATAGACTTGGAGACTTTGGTCCAGCAGGGGTTAGCTCCGCCTGACGAGACCCTACCCATTACTTAGTTAGTGTAGGTCTTTTGTACTGGACATTGTCTCCAGCTACTTTTGAGACTGTATTACATTTTGGACTGTACTAGAGACTTGGACTGTATATATATTCTTTGTGTTGGACTTGACAGGTTATTATTATTTTATCGTCCTGTTGTCTTTACATTTCAGTCTTTACTTTGTTATCTTAGAGTCGTGATTGAGTACTCGTATATATATTCATTGCTTGTCCTCCGTTCGGAGTTGACCATATTCTTGACAGGTTTTGTTATATATATATAAACTGTTTAGAAGTAGAAAATCCACAGCGTTCCACGCCGATTTTTCGGTGAGGGCTGGGCGTTGTCGCGTCACGTGCCCTTTTAGCGGGTGCGGGTCGTGACACGTTTTAGTGGTGGCCCATGCAGGTCAGAAGTCGCAATTAGTGCGATGTCGTAGTGGTGCTCGACTCAGAGTGTTGCTACGAGCCTGCTATAGGTTTAGAAGTTATAGGCTATAGGCTAAGGATACTCAATCACAGTTAGGACTTCTTGAAAAGATTCCAGGGATGACCCTTGAGAATCTCATAAAACTTTCTCGAAATTTGATTCTAATTGTTTTTGTCTGTTCTTCCTTGTCCATGATTGAATTTGATTCTTGGTGTTCATTAATTTTCTACCAGGATAAATCTTGGACTCATTTGCCTCGATTATGAAATCTGGAGTCTTCCATGGCCATATTAGCAGGCATGGTAAAGGCATAGGGTTGATTTTGGACGTATTTCTCGGGTTGTGGGAATTTAAGGTTTTCGCTGCCAAGCTAGCGGCAATGCGAAAATGTTAGATACCACGATCTTAGAGGTATGTACCTTAGTTGCGGACCCTATGGTTTACTACAGCCATACTTACTGGCGTGACGAGGATTTCAATAACTTGATTCTGGGTAGATGTGCTTGGTTTTCAGATTTCAGAGTAGGTACCCTATAGAGGGTACCCTAGTATAATGGAGTAGGTTTTAGTAGAGAGGTTGCTTGGGTATCCCTTGGGGAAACTTTCACTTTGCTTTTATTCAACTGTCCTTCCTTAATGTTGATTTTTTTGTACTCTAATTGTCCTCCTTTGATATAATTTCTTTGTGCCATATTGATATCTTCTTTTCAATTTGTCTCCAGGATAGTTATGACTCACTCTCCTGGCGAGGAGCACGGGGAGACGGAGAGGTCTGCCACCTCTGGCGGACAGGCTCCGGTCACCTCCCCTGCAGATGGGACTTCTGTTGGAGGTCTCGGAGGTACTCCTCCAGCTACCTCGATGACAGTTCCTGGGGTCATTGCGGGTACTCTTCCCGCAGTGCCCGGGGCCACGACGGGAGCAGTCGGGGGCGCTCTTCCTCCTCCTGCGCAGCGGATTCCTCCGCCAGTTGCAGGCGTACTTCCACCTCCACCTCCTCTGCCTACAGATATGGGGCAGATGCTTACCTTCCTCCAGCAGATACTGGAGACTCAGAGAGCCCAGACCGAGGCTCAGCAGAGGCAGACAGACGCGGTGCGTCAGGGCATGGAGGATGCCCATCAGTTGGCCCTTGCAGCCGTGGAGCAGAGGGCTCCTCATCCGGGGACGCGACCGAGGTACGGGGATATCCAGGACTTCAGGAAGCTCGGGCCCCGTGACTTTAGCGGGACCGAGGGCGTGGTCTATGCAGACGATTGGCTCGAGGATATCGAGTGACAGATGAGGGCCTGCCGTCTGGCAGACGACCTGAGGGTCGAGGCGGTAGGTTTGCAGTTGCTAGACATTGCGCGCACTTGGTTCAGAAACGAGCCAGCCCTAGCTGGAGAGGGCCATACTTGGGCAGAGTTCACACTCCTCTTCAGGGAGAAGTTCTTTTCCCCCACGGACAAGATTGACCTGGTGCGGCAGTTCCAGGATCTGCAGCAGGGCAGTCTATCTGTGGAGGAGTACGCGGCGGAGTTCGGCCGTCTGAGCCGATACGCAGAGTACATGGTTCGAGACCCGGAGACCAGGGCGAGCCGTTTCAGGGAGGGGTTGGCTTGGGATATCAAGCACCTCATTCCCTCCTTCTACGAGACGTATACCCAGATCTATAGGGAGGCCCGCAAGGTAGAGCGGGAGTGGGGCTTGAAGCCCAAGAGGGAGCGTGATCATTTCTCGGGAGCTTCTAGCAGCGCGGGGGCTGCTAAGCGCCCTCAGCTTCAGCATCGTTCTTTCCAGCATCACCAGCCGCAGGTGCAGGCCAGAGCACCGGTCCAGCAGCAGGTGCAGCACACTCAGCAGAGGCAGGCACAGCATGGGGCTCCTTGCGGTTACTGCAAGAAGCCCGGTCACATCTGGGAGGTCTGCCGGAAGAGGCTGGGCTTGTGCCTCTATTGCGGGGAGGCTGGACATCAGTTGAGAGATTGTCCTACGAACCATCGCCGTGCAGCTCAAGGAGCACCGGGTAGGCCACCTATGGCACCGCATCACGCCCTCCACCAGCAGCGGGATATACCCCGCCAGGACAGGGTTTTTGCGATGGCAGTTGAGGATCCTGCACGCATTGGATTAGGAGGTTAGGTCTCGTTCCTTCCTTTTACCTGTTTCCTTCTACCCGATGATTGTTGATTGTTTTCTTAGTACCTCTAGTTTGCATATGTGATGATTATGCTAGGTTAAATAAAAAATCCCAATGAAGACTGCAATAACATAATACTATATAGATTCAGAACCATGCATGTTTGCTGTTTTCTTAGAGTTGCATGTTATATGACTTTGGATAATTTAGTGGACTTTGATTGTTGGGGGCTTGACCTAGAGAAGAGTACTACCGTTTTGAATTTCGAGGACGACATGCGGGAGCGATTCCCATATCTCTTCGAGCCTTGAGGTAAATTCCTTCTTTTTCTTCCTTGTTCTGTTCATGATTGCTGTGTTAGTCCTCATTCAATTTCGAGGACGAAATTTTTTTAAGGTGGGTAGATTTGTCACCCCCAGTTTTTCAAATTGGGGGTATTTTTGTCATTTTCAAGTTTATTAATATTTTAGGAATTTTAATTGATTTTATATGATTTTTAGGAATTTATTTGAGTCGGTTTGGATTTTATCCAATTCGGACCCAATTTGGAGACCCGGGTAGCCTGGACCCTAGTGGGACCCACATACTAGCTGGGCTTAGCCCATGTACCATCAAAAATAGGCTAGAAATTATTAACCTATTTTCCATGACTTAATTAGTCATTTTAGAGACTCAATTAGTCATTTAGAATCGAACCGAATCGAACCAAACCAACCCGATTTCAAAATAACCCCAAACTTAGGTTATTGGGTTGTGGGCTATTGGATCCCAACCCAAATAGCCCACACAAGGGTGGCCGGCCATGGCTTTAAACCCCCCCTCTCTTCTTTGTTTACTTCTCACCTAAGTCTCCTTCCTTCTTCAAAATTCCTTTCTTCCTCCAAGCTCTCTCTCTCCTTTAGGTAAGACATTAAACCCTCATTAAATTCCTCTCTTCATTTTTGTCCTTCACAATAAGTGTAGAGAATCTCATTCTCTACACTTTGCCCCTATTCTTGTAGGTTTTCTCTAGAATTTGGTTAAGTGGTTAATTAGGAGGTTTATATTAAATGGTATGTATATATATATATATGTAAATATATATGTGTATATATGTATGTATGTATAATATGTATTTGTGTGGTGTACGAGTGAGAGTAGTGGTGGAGTTGTCATGTGTGTGTGTGTGTGTATGTGGTTATATACATATACATAAGTATAGGAGTTTATATATATATATATGGTTGTGTGTATATATATGTATTTATATGTGTGTGTGTGTTTATATGTATACGTGGTCGTGTGTGTGTGTTATATATATAGGTAGAGGGATGGATAGATATATATATATATGTATATATAGATAGAGATATATATAGGATTGATATGTATATACATAGAGGGTCGAGAGGGAGAGAAGTAGTGCCAGCAGCAGCAGCTGCAGGACTGCCGCAGCAGCAGCAGTCTTAAGCAGTAGCAGCAGTAGCTTAAGCAGAAGCAGGGGCAGCGTAGGGGCAGCCAAAGCAGGGTTTGGACTGCCACACGGGCGGCAGTCCTAGGACTGCCAGGGACACAACAGTCCCCTCTCTATGGCATTAAGCCTAAACCCCCCTTTTTCACCTAGTATATATATATATATATAGATATATATATATGAGTATTATATATGGTTGGAATCGTAGAGAAGAGTAGAAAAAGATTATGAAATGAGAAATAAGGAAAGGATTTGAGGTTGAGAGGAAAGATTGAAAGAAGTTGGAAGAATAGGAAAAAGGCTAGAATAGAAAAGGGGAAAAACCGAGTTAGAGGGCGAAACGGAGTTCGGAGTATCCGATTGAGTTGAAACTTGGCGTGAGGTATGAATACGTGATTTAGATTTTGCGGGTAAGCTCCCGGGTGGAAATCGGGGTCGTAGGGCGCCGGTATCGCGCCGTGTCAGCGCGTATCTCAAAATACTTGAGATATCTGCAACGGGCCGTATCGTGGACTGGATGTCCGCGTTACCCAAGTATTTTGGTAGATATTATATGTATAGGTTAGTACCATACTACCCTAGGGAGATCGGGTCAAAATAACGAGCGTAGGTGGGTTAACTAGCTAGTCGCCGAAGGGTAAAATTTGCCCTTTTTAAGGCAAAAATAGGAATTTGGCCTACGGCCGAGAAATTGAGTTTGAAGTCCAAGATGGACTTCGACATAGGTTATATAGGTTGGTAATGAGTAGGATTAGCTGTCTAAACCTAGTTTTGACTCCGGTTGACCACGGTTGACTTTTTAGGCTAAAAGTCAACTATGGGTCAACACTTTACCCAATTTGGTCCCAAATTCCATCCAACTTGGACCGTTGACTAAAAATCAACTATTAGTCACCAGTGACCTAGAGTTGACCTAGTGTTGACCTCGAGTTGACCAGAATTGACCCGTTGACCAAAAGTCAACGGTAAACCAGTTTTCGACCTAGATTGATCCGGTTTAACTTCTAATGTTCTCCCATGACCACGATTGACCCGACTAGACATGTCTTGACCTAGAATGACTAAATAGGGTTTATTTTGATTTAACTTTACTTCCTAAACTTAGTATTGATACGTCTTGTTCTCTATAGGTCCTCGAGACGCTGCATTTGCTCCGATTGACGTACCATATCATATTTCAGGCGAGTACATTCTCTGACACTTTTCCAATTTATGCTGACTGATATAATCCATGTAATTAGTGTAGATATGCTTGTTCTCGACACATTGGTCACACGGGTTGGTATTCATGGATCCCGACATGAGGTGTTATTCCTTGTTGTCTTGGTATGTCTTGTGCAAGCCCCCTTGTAGTTCTTGTGCAGTACATGGACGCCGATTCTCGAGGAGACTAGCTCCCTTCTCGTAGAATCCCGCGTCGTGACGTGTCTTGTTTGGATCCACTCTACCAGTCGGGGACGGGGAGTATTAGTGTAGACATGTGGTCATTATCCACCTTGTTACTCTTGTAGACCTTGTGAGTGTTAATCATACACTCCACGTATGATTAACCAGGCCAGTAGACCTTGTGCAAGACCCAAGCCGGCCATATGTTGTAGCTAGTATTCACACACTTAGATATATGATTCTTGATTCTTGTACATGCCATGATCAGTTTACTTGCCTTGTTCTAGCTTCAGTTTTACAGCTTACCTTGCCATGATTCTCACATGTACATTCTATGATTTTCTTGTATATACTCTCTATTTACAGATTATAGCTTTTGTCATATCTTGTGAAATGTTGTTAGTGGATTGTACTCGTTCCATCCTGACAGGATATGTTGAAAATATTACAGATGCAGATGAGGGAGACTACTGTACCTACTACGGTCCGGATGACGTAGTGGGAATAGACTTGGAGACTTTGGTCCAGCAGGGGTTAGCTCCGCCTGACGAGACCCTACCCATTACTTAGTTAGTGTAGGTCTTTTGTACTGGACATTGTCTCCAGCTACTTTTGAGACTGTATTACATTTTGGACTGTACTAGAGACTTGGACTGTATATATATTCTTTGTGTTGGACTTGACAGGTTATTATTATTTTATCGTCCTGTTGTCTTTACATTTCAGTCTTTACTTTGTTATCTTAGAGTCGTGATTGAGTACTCGTATATATATTCATTGCTTGTCCTCCGTTCGGAGTTGACCATATTCTTGACAGGTTTTGTTATATATATATAAACTGTTTAGAAGTAGAAAATCCACAGCGTTCCACGCCGATTTTTCGGTGAGGGCTGGGCGTTGTCGCGTCACGTGCCCTTTTAGCGGGTGCGGGTCGTGACATTAGCTAAAAGCATGCAACATCCTTGAAGACTTTGAAGTGTAGATGGGCTGTTGAGGATCATTTTTTGGTTGGCTTTGCAAAGGCTTCATCAGTTGTCATGTGAGGAATTTGGAACACATCCCTAAAAGGTTTTATGTTTCAGCGGACTTCTGGTTTCGGTACAACCAATATGGCATAGTCTATGTTGCAAGGATACGGACATTGTGATACAACACCTAGTTTGACGTGTCCTACTGTACCTTTGTCTTGTCTGACGCATATATGGCATTAACATTCGATTGTCTGATTCATAGATGCAAGAGTAAGTATATTTATGTAAGAGTAGGTAAATTAAACACTAGGCACGTTGAAAATAAGCCTATAATTTTCTTGTGTTAAATTTGTTTAGAGTTACATTGCAAAAAATACTACGGTTAAGAATCACATTTTTTAACAATTCTGTTCTGTTAAAATTGTTAACATATTTGCTTTAAATAATTAGAAACTTTGCTCACTGATAAAACTTGTTGCTGCAATATTTCTAATAATATTTGCTTAATCGACAATACTTGTTACTGACAACATTTCCAGTTATATTGCCTTATTGATAATATATAATATTTGTTACTAGTGGTATATTACTGATTTGTTAACATAGAAATATTTGTATGTGGTAAATCACTAGTGCTAAATTACTGATTTGTTAATATACAAATATCTCACTTTCATTTACTTCAGTTAACAAGTTATTTGCTATTTATTAAATAACTGTCATATCTACACAAATATATTGTTATTAGTCATATAACATTTTTTCGCCCTATACAATTCTAAGACTGTTGTTATCAATTCTGTTTTCAGATGACCGTTTTAGAAATTGACAAGTTTCATAAAAAAAAAATTGTATTATTAACTATTGTCAATACTAGTTTTTTTTTACTCAATATTTCAATTTAAGCTAGAGAAATAGTTTATTGATCTTGTAAATCCCTTTAAATCTAAGTCCTAAAAGTAGAGATTTGTTTGGGTACAAGCCGAAAGGGTCCTTCTGTCAATCGGACGTAAATAGCCCTAAGCGACACGGTATTTAATCCTCCCCAGTGGACCTCCGCTAGCTGGGAACCGGCCCCTACGGCTAACCCAAGCTTTTCAAAACTTAAAAGACTAGTTTTTCAAAGGTTGATCACCAAGATCCTTCATACTATCTATTCCTGGACATTAGTCATCTTTATTGAGTAAATACATTTTTCTTGCAGACCTTTAATTATCTTTATAGAAACTATGACTAGTATAAAAGGATATTCTAGTTCCTTCAGGTCAATGAGTTACCAACCCTTAGTTAATATTTCTTTCCATTCTGATGATTGGTGGTTGGAATGTGGAGCAAATGTTCATGTTTCATTTGATCGCTCCTGGTTTTCAAACTATCATGAATCAGGTGGAAGAAGTATAACCTTAGGAGATGGCTCAGCGGAACATATTATAGGAAGAGAAGAATAGATTTGAGGATGACATCAGAAAAAATTCTGCCTCTTCATGATGTACAGCATGTGCCGTCAGTTAGGAGAAATTTGGTTAGCGGATCTCTGCTTGTAGCCTCAGGATACAAAATTGTAATGGATGCTAATAAAGTAGTATTTTCCAAAAATGAGTTATTTATAGAAGATGATTTGTAAAAGATGGTCTTTTTATTTTGAGCATTATGAATAAAATTTCAAATCCTTCTTTTGTTATTGCAAATGTTGAATCTTTCAATGTTTGGCATGGCAGACTAGGTCATGTGAATTTAGGATCTCTTAAAAGGATGATGAACTTAGATCTTATTCTTAAGACTCCTATTGATGATAAACACAAATTTGAGATTTGTGTTCAAGCCAAACACACTAGATTACCTTTCAAATCTGTCCCTAGGGATTCCGAACTCCTAGAACTTATCCATAGTAACGTTTGTGATTCCAATAGAATTTTGACCCGAGGCGGTAGAAAATACTTTGTCACTTTTATAGATGATCATTCAAAGTATTGTTATACCTACCTTCTTAAAACCGAAGATGAAGTTATAGACAGATTCAAGGTCTATAAATATGAAGCTGAGAACCAGTTAAAGAAAAGGATTAAGATTCTTAGATCAGGTCGTGGTGGAGAGTATACCTTAAATGAAATGACTAATTTTTGTGAAGAACATGGAATAATTCATGAGGTAACTGCCCCTTATTCACCACAGTCCAATGGAGTTGCTGAAAGAAAGAATCGCACTCTATTAGACGTGGTTAATGTCATGCTTCTCAGCTCAGGTGCTCCTGATAATATGTGGGGAGAGGCCTTATTGTCAGCCTGTTATATCCTTAATAGGGTACCCAGTAAGTGTCACGCCCCGCTCCCGTAGGAGCGATCGTCCTCGCTATGGCGTGATGCCGCACGAGGCTAGGTTGCGCTCGTGCAAGGCGGATTCTATAACGGCCGATCTCAGCGGCTGCGACGGGGTCGTCGCACAGAAGTCCCAAGCAGAAATATTGAATAATAGCAGCAGAAATTTAGAACAAAATACAAGTCAATCAAAAGATGCATTTTATTGATGTTGAAACAAGGATTACAATGGGGCACAAGGCCGAGATTACAATCACTCAAGCTCACTCTTCTCACATTACAAGTCGCTCAGCTCTCTCTCATCTCTCAATACATGTCTTGAGCCAGCGGATGCTTTGGAAGGCGACGTCCATACATTATGTCCCGTATAAGTCTTGAATCCATGCGGCCGTATGCTTCAAATCGCCAAGAAACTCTGTGCCTCGACGCATCCAAGCGAGCTCCGTGCCACGAGCTTCTACTTGTGCCTGCACATGAAAACTATATGGGTGTCAGTACTCGACTGTACTGGTGGAATGAGCTTCTCGCCCACCCATATAAAATCGACACATTTGATTTACTTTGTACAATATAGTCCCTTCTTATCAATTGTCTTTCTAGTCTTGCCTTAGGATCAGTTTTAGGACCAACGCCTTGGCCTATACTGTGTCGCTAGACCATCCCGTGCTTGCGTTAACGATGTTAACTCATACTTTGCCTCTAGACCCTCCTCGTGCCAACAATGTTAACCTATCAAGTCGTGTTTGCCTTACAGCTTAAAATCAGAGACGCAACTATACGATAGACTCTATTTTTGTGTGACCGTGCTACAAACCCTTGTTGAGGCCATGTCTCGCAACTCAGTGAGACTTAATCATATCGCCGCCTTGCAACCCTTGCCGCCTTACGGCCCTTGCTACTTTGGTCACCAACTGACCCAAATCAAGACTTGTGGGCTAAGTGTCACTCGACCGACTTTTGCCTTGTGATATTTCCTGACTTAAACTCAAGACAACTCACATCCAAACTATGTAACTTATAGCCGACAACATAAGACTCGACGCCACATCTCGTATCGAAGCACGTCGTCTACGTTGTAGCCAATCATTAGGCCCAAACAATGTGTCTTCTAACTGTACACACATTCAACTGACTCAATCCAAAGGCACATACACGGATTGCCGCCCGTGCTGACCCATCTATATGAATTGGTCACTAACATCACAAGCTATACCTGGACTTATAGCTTTGTTATTCGGGATACCTTTCAGCGTAAGTAGCAATCCTCGCTGAAAGTCCCGACTAACCTGAGTGGGAGCGTACTCCTAGCTCGGCTATACACCTGTTTCCTCCTAGGCCGAGTCGGTCCCATGGCCCATGGTTACCGCTCGAGAAAATCTTCGCCCTTGCCGACAAGTTGTCCAATGACCATGCAAGACTCGACACAAACTGACGTCTCACACAGTCATTCCTCTTCCAATGTTACCATCTCTTTCAAAACCAAGTTCAAGACTTCTATCCTTGAGACTCCTCTACGACCCACGGTCGCGAGCATTCTTTCCTTGTTACCCTATCATTTGGTTCAACTCATGAACGCCTATTTGATAGTCCTTTCTCAAAACTCACTTTGAATCAATTGTGGTCTTTGTCTTAAACACTAAGTTCGTGTATCGTACCTTAAGCCAATCATGCTCTACGCGACACTCCTGCCCAAGTCGACGGACCTTGAGATCGTGAGACTTCTTAACTTTGATAAACCGCGAAAGAGCAGGACGGTACTTGTAATGCTTTAGGTCGACCGGCATAACTTTGCCTAACTTAACTTCGCAACAACTTAACGAGCAAAGGCTGCATCAAGTTTTGCCTTAATGGATCGTGTCGTGCACGCATTCGACTTGAACGACCAAGTCACTCGGGTGCCTAAACTTAGGTCACAAGCCGCTCAACGCAACTTAACTCATGGGCAAGCCAAGGCTATGCCAAGCCTTGGACGATGGGACCGTGCATGCTTTATGAAGCATTTATGCAGGCGACGCCTATGACTTAGGCTATGATCATAACTTTGCCTACTCAACCAACTTTCCTTCTCCCAAGCCACGGGACGAAGGATCGAGTGTCATTTTCAAAGCACGTCGTGCACCAACTCTAAGCCGACCGTTGGACCTTTCCATATTCTAACTCAATTCGACCCTTCGAGATTATTTCCTTTAGCTATATGGATTCGTTTCTTTTATTATTGTCATGACCCGCACCCATTTTTCGGATATGAAGCGTATCCAAGCCCAGCTACGTATCGAACGGACTCCAGCCCGACTCGAATACATAAACGCTGTCAAGGCTATGGTATACTGCCAAATCATGGCAAACAAATCTATATCTCAACCCACAATAAGAATATGAAACATGAATGAACACTATGGATCGTGGCCTGCAGCCCACTAGCATAAATGTCCGATAAGACTCTAAAGGAAATAACAAGAGTCTAAAACTGAATCAAGAAACAGGATAACTCATGATAAGGTATGAAAGTACGAGCGGATAATAAACACAATAACGGTACCTGAATCCTGCAAGAACCGCAAATCCTCCTCCATCCAGAACTACTAGCTAACTCCATACAATCACTAACCTGAAGAGATCATCAGGTCCTCAGGGGACATAGCAAGATACATAAAAACATGTCTATCTAGCAGTTTATCATGCAATAAAGAAAATACAGGAAATAAACGAAAAAAGACCAATCAGCACGAAAATACGACTACACACGACTGGAAGAACCACTACGCCTAAACGAACTGCTAGAGAAGAATAAGAGAACACGATATCACGATGTCAATGGATAACCAATCAAATACTCAAACCCTCGTCCCTAGTGTGGACTCGCAGGTTTGAACAACTACTAGCCCTCGCCCCTAGTGTGGACTCGCAAGCTAGCATCACCCTCGTCCCTAGTGTGGACTCGCAGGTGTGAACCATATACTACTAACCCTCGTCCCTGGTGTGGACTCGCAGGCTAGCATCACCCTCGTCCCTAGTGTGGACTCGCAGGTGTGAACCATATACTACTAACCCTCGTCCCTAGTGTGGACTCGCAGATTAGCTTACTAACTCTCGCCCCTGGTGTGGGCTCGCAAGTTAGCTTAACTACTAACCCTCGCCCCTAATGTGGGCTCGCAGATTAGCTTGCTAACTCTCGCCCCTGGTGTGGCAAGTTAGCTTAACTACTAACCCTCGCCCCTAATGTGGGCTCGCAGGTTAGCTTCAAAAATTTCAAGGTACAGCAGTTTCGATATGACTTATTCATCCTATGACACGATGAGACTCAGTCCAAGTACAAGAGATGACATGACACGACCCAATCACGATACACGAGAAAACCAATCCAATATGAACTACAAAGCTAATTATAAACAAGGCTATATATAAACTAGCAGGCATGATATACAAATTATATATAAATAATCAACTAGTAAAACTGTATAATAATATAAATATGCATGTAAATAAACTGTAGAGAAAGGCAAGGTATCTTGCCTGGATGTTGCACGCAGAATCCCACAAAATAGTCAACTGCCAAGCCATAGAGTCAAATCATCACAACTGTCTCCGAAAGCTGAAATAAAATTTACCAATCTTCTCAAAATAGTCAAATTAGCTAGGATTGCCTGTTCTTAAGTCCAATTCTGGACACAGGGGCAAAATGATAATTTCGGGCAAAAATGATGTCTGCCGTTGGACCCGCTTTACACCAAAAAGCGTGTCAGAGTCAATGGTCTCTAAAGTCGTCAAACTATATGTCTACGGATCCAGTTTTTCGATACGAACCCAACCGTATGTCCAAAGTTGGATTTCGGTAGGCCGTACACAAAATTGCCCGTTGAGTGGGACCGTGGGGCCCACAAAATGACGTACGATTCAACTGTCTCGGAATTGGACCAAACTTGGCATACAGGACCAAAAAAATGATACGGTCCTGATGGCACAAGTTTCGTCTCGATCTGACGAGCGTGTACAAGGTAATTAAGAAATTTACAAAGTGCCCGATATGGTGAATTTCGACGGATACGCATCAAATTCGTCGCGCACACGCGACCAATTTGAATTTCGTCAAAGCCCACACGACCACGAAGCCATCACGCAGCTTTCGATGCCTTCGGTTCGTGACCAAGTCGCCCGGTTTGGCGGGACGCACGTGGTATCGGAGTGATTTTCTAATTTTTAAAACAGGTTTTTGGGAAACTTTGGGATTCGATTTCTCGATGCGTAGTCGATGATTTCCAAATCCACAAGAAGAATTATGAAGCCCTATATGTTGTCTAAAAGTGTCTTCAAATAGTTTTTCTAATATGGTACTTTATCGAACAGAATCGATCGTCAAACTTGGGTGATTGGACTGTATTATGTGTCCTGTTTTGGACAGGTTTTTCGTCGACTTCGTGTCGATTTCTTGGGTCGGTCGCACGACTATTTCGAATTCTAACTACTGGGGTTTGAAGACGGTTATGTTGAAGTCGTACCTGAAGAATCGTTTCGAAAAATGATGGACTGAGGTGACCGGGATATTGCTGCAAAGTCGGTCCTTCTACTGCCGCAGCCTCTGTTCTCTCTACCGATTTCGCGTGCGCGCGACGGCTCTGCCGCCGGCCGGCGGCCACTGCGGCGACGCGCGCGCGTGCGTCAGGGTCTCCAGGTCGGGGAGGCTATTGGCGTGTGTTAAGGTTTCGTTCCTCTTTCTAGTTCTCGTACAATATATATATTGTTACTGTCGAAACAGGGTCGGGGTCGAGGGACTTCTGTGCGGGGCTTAGCAGGAAATAGCTGGGATGCCCTACTCGGGCTGAGGTTGGGTCTGGCCTATGCTGGGCCGGGCTGGGCCTTTGGGGGTTAAGCTGTGGGCTCGGTTGGGCTTGATGTTGCTACTTTGCTTCTTCTTTTATTCCTTTCTTTACATGTATATATATATATATATATATATATATATATATATATATATATATATATATATATATATATATATATATATATATATATATATATATATATATATATATCTAGGTACAATTATACGTATATATATACGCACACACATACATATATACCATATATACCCCCTTATACGTATATTTATATTTATATAAATATACACGTATATTTAATATATATTTGTATATTAATACACACACATACACATACATATATATATACACACACACACACACATATATATATATATATATATATATATATATATATATATATATATATATATATATATATATATATATA
Source organism: Iris pallida (assembly GCA_029216955.1). Taxonomy (NCBI): domain Eukaryota; kingdom Viridiplantae; phylum Streptophyta; class Magnoliopsida; order Asparagales; family Iridaceae; genus Iris; species Iris pallida. Next base: position 9,239,511 of record JANAVB010003599.1, on the reverse strand, counting down.
TATATATATATATGTATATCTAGATAAATATAAAAAAAAATATCTATATAAATATCAATTAATAAATTTTATATATATATATATATATATATATATATATATATATATATATATATATATATATATATATATATATATATATATATATATATATATATATATATATATATATATATATATATATATATATATATATATATATATATATATATATATATATATATATATATATATATATGCCTATATATATACCCCCATAATCTCACACAAATCCCGCTAGCATTTATTCTTAGTGTAGAGACTATCTATATAAATAGGAACACATATATTATCACATTTATTTGACGACAATAATATAACCAATAATATTATATTACATAGTAATATCCTCAATAAACTAATAAAAATAATGGTGATAATAATAATAATAATAACGAAATTTAATAAACCAATAATGGTATATATGTCATTTAGCACCGTCTAATAATTCCAGAAAATGTACAAGGCCTATTTTATACAAATATTATTGAATATCAAAAAATAATAACATTTATAATATTTAATTAAAATACTTAGAGAATATTCCTTAGATCATTAAAACGGAATACGACACTGTCCTACCCAGAATACATCAATACGAATGTTATTGGACGTCCCGCATGACTACATGGGCTTGGGCTTGGTACGGGTCTAGTCCGGGCTGGTTTGGTACAACCGGGTCTCCTAATGTCAAATAATATTAAATATAATAATTAAACTATTTATAATGGTCATGTCACAACTTAGCCCGGTTTTCCTAGTTAGGACATCACTGTGGCTTGGTCTTCCTTGGCATGGCTAATACACTAGTCAAAGCACGTCACTGCACTATCCGTGCCATAATTTCTAATCACCTTGTACTCAAAACTCAAGCATGGCTAAAATCACCTACCGTAATAATTAACTAAATAATTATTTATAAAATTCTAAAATCACTATTTAAAACAAATAAATAATAAAAAATATTTTCAAAAATTTCGGGAAGGGAGGCTACAAATCTACCCACCTTAAAAATAATTTCGTCCTCGAAATTCTAATTCATAACTATGCAATAAAAATTCAAAGTCCTTAATCTCCTCGAATTTAATTCCTCGAAATATTTCATGACTTTCTTTAGTCATTTTATAACTCTGAGTACTTGACGACTTCTTCCCACCTTTGGTCATACTACTCCTCAAAATACGGTCACCAAAGTCTTATGGTCTTCTAACTAGTTGCTAACAATTTTACTGGGCAGATATCTAGGCATATGGCATATATAATCCCTTATATCTATAAACAACCAAACACTCAATAGTCAAGCAATATGTACTATAATTTAAGGATTTCTAATGAATTCTAGACAGCACGATTGTTCGTCACTCCGAATTAGAAAGGGACGAGAATCAACGGTACAGAAAGCAAGGAAGTATAATCGAGAGCAAATATGGAGTTTTCAAGGACGTAGAGAATTTTTAGGAGAATTTTCAAGGCAGAGTGGATTGAGATTTCTAAGGGTTTAGACAGTTGTGCAGGCTCGTACCGGTACAGTTACGTAACCGATACGATATGCTCTGACCTGCATGGGCCACCAAAAAAACTTGTCACGACCCGCACCCGCTTTTCGGATACGAAGCGTGTCCAAGCCCAGCTACGTATCGAACGGACTCCAGCCCGACTCGAATACGTAAACGCTGTCAAGGCTATGGTATACTGCCAAATCATGGCAAACAAATCTATATCTCAACCCACAATAAGAATATGAAACATGAATGAACATTATGGGTCGTGATCTGCAGCCCACTAGCATAAATGCCCGATAAGACTCTAAAGGAAATAACAAGAGTCTAAAACTGAATCAAGAAACAGGATAACTCATGATAAGGTATGAAAGCACGAGCAGATAATAAACACAATAACGGTACCTGAATCCCACAAGAACCGTAAATCCTCCGCCATCCAGAACTACTAGCTAACTCCATGCAATCACTAACCTGAAGAGATCATCAGGTCCTCAGGGGACATAGCAAGATACATAAAAACATGCCTATCTAGCAGTTTATCATACAATAAAGAAAATACAGGAAATAAATAGGAAAAGACCAATCAGCACGAAAATACGACTACACACGACTGGAAGAACCACTACGCCTAAACGAACTGCTGGAGAAGAACAAGAGAACACGATATCACGATGTCAATGGATAACCAATCAAATACTCAAACCCTCGTCCCTAGTGTGGACTTGCATGTTTGAACAACTACTAGCCCTCGCCCCTAGTGTGGACTCGCAAGCTAGCATCACCCTCGTCCCTAGTGTGGACTCGCAGGTGTGAACCATATACTACTAACCCTCGTCCCTGGTGTGGACTCGTAGGCTAGCATCACCCTCGTCCCTAGTGTGGACTCGCAGGTGTGAACCATATACTACTAACCCTCGTCCCTGGTGTGGACTCGCAGATTAGCTTACTAACTCTCGCCCTTGGTGTGGGCTCGCAAGTTAGCTTAACTACTAACCCTTGCCCCTAATGTGGGCTCGCAGATTAGCTTACTAACTCTCGCCCCTGGTGTGGGCTCGCAAGTTAGCTTAACTACTAACCCTCGCCCCTAATGTGGGCTCGCAGGTTAGCTTCAAGAATTTCAAGGTACAGCAGTTCGGATATGACTTATTCATCCTATGACACGATGCGACTCAGTCCAAGTACAAGAGATGACACGACACGATCCAATCACGATACACGAGAAAACCAATCCAATATGAACTATAAAGCTAATTATAAACAAGGCTATATATAAACTAGCAGGCATGATATACAAATCACATATAAATAATCAACTAGTAAAACTGTATAATAATATAAATATGCATGTAAATAAATTGTAGCGGAAGGCAAGGTATCTTGCCTGGATGTTGCACGCAGAATCACACAAAGTAGTCAACTGCCAAGCCATAGAGTCAAATCATCACAACTGTCTCCGAAAGCTGAAACAAACATTACCAATGTTCTCAGAATAGTCAAATTAGCTAGGATTGCCTGTCCTTAAGTCCAATTCTGGACACAGGGGCAAAACGGTAATTTTGGGCAAAAATGATGTCCGCCGTTGGACCCGTTTGCACCGAAAAGCGTGTCAGAGTCAATGGTCTCTAAAGTTATCAAACTATATGTCTACGGATCCGGTTTTTCGATACGAACCCAACCGTATGTCCAAAGATGGATTTCGGTGGACCGTGCACAAAATCGCCTGTTGAGTGGGACCGTGGGGCCCACAAAACGACGTACGATTCAACTGTCTCAGAATTGGACCAAACTTGGCATACAGGACCAGAAAAATGATACGGTCCTGATGGCACAAGTTTCGTCTCGATCTGACGAGCGTGCACAAGGTAATTGAGAAATTTGCAAAGTGCACGATACGGTGAATTTTGACGGATACGTATCAAATTTGTCGCGCACACGCGACCAATTTGAATTCCGTCAAAGCCCACACGACCACGAAGCCGTTACGCAGCTTTCGATGTCTTCGGTTTGCGACCAAGTCGCCCGGTTTGGCGGGACGCACGTGGTATCGGAGTTATTTTCTAATTTTTAAAACAGGTTTTGGGAAACTTTCGGATTCAATTTCTCGATGCGTAGTCGATAATTTCCGAATCCACAAGAAGAATTATGAAGCCCTATATGTTGTCTAAAAGTGTCTTCAAATAGTTTTTCTAATATGGTACTTTATCGATCAGAATCGATCGTCAAACTTGGATGATTGGACTATATTATGTGTCCTGTTTTGGACAGGTTTTCCGTCGACTTCGTGTCGATTTCTTGGGTCGGTCGCACGACTATTTCAAATTCTAACTACTGGGGTTTGAAGACGGTTATGGTGAAGTCGTATCTGAAGAATCGTTTCGGAAAACGATGGACTGAGGCGACCGGGATATCGCTGCAAAGTCGGTCCTTCTACTGCCGCTGCCTCTGTTCTCTTTGCCGCTTCCGCGTACGTGCGGCGGCTCTGTCGCCGACCGGCGGCCACTGCGGCGACGTGCACGCGTGCATCAGGGTCTCCAGGTCGGGGAGGCTATTGGCGTGTGTTAGGGTTTCGTTCCTCTTCCTAGTTCTCGTACAATATATATATTGTTACTGTCGAAACAGGGTCGGGGTCGGAGGACTTCTGTCACGACCCGTACCCTGATTAGGGGTACGAGAATGTGGGTACGTCCAGCCTACATCGCAGTGTCGGGGTAGAACGCTGTATAGGTCATCTATAACATCTAACATCTAACAACAAGATATAAAACCTGTCATCTCCGCACGGAGGTATAACATAACATCTTAACTATATATCTCAACACAAGTCTAGGAAAGATAGAGCATGATATGGAATCGGATAAAAGGAAGAAACTGAATATAAATAGAGTTATCACACCACACAAGTAGATGTCCAAACAAATAGATACAAGACTTGAAATATAACTAAGTCACAACTAACAATCGGAACAATCCGATACAAACTGAAAACTATAAACACTAGACTAGACTAGGCACCCTCTACTGAGCTAACTGCTTCTCAGGCTCCTGAAGGTCACCCTCATGTGTCCCATAGAAGGTAGGACACACCATCATCATCTGTAATATTTCAACAGGTCCAGTCAGGACAGGAACGAGCACAATACATCTCACGCAGTTCATATCATGTTGGAAAATGTAAAGCATGCAAAGAGTAAGATACATGGACTGTAAAGAAATATATAAAAACGAGAGAGATTTGATAACTGGAAACATCTATATATATGATAAGTAAGAACTGTAGGTAACCTGTGATTTAGAGCATGAGATGGTTATATAAACGGTTTAGGACAATACAAGGGTAACTCCATCATACGTGAGTGTACCATGGACATATACATGATTTCACAAGATTTCACAAGATGGAATTTTGATCACATAACCATTTCCTACTCACCCTCCCCAATTAGTACACAACGATCCAGTCAAGTTACGTTACCTTGTACAAGAGATTTTTATCATGTTTGCTCACGTGATCATGAGAGTACAAGATTGCACAAGAGTATACATGAAAGTGGTGTACATAAAATACAAGATGTTTGTGAAAAGCACATGACAACTGTATCTAATGTACCCCGAGAGGGATAACATCGCATGACAAGATCCATATAGTACCAATCCGTGATAATGACGTGACAGCATCATGTAAAGTAATCTAGAGCAAGAATATAAGTCCTAACAAGTATGAAATAACCAGAGAATGTACTCGCCTGTCACCCTGTATGACTGATATGAATATATGTCCGAACTGGTGTCACAGAGTTCTATTTAGAGTAAAACAGGTCACAATATCCACAATGGTAAAAATAGAGTATACAATGCATACTACATGATTCTAGGTCAATCTAGGCCAAAGTTAAACTTGGTCAACTCTAACAGTCAAACTAGGTCAACTTAAGTCATACTAGGTCATAAAGAGTCAACTAAGTCAAACAAGGTTAAGCAAGTCAAGGTTAGTCAAATCTAGGTCAAACTTAGACTAACTAAGGTTTTGGTCAACATAGACTAGTCACAAGGTCATTAGGTTAAGGGTCAACCATTAACAATCTAAGTCAACTCTATAGGGCTAACTCAAAACAATTCATAAGCTAACATAACTTAGAATACCTAAGATACCATACTACTAGGCTAAGGTATAACCAATTACTCATACTAGTATATCACACATAATATATAAATACCAACCTTAAATCTATATTAAGCTAAACCGATACTCTAACTCAAATCATGAAATAACTCCTAAGTATCACACTTAACCCCATACATATCTAAATCTTCATAGGGCTATCTACATAACCTCAGTCACAAAATACTCATATAGGTCAAACTCAATCAGCTAGCTAATAGTCTAGGGTTTAGTCAATCTTAGTCAACTAGTCCCTTCTATATCCATCCAAGTCCATTCTAGGTCAAGGTTGACCTATAGTTGACCTTTGTCAACCATGGTCCACAAGGGTCAACCTTTAAGTCAATCTAGGTCTCCTAGACCTATTGGTCAATCCAAACTCATTGGCCATAGGCCATAGGCTAGAATTCCTAGGGTACTTAGTGGATATATAGATATCTATATCTATACATATATCTATACAATATAATGCATATAACATATAACATATATATAATATTACATATAGACATATATAGAGAGAGAAAAGGGAGTGAAGGGTTAGGGTTAGGATTAGGGTTAGTAAGGGTTAAGGGGGTTTAGGGTTATGGGGGTAGTAGGATGAACTGTGAAGGGGAGGGGTTCTGTCCAGATTTCTGGAATCAGAAATCAACCACACACACACACAATACACACATATATATATATACATACATAACTACATATATACATGTATATATACCCTCACATCTCACATACACACACATATATACATATACTATGTATACAATTAAATACACTCAAATATATGAATATACACTACACAAAATTCGTTTGAAATTTATTTTAAAACTCAACAAAATACCAAAAACCCAAACCTGGAAACACTATTCACTCGAATTAGGTAAACCCCAAATCGAACCAAAACCGAGCTATGACTCGAATCTATTGGTTGGTAACTCTAGCCCAAGGTGTCCTCTAGTTTCTAGGGTGCCTGGCACGACACCACGACACGACACGATGTGTCAAACACTCACAAAACCGATTCAGGTAAACACTGACACAGTGAATTGTCACCGCGTCGTGCACGCGTGCACCTAGCTCTAGGACACGACATGCGTGTCCTCGTGTCTCGTGATCATGTCTCTAGGTTCACCTAGGGTTAGTCTAGGGTTAGGGTAGCCTGCACAGTGTCCACGTGTCCTCAGGACACGGCACGAACACCGTACCAGTCGAGAAAACTCGACTGATACACACTGTTCTGCGCCGCGTCGTGCAGTGGTTCTCGCATCTCGTGGACACGACACGAGCCACGTAGGATCTCATGGTCATGCCCACGTGTAGCCCACATATTGGGCTACACACTCGTACAAACACGAGGTGTCCAAATGTCGTGTCCGTGCGATATGACGCGCGCAAAATCGGTTCTGTGCGTGTGTGCACTGTCAGTACATGACCAGTGCACGTGTCCTCGTGTCCTCAATACGAGATGAGGTGTCGTGAAATTTTGGAGAAGTGTGTACAGACACTGCCCCCGTGTCCACACCAATTTTCATGTATCCAAGTGATATGTACAGTGTGTACGAGATACGTGTGAGCAAGACACAGTGTACTGCTGTGCACAGCGTGTTCGTGTCCAATTTGGACACGAACACGACACAATATCATGCTCAGTCAACTAGGGTTGTGACCTATAAGTCTAGGGCTACCCAAATATGTAATTTGTTTTACAAAATACTAACTTTTATTCCTAAGTGGCATTTCACCAAACACTATTTTTCAACCCTGGATAGTGTCCGATACGGACACCAAACCAACCCTAGATTTTACCAAACTTGTTCCACAGCTAGGGTATACCTATATGCATGCATTTATAAAGGAAAACACAATATTAACTAGGTTTATAGGTATTTACCTATTGAGTGAAAACTCAAGATTTCAATGGAAGGGGGGTGTGTCCTCTTCACTTGTGGTGTCCACGGCTATGTGTCCAGCTTGCTAGCCTCCCTTAGCACCCTCTAGGTTGTAGGAACCCAATGCAAAAGACTATGAGTTTGGATCTATTTTGAGGAAGATATGAAGGTTTAAGGAAATAGAAATTTTTCTTGGTTTTGAAACATGTAAATTGGTATGGGAATGAATAGATGGGGTTATATAGGAAGGGGGCATGCTAGGGGGTGCCCTTGGCTGGTCATGGCAAGGGGGGTGTCCTCTTGCCTTCCTTCATGGTGAAGGTATGGACTTTCATGCCAAAGTAATAGATCTTTTGAGGTTTTTAAGGAAAACATCTAATATGTAAATATCCTAGATATTTTCCTACCTTGACTAATATGTGATATCCATCCTCTAGTCTCAAGGTTAGTGGCTAACCTCTAGATTAGGGTAAACTAGGTTAGGGACTCTCATGACAATAATTAAATAATAATAATTCACATAAATCCAATAATTTCTAGTAAATTACCAAAATACTTAGGCTAAAAAGCCTTAACTTGATGTTCTAAACCTATGACTAGGCTCATATGATCATGGTTAGTCTCTAGGTTAAGTAATCTCTAAGGTTGCACTAGCAAAATATCAAAATCAAAAGTCGTGGTTTTTAAATAGTTTTAAATTAACTAAAAATCACCAAAATCATAATATGGTTTAAATATCATTATTAAATAATTATAATTACAAAATTTCAAAATTACCCTCATTTTAGAAACTGGGTGCTACAAGTCTACCCTCCTTAGAAAAATTTTGTCCTCGAAATTAAAATGGTCATACTCCTTTAGGTCAAACACCCCAACAATTACAGTCTCAACACACAGTCAGATAATCATATGCGTCTGTCCAAAATCATGATACTCGAAATCTTCGTCATGCTAGTAAGCAAGGCTACAATATTTACAGAGTCCTCGACTAAGGTACATACCTCTAGAATTATGGTATTTAAAATTTTTACATTGCCGCATGCCTGGCCGCGAAAACCTTAAATTTCCACACCCGAGAAATACGTCCAAAATATGACTATATGTCCTCACTATGCCAGCTAACATGACTATAGAAGACTCTAGATCCCATAATCGAGATGACCTAGCCCGTATGACTTATCTCAGAAAAAAATAATTCACAATGAAATATCCGAACAAAATTTATCAACTACAAGGAACAGATAGAATCAAATTTTAAGACAGTTATAAAGAGGCAAATACGGAAATAGAATCGAAAAGGTTGGAACCTGCAATCAGCTCTCCCTCTGCCTGTGTATCATCAACTGCCATGGCGAAAGCTCACCCCGGCTGGCCTCCCTTGCCTGCTGCTGATACTGGACAAACCTCTGCTGCTGAGTCTGCAATGGTGGTCCCGTCTGCTGCCCTGTCGGAGCCCTAGCTCCTGCTGCTGCCTGAGCCAATTGTGCCAAGTTCTTGGGACACTCCCTTAACTGATGCTCTGCTAAACCACAAAGCAAACACAGGCCCTGTCTCTTCCTGCAGTCATCCCATCCGTGACCTTGTTTCTTACAGAAGATACATATAGGGTGCTGTTGCTGCCTGGGTGCCTGCTGGTAAAGTAGATGTCCCTGGCCCTGAAGCGGCTGCTGAACTGGCCTCTGCTGTATGTGAGGGCGCTTGGCTGGCCCTGTACTAGAACTAGCCCCTAAGGCATCACAGCCCCTCTTCGGCTTGAGGCCGAAGTCCTCCTCTGCAATCTGTGTGTCCATCAATATCTGATCGAACGTCGCGTCACGGCGTCCCGAGATGCGGGTGCACACTGCATGAATAAGTCCCCTACGGAACTTACGAGCCTTCTACCCCTCATCCTGGATCATATCGGAAGCGAACCTGCTAAGGCGGAAGAACTCTGCTGCATACTCGTCCACCGACGAGTTCCCCTGTACTAGACCCACGAACTGGCCCTCCAATGCTGTAAGAGCCACGTCCGGGAAGAACTTCTCCTTGAAGAGCCTCCGAAAGTTCTCCCATGTCAGCCCTCTCACCGACACATGAGGATCCGTGCGGTACCATGTCAGCACGATGTCGAAGAATCGGCTGGCTGCGGCCGAAACCCAAAGTGCTCTAGGAAGCTCTGCCAGCTCCATACTCCGCTGCACGTCCTCTAGCCAGTCGTCTGTATAAAAGATGCCCTCCATGCCTGTGAAGTCCCTGGAGCTCATCTTTCTAAAGTCCAATACTGTCCCCGGCCTGGACTGCTACTGGTACGGCTGTTGGCCAGTAGGGCCCTGCACCGTACCCGGTGCCACTCTTTCCACTGCTGCCAGTGCAAGCTGATACGAGTTCTCCATGCTCTGCCTCAGCATCTCAATCTGACGGTGTGACACCTCCGACTGGCGCTACGATGCCTCTGCCTGGGCCCGCTGAGTCTCCATCATCTGCTGAAGAAGAAGGAACATATGATGTGTATCCGTCGGTATCGGAGGTGGTGGCGGTAGCATCTCCGGAACGACGACCGAAACCCTCTGGAGTGGAGGTAGTAGACCTCCCTGTGCAATTGCCGGGGTCTCCGGGATAGTGGAATCACTGGGGGCAGTCTCGTGAACCTCCTCCTCAGCCTGGTCAGATCTATCGGGCAAGCTACTCGATCCAGTAGCCTGCGGTGCATCTTTGTCATCCTGGAGATGAATTGAAACAAAGGGATCAATATGGCACATGAGTAGATTTATCAAAGAGGGACATTTAATTTAATACAAGGAGAGTAATCATGAAAATCAAAAGATCAGAAATTTTCTAGGTGTGATTTGAGAAACTCCTATCATGTCCTAGGTCCTACGTCCTAATTGCAGGCTCGTAATTAGTACTCTAAGTCAAGCACCATTACGAGATCGTACTAATTGCGACAAAGACCTGCATGGGACACCACAAAAATATGTCACGACCCGTACCCTGATTAGGGGCACGAGAACGTGGGTACGTCCAGCCTACGCCGCAGTGTCGGCGGTAGAACGCTGTATAGGTCATCTATAACATCTAACATCTAGCATCTAACAACAAGATATATAAATCTGTCATCTTCGCACGGAGGTATAACGTAACATCTCAACTATATATCTCAACACAAGTCTAGGAAAGATAGAGCATGATATGGAATCAGATAAAAGGAAGAAACTGAATATAAATAGAGTTATCACACCACACAAGTAGATGTCCAACACAAATAGATACAAGACCTGAAATATAACTAAGTCACAACTAACAATCGGAACAATCCGATACAAACTGAAAACTATAAAACACTAGACTAGACTAGGCACCCTCTACTGAGCTAAATGCTCCTCAGGCTCCTGAAGGTCACCCGCATGTGTCCCATAGAAGGTAGGACAGTCACCATTATCATCTGTAATATTTTCAACAGGTCCAGTCATGACAGGAACGAGCACAATACATCTCACGCAGTTCATATCATATTGGAAAATGTAAAGCATGCAAAGAGTAAGATACATGGACTGTAAAGAAATATATATAAAAACGAGAGAGATTTGATAACTGGAAATATCTATATATGATAAGTAAGAAATGTAGGTAACCTGTGATTTAGAGCATGAGATGGTTATATAAACGATTTAGGACAATGCAAGGGTAACTCCATCATACGTGAGTGTACCATGGACATATACATAATTTCACAAGATTTCACAAGATGGGATTTTGATCACATAACCATTTCCTACTCACCCTCCCCATTAGTACACGACGATCCAGTAAGTTACGTTACCTTGTACAAGAGGTTTTATCATGTTTGCTCACGTGATCATGAGAGTACAAGATTGCACAAGAGTATACATGAAAGCGGTGTACATAAATACAAGATGTTTGTGAAAGCACATGACAACTGTATCTAATGCACCCCGAGAGGGGATAACATCGCATGACAAGATCCATATAGTACCAATCCGTGATAATGACGTGACAGCATCATGTAAAGTAATCTAGAGCAAGAATATAAGTCCTAACAAGTATGAAATGATCAGAGAATGTACTCGCCAGTCACCCTGTATGACTGATATGAATAGATGTCCGAACTGGTGTCACAGAGTCCTATTTAGAGTAAAATAGGCACAATATATCCACAATGGTAAAAATAGAGTATACAATAAATACTACATGATTCTAGGTCAATCTAGGCCAAAGTTAAACTTGGTCAACTCTAACAGTCAAACTAGGTCAACTTAAGTCATACTAGGTCATAAGGAGTCAACTAAGTCAAACAAGGTCAAGCAAGTCAAGGTTGGTCAAATCTAGGTCAAACTTAGACTAACTAAGGTTTTGGTCAACATAGACTAGTCACAAGGTCATTAGGTTAAGGGTCAACCATTAACAATCTAAGTCAACTCTATAGGGCTAACTCAAACAATTCATAAGCTAACATAACTTAGAATACCTAAGATACCATACTACAAGGCTAAGGTATAACCAATTATTCATACTAGTATATCACACATAATATATAAATACCAACCTTAAATCTATATTAAGCTAACCCATACTCTAACTCAAATCATGAAATAACTCCTAAGTATCCCACTTAACCCCATACATATCTAAATCTTCATAGGATAGGGTATAGTGATAGGGGGTAGTGGAGGTATTGGGGCCTGCTGGGACTGGGATGTAGAAGGTGGTATCTGGGTCTGTGGATCTGTGGAGTGGAGGAATGTGGTAGGCGGAGGTGTATCAGTCACTGGTCAGCTGACTGGATATGGAGGGCCCCATTCTCGGGGGTAACATATGGGATGAACGAGTAAGCACATCTAAATTACACATAAAAAGACTTATAAGGACTTGTTAAAGTAAGCAATCATATGCAAGAAAATCTAATTATAATAGCAAACATGTGATGTGTTTCCTATGTTGCAATCCTGGCATTCCTCTAGGTGTTCTAAGCGTCTTTCCTAATGTTGTCTAATTACCTAAGTTCCTAATTGCAGGCATGCTTGGTACAATAACGTAACCAAAGAGTTTAGTCAGGACCTGCATGGGCACCACTAAAAATATGTCACGACCCGCTACCCAAATTGTTGGCCAGGCCGAGTCATGCCCAGCCTACGTTGAGATAAAACGTAGTAAGCTGTTCTAAAGACAACAGGATAAGACTAAATGTACTAACAGTTCTATAAGTGAAGAAGAATCATAAATGCTCCAAACACAAAAGTCATCGTATATAGTAAACGTCCAAGTACAAGTAAACTGAAATATAAACTGGATACATGTCCAGTTACAAAATGATATAGTCTAATACATGTCTACTCTCAAAAGTCTAAGTAAACAAAAGACAACTAGGCGAGGTTCCCCGCAGGAACATCCTCGTAAAGCAGAGCCGGGTCCTCGGCAGTAACTCCATAGTATGAGTCGCAGGTAACTCCTCCTCAGTAAGGACACCTACAACGTTATCCTGTCAGGAAGGGAGCAAGTACTAAATCTAGCAAACTAGCATATGAAACATGGAAATGAACATAAGAGGGAATAACTGGAAAGCATGGCATCACATAGTCTATCATGGCAAGGACACATATGTCATAGAGACGACGTGTATGTAATATTTAAAACTGTAGCAAGTACGTGATCGGTCAATAGATGTACAATGTACTGTGGTACATGTAAAAAATGTACATACGTACAAGTCAACAAGCATAGGTGTACATCCGTACAGACATGCGGGGTAATGGCCTGCGGCAAAGTATGCATATAAAATGCGACCTCGCTCGCTACTGTAGGGGGGTCGTGATCACGTACAATACTATCAGTTTCCCCATAACCCATATTCTAATCATGTGAGAGATACATCAAGACTATTCTAAGCATAGTGGTAACTGATAGTACAACATGTAAAGATCTAACTTGCTACCCCAAGGATCAGCATTTAACATGGGGGTTTGCAGTTCATTTATGTGACAATATGTAAAGTTCGTAGAAAGCACTTACCTCTAGCAAAGCAAAACAAAACAAGCTGCGATAACAGTGCTATGGATGTCCAGTAACTTGTCGCTGTAGAAGTAAAATACAATAACTTAGTTTTACACTAAGCTAAAACACTAGGACACTAATTGGTGAACACGACTTGTGATTGGGCACCTAGCCAAAATAATGACTTGGCATAGGAGACCAATGTGGGGTGACACACTATGTTAACTAACTTTCTAGGTCTTTACACTAGTAAGGGATGGGGTTCAACACGACTAAAACTCCAAATAACACAAAAAGCTACAAGTCGTAATTAATCAATAAATAATCAAAAGATCATTGTGTTCTAACAATTTTTGAAGTACAAAAGGCCTAGTTTTTCTTAAAGTAAAGTACCAAGGTGATCCTGTTAATCATAGAAATTTATTATAATTTTTCTGGAATTATTAACCAGTACAAATATTTTATAAAAATCAGTTTTCCTAAGTATACAGAAAATGAGTTTGGTTTTATATGCCAAACTTTGCAAAACAGTAAATTAAATACTACAAAATTTATACTAAATTAGCTAACTTAACATAGTATCTAAAAAACTATTTTCCATATTTTAGCAATATTTAAGTATTTTTAGAAAATCAAAAACAGCAATGCACAATAATTAATTATCTGCGTATTTTGTCTATGTATATAATTTGAACCAAAGTTCAAATACAGGACCCAAGGCCATGAATCAAGTCCAATATGACTTGTATAGGTCTTGAATGTGTGAAACACATTTGAGCCCAAATACCCATGCTAGGCTTGGACACCAAATGGTTGCAGTAAATTAAAACACAATGAAAATACAATTTGGTAATAGTCAAAATAATATATTATATTTAATAAGGCAAATTTATACAAAAGAATATATACATACCTATGCTAAAGGATATATAGGTATATAAGGAAAAATACTTAATTTATAAAGTATATATATATACAAATATATATATATATATATATATATATATATAATATATATATATATATATATAATATATATATTTTTTTTTTTTTAATTAATATATATATATATATATAATATATATATATATATATTATATATATATATATATAAGAATACACTTAATAATAGTGTATATATATATAATATATATATATATACATAGGAAAAATATATATAAACATATATATAAAATTTACTAACTATAAAATATATATATATTAAATACTGTTAAAATACAGTATACATATATATATATTAAATATATATACATATATATAAAAATAAAAACAAAAAGAAAAAGAAAAAAAAAACAGAAAAGAAAAGAAAAGAAAAGGAAACAAAAAGAAGAGGGGGGGCTCGAACTCGGGCTAACAGAGCGGGGGGGGGTTTAATTACTGTGCGCTGGCCAGTGGGCCAGATGGCCCGACTGTTAGGATTAGACCTTAGGTTAGTTTTATTTAGAGGTTAGCATTATATAAAAAAAAATATATGTCATGTGTCCTGACAGTTAAGGACACAGGGTTTCTCGTGTCCGTGCTACGCACGACACGCATGAACACTGAATCACGTGTCCAGCTACTGGACGAACATCCTCGTGTCCGGCGAGTCTCATATGTGAAGACGAGACTCGCACGACACGAATCGGAGCTGACACTTACGTGTCCGACTTCTCCACGAAGTTTTGAAGGCGGAGCGGCGGCTTGGGGCGTCGGGACGGTGGCGGAGAGGTGGAGACGTGTTCGCCTCACTACGGCGAACCTTATGATGGTGGTGGACGGTGGTGGCATGCGTCGTAGGGACGGCGCTCGGGTCTAGCCGGAGCTAGGGTTCCGGTGGGATGAGAGTGGGTGAGGGGGCGGCACTGGCGGTCGTGGGAGAGTGTTTAGGATTAGGGTCTGGTCGAGGGAGAGTGAGGGGGATTTTATAGGGTCTTTGGAGGCGGTGGGGGCAGCCGGAAAAGGCGGGGGCAGCGGTCGTCTGTCGGGGCAGTCGTCGGGGGTGGGTGAGAGCTGGAGGAGAGAGAGAGCTGTCGGGGGGGGGGGGGGGGGGGGGTTAGGTTTAGCAGTAGGCCCCCTTAGGAAATAGGATTTGCATAAAGGAATTATCAGTATTAAAATGCAAAATAATATTTGCATTCCATAATTAAAAACAAATCATATATTACAAACTGATATAATCAATTCTAAAAATTGCAAAACCTATTTAATTAATTTCAAATAATTGCAAAGTGATATTTTTATATAAAACTCATTTAAAAATTATAGAAAATTCCTAAAAGTTCTAATAAAATATTTTAAGGCCAAAACTAACATTAAAAATTAATTAGCACTAATAAAACTAAAATTGAAAAAACAGGGGACTTACAAGTCTTTCCTCCTTGAAAAATTTCGTCCTCGAAATTCACAAGGATTGAAGACCCGACATATTCTAACATAGCAAGTAATGCAACAAAATGACTAAGGCTGCGATCGAAACTAACCTCTAAGGTATCAAGCGCGGAAGGGTGGTTCTCCGCAGCGGTTGGATCGAACAAGTAAGGGAATCTCTCCCTCATGTCCGACTCCCTCTCCCAAGTAGATTCACCTGGGGAGTGACGGCTCCAAGCTACTCGTACTAGGGGTATAACCTTGTTCCTCAGCCTCTTCTTCTCCTGTCTAATATCTCCACTGGCTGCTCAGAAACTGTAAGGCTCGGTCCGACCTCCAACTCTGAATGATCTAGCACATGACTGGGGTCTGGAACATATCTCCTCAGCTGAGATACGTGAAAGACGTCGTGAACTTCTGCTAGGTTGGATGGAAGTACAACCCTGTAAGCTACCTCTCCAATCCTGCCAAGTACCTTGAATGGCCCGATGTATCTGGGGCTCAGCTTCCCTCCTCGTCCGAATCGGATCGTCCCTCGAGTAGGTGATATCTTCACTAGCACCATATCACCGTCTGCGAACTCCATCGGTCTGCGACTAGCATCAGCCCAGTAATTCTGCCTGTCCTGAGCTACTCTGAGCCTGTCTCTGATCATCCCGACTTTCTCTGCTGCATCCGTGATCATCTCTGGTCCAAGCATAACTCTGTCTCGACATCATCCCAAAAGAGCGGTGTACGACATCGTCGTCCATATAGCGCCTCGAAAGGAGACATACCAATACTGGCCTGGTAGCTGTTGTTGTATGAAAACTCTACCAAGTGCAGATGGCTCTCTCATCATCCTCCGAAGTCCAGTACGCAGGTCCTCAGCATATCCTCCAGTGTCTGTATCGTCCTCTCGGACTGCCCATCTGTCTGGGGTGATACGCGTACTGAACTTGAGCCTACTGCCCAACTCCTCCTGCAAGCTCCTCCAGTAGTGGGATGTGAATCTGCTGTCTCTGTCTGATACGATGCTCACCGGCACTCCGTAGGCGACTATCTGCTGCATGTATAGCTCCGCCAACTTCTCGGTGGAAAGCCCCACCTTGAAGGGTATGAAGTACGTACACTTCGTCAGCCTGTCTACGATGACCCAGATGGCATCCTTCCCTCTTTGGGAACGAGGAAGCCCTGAATCGAAGTCCATCGTAATATGTTCCCACTTCCACTCGGGAATGGGTAACGGCTGCAACAAACCAGCTGGCCTCTGGCGCTCCGCCTTGACCTGCTGGCAAACTAGACATCTCGAGATGAAACGTGATACATCCCTCTTCATCCCGTGCCACCAAGATGTTCCTGCAAGTCACGGTACATCTTGTTAGCACCAGGGTGAATAGAATATCTTGATCGGTGCGCCTCCTGCAAACTGCCTCTACCAGCTCTCCCTTCGGCACGCACAATCGGCTGCCATGCCTCAAGGATCCATCCTCTGCTATAGTGAAGTCATCCAGCAATCCGGCTAATGCCTGGGGTCGAAGTCTGCGAAGGCTCTCATCTGTAGACTGTGCCTTCCTGATCTGCTCCATCAAACCTGACTGAATGTCAAGCGCCATCATCTGTATCACTGATCCTGGCCGAACTAGCTCGATACCTAGCTTCTCCAGATCCTCCCGCAAATACCGATCAATCATCAGATACCATGCCATCGGATGCCTGCTCAGCGCATCCGCCACCACATTTGCCTTTCCGGGGTGATACTGTAAATCGATGTCGAAGTCCTTCATCAACTCCAACCATCGCCTTTGCCTCATGTTCAGCTCTTTCTGCGTGAACACATACTTCAAGCTTTTGTGGTCAGTAAAGATTTCCACACGCTTTCCGTATAAGTAATGTTTCCATAACTTGAGTGCAAAGATCACCGCAGCTAACTCTAGGTCATGGGTAGGATAATTCCTCTCATGAGTCCGCAATTGCCTAGATGCATAGGCAATTACTTTCCCATGCTGCTGTAGAACACATCCTAGCCCCTTCCCAGAAGCATCGCTGAAAATGGTGAAACCTCCAGAACTTGAAGGTAAAGTCAGAACTGGAGCGGTCGTCAGTCTCCTCTTCAGCTCCTCAAATGCTGTCTGGCAGTCCTCTGACCAGATGTACTCTGTATCCTTCTGCGTCAGCTTCGTCATGGGTTCAGCTATCCTAGCAAAGTCCTGGACGAACTTTCTATAATAGCCTGCTAAACCCAGAAAGCTCCTGATCTCTGAAACTGACGTCGGAGCCTTCCACGTCTCAACTGCAGCAATCTTCTTGGGATCCACCGAGATTCCGTATCCAGTGACTACATGGTCGAGAAACTCCACTCGATCTAAAAAGAACTCGCACTTCGGCAATTTGGCAAACAATCTCTCCTGCCTCAGAATCCCCAAAACTATCCGCAAGTGCTCTGCATGCTCCTCCGACGTCTTCGAGTATATCAGGATGTCGTCGTAAACACTACGACGAACTTATCTAGATACTGGTAAAATGTCTTATTCATCAAGTTATAAAGACAGCTGGCACATTTGTGAGACCAAATGGCATCACCAGAAACTCGTATTGCCCGTACTTCGTGTTGAACGTCGTCTTCTGGATGCTGGCCTAACCTTCACCTGGTGGTACCCGGATCTCAAGTCTATCCTGAAAAATACCTTCGCCCCGCTCAACTGGTCGAACAAATCATCTATCCTGGGCAGAGGATATTTGTTCTTGATGGTGATGGCATTCAAGGCCCGGTAATCAATACACAACCGGACTGTACCATCCTTCTTAGGCACAAAGAGCACTGTGTGCTCCCCATGGAGAAGCACTGGATCGAAACCCTTTTTCAACAGGTCATCATCTGCTCTTTCATCTCTATGGCCTCCTTGGGATTCACTCTATAGCAAGCCCGGGATACTGGTGATGAACCCGGCACTAAATCTATGGTGAACTCCACTCTCTGTCAGGCGAAAGTTCTGGAAGATCCTCTGGGAATACATCCAAAACTCCCTAATGATAGGGTGTGGCGGTGCTGCATCCCCGACTGTAGCACAACAGTTCGGCTCTAGGCTGATCTCCGGCCCTGTCCTCCTGACACTGAATGGTGCTGTGCCTGGGGACTGAACAAAATACTACCCTCATGGCAATCTATAGATGCATGGGCATAGCTAAGCCAGTCCATCCCCAATATATATCATAACCGGGGAGTGGCATCACAAGAATCGTCCCCTGAACTCTCTCCCGGCTAAAAATAGAACATCTATAGATAGATCTAATAGGCACTGGTCCTCCTCCCGTCACACTCTACTAATCTCCGCAGTAGGTGTAGCTACTAGATGATGTTTATGCATAAACTCTAATGATAGGAAGCTATGAGATGCACCAGAATCAAACAAACATACAGCTAGAAAAGTATGCAAATGAACATGACCTGTAATGACGTCTGCTAAGTAATCTGGCTCCGAAACCTGCTACGGCTCCGGCTCAAGGGCTAGGCTATAGACCTTCCCCTGAGGTCCCTTCTGCTGCTGTAGATGCTGTCCAAACCTCTGCTGCTGCTCGGGAGTGGTCCTCTAGGCTTCGCTACTGGGCAGTCCTGAATCTGATGGGTGGCAGACCCACAAGCTAAGCACTGCTTCAACCTCTTCCTGCAGATGGACCTGTCGTGCCCTGGTCTTCCGCAGAAAGAACATATAGCTCCTCGCTGCTGCTGTTGGGGTCCCGGGGCTCGAACTGGCGGGGTCTGATGATGTGGTGTAGGGAGACGGTAAGTCTGCTGGGGTGGCGTCGGTGCTTTCTGCTGGAAAGCCTGACGCTTGGACGGTCCCTCATGATGTACAGAAGCCGGCCTCTTGCATGACAGAAGACGCTCCTCGATGCTCCGGGCTAACTCTAGGCTCTGGTAGTAGTCAGTCGTACCGTTCGCCACTATAAGAATGCCAATGTCTGGAACTAGACCATGGCAAAACCTACGGGTCATCTCCTCTGGATCAGCAACCAGGCTAGGAGCAAAACGGCTCAGGCGACTAAACTCTGCCGTATAGTCATCAACAGAACGGTTCCCCTGCTGGATGTTCTGGAATCGTAGCCCCATGGCTACTCTAGCAGTGGTCGAGAAGAATTTTTCTTGAACTGGGTCTTGAACTGGTCCCAGGTGGCTCTACCTCTCGCGAACAACGGCTCATTCCTGAGCCAGACTCCGGCTAAGTCTATCAGCAGAAACTGCTGCCTCGACCTGAAGGTCATCCGGCATCCTAACTCCCAGAAGCTTCCTCTCTACCGAATCTAGCCAGTCATCAGCTACTACTATGCCCTCAGTCCCTGAGAACTCTTTGGGATTCAGACCCATGAAGTCCTTGATCGTTCCTACTCTGTCGTAGCTCTACATGTGGTGGGACCACGGGACGTCCCTCAGAACGCTCCATGCTCTGGCGGAGTAGGGTAGTCTGCTCCTGATGGTTGTTAGGAACCCCTGGATCAGTGGAGCAGCTGGGTCCCATCGAGTGTGACGGAAGCCTGGGTGGGTATAGTGATAGGGGGTAGTGGAGGTATTGGGCCTGCTGGGACTGGGATGTGGAATGTGGTATCTGGGTCTGTGGATCTGTAGAGTGGGAGAATGTGGTAGGTGGAGGTGTATCAGTCAATTGGTCAGCTGACTGGATATGGAGGGCCCCATTCTCGGGGGTAACATACTGGGATGAACGAGTAAGCACCATCTAAATTACACATAAAAAGACTTATAAGGACTTGTTTAAAGTAAGCAATCATATGCAAGAAAATCTAATTATAATAGCAAACATGTGATGTGTTTCCTATGTTGCAATCCTGGCATTCCTTTAGGTGTTCTAAGCGTCTTTCCTAATGTTGTCTAATTACCTTAAGTTCCTAATTGCAGGCATGTGGTACAATAACGTAACCAAACAGTTTAGTCAGGACCTGCATGGGCCACCACTAAAAACATGTCACGACCCGCTACCCAAATTGTTGGGCCAGGCCGAGTCATGCCCAGCCTACGTTGAGATAAAACGTAGTAAGCTGTTCTAAAGACAACAGGATAAGACTAAATGTACTAACAGTTCTATAAGTGAAGAAGAATCATAAATGCTCCAAACACAAAAGTCATCGTATATAAACGTCCAAGTACAAGTAAACTGAAATGTAAAACTGGATACATGTCCAGTTACAAAATGATATAGTCTAATACATGTCTACTCTCAAAAGTCTAAGTAAACAAAAGACAACTAGGCGAGGTTCCCCGCAGGAACATCCTCGTAAAGCAGAGCCGGGTCCTCGGCAGTAACTCCATAACATGAGTCGCAGAGTAACTCCTCCTCAGTAAGGACACCTACAACGTTATCCTGTCAGGACGGGAGCAAGTACTAAATCTAGCAAACTAGCATATGAAACATGAAAATGAACATAAGAGGGAATAACTGGAAAGCATGGCATCACATAGTCTATCATGGCAAGGACACATATGTCATAGAGACAGACGTGTATGTAATGTTTAAAACTGTAGCAAGTACGTGATCGGTCAATAGATGTACAATGTACTGTGGTACATGTAAATAAAATATACATACGTACAAGTCAACAAGCATAGGTGTACATCCGTACAGACAGGGTAATGGCCTGCGGCAAAGTATGCATAAAAATGCGACCTCGCTCGCTACTGTAGGGGGGTCGTGATCACGTACAATACTATCAGTTTCCCCTTAACCCATATTCTAATCATGTGAGAGATACATCAAGACTGTTCTAAGCATGGTGGTAACTGATAGTACAACATGTAAAGATCTAACTTGCTACCCCAAGGATCAGCATTTAACATGGTGGGGTTTGCAGTTCATTTATGTGATAATATGTAAAGTTCGTAGAAAGCACTTGCCTCTAGCAAAGCAAACAAAATAAGCTGCGATAACAGTGCTATGGATGTCCAGTAACTCGTCGTGTAGAAGTAAAATACAATAACTTAGTTTTACACTAAGCTAAAACACTAGGACACTAATTGGTGAAACACGACTTGTGATTGGGCACCTAGCCAAATAATGACTTGGCATAGGAGACCAATGTGGGGTGACACACTATGTTAACTAACTTTCTACGGTCTTTACACTAGTGAGGGATGGGGTTCAACACGACTAAAACTCCAAATAACACAAAAAGCTACAAGTCGTAATTAATCAATAAATAAATCAAAAGATCATTGTGTTCTAACAATTTTGAAGTAGAAAAAGCCTAGTTTTTCTTAAAGTAAAGTACCAAGGTGATCCTTGTTAATCATAGAAATTTATTAATTTTTCTGGAATTTATTAACCAGTATAAATATTTTATAAAAATCAGTTTTCCTAAGTATACAGAAAATGAGTTTGGTTTTATATGCCAAACTAGTGGCAAAACAGTAAATTAAATACTACAAAATTTATACTAAATTAGTTAACTTAACATAGTATCTAAAAACTATTTTTCCATAATTTTAGCAATACTTTAAGTATTTTTAGAAAATCAAAACAGCAATGCACACAATAATTAATTATCTGCCTATTTTGTCCATGTATATAATTTGAACCAAGTTCAATACAGGACCCAAGGCCATGAATCAAGTCCAATATGACTTGTACAGGTCTTGAATGTGTGAAAACACATTTGAGCCCAAATACCCATGCTAGGCTTGGACACCAAATGGTTGCAGTAAATTAAACACAACGAAAATACAATTTGGTAATAGTCAAATAAATATTATTATTTTAATAAGGCAAATTTATACAAAGAATATATACATACCTATGCTAAAAGGATATATAGATATATAGGGAAAAATACTTAATTTATAAAGTATATATATATATACAAATATATATTAATATATATATATATAAGAATACACTTAATAATCTAGTGTATATATATATAATATAATACATAGGAAAATATATATAACATATTATATATAATTACTAACTATAAAATATATACATATATATTAAATACTGTTAAAATACAGTATATACATATATATAATTAATATATATATATATATATATATATAAAAATACAAAACAAAAAGAAAAAGAAAAGAAACACAGAAAAGAAAAGAAAAGAAAAAGGAAACAGAAAGAAGAAGGGGGGGCTCGAACTCGGGCTAACAGAGCGGGGGGGGTTTTAATTACTGTCGCTAGCCAGTGGGCCAGTTGGCCCGACTGTTAGGATTAGACCTTAGGTTAGTTTAATTTAGTTTAGGTTAGCATTATATATAAAAATAAATAAATATCTGTCCTGTGTCCTGACAGTTAAGGACACAGGGTTTCTCGTGTCCGTGCTACGCACGACACGCACGAACACTGAATCACGTGTCCAGCTACTGGACAAACATCCTCGTGTCCTGGCGAGTCTCATATGTAAAGACGAGACTCGCACGACACGAATCGGAGCTGACACTTACGTGTCCGACTTCTCCACGAAGTTTCGAAGGCGGAGGCGCGGCTTGGGGCGTCGGGACGGTGGCGGAGAGGTGGCGACGTGTTCGCCTCACTGCGGCGAACCTTATGATGGTGGTGGACGTGGTGGCGTGCGTCGTAGGGACGGCGCTCGGGTCTAGCCGGAGCTAGGGTTCCGGTGGGGATGAGAGTGGGTGAGGGGGCGGCGCTGGCGGTCGTGGGGAGTGTTTAGGGTTAGGGTCTGGTCGAGGAAGTGAGGGGGATTTTATAGGGTCTTTGAGGCGGTGGGGGCAGCCGGGAAAGGCGGGGGCAGCGGTCGTAGTCGGTCGGGGCAGTCGTCGGGGGTGGGTGAGAGCTGGAGGAAGAGAGAGCTGTCGGGGGGGGGGGGTGGGGGTTTAGGTTTAGCAGTAGGCCCCCTTAGGAATAGGATTTGCAAAGGAATTATCAGTATTAAATGCAAATAATGTTTGCATTCCATAATTAAAAACAAATCATATATTACAAACTGATATATAATCAATTCTAAAAATTGCAAAACCTATTTATTAATTTCAATAATTTGCAAAGTGATATTTTTATATATAAAACTCATTTAAAAATTATAGAAAATTTCCTAAAAGTCCTAATAAAATATTTTAAGGCCAAAACTAACATTAAAATTAATTAGCATAAAAAACTAAATTAAAAAACAGGGGCTTACAGTTCCACAGCTATGGTATACCTATATGCATGCATTTATAAAGGAAAACAATATTAACTAGGTTTATAGGTATTTACCTATTGAGTGAAAACTCAAGATTTCAATGGAAGGGGGGTGTGTCCTCTTCACTTGTTGGTGTCCACAGCTATGTGTCCAGCTTGCTAGCCTCCCTTAGCACCCTCTAGGTTGTAGGAACCCAATGCAAAAGACTAGGATGAGTTTGGATCTATTTTGAGGAAGATATGAAGTTTAAGGAAATAGAATTTTTCTAGGTTTTGAAACATGTAAATTGGTATGGGAATGAATAGGGGTTATATAGGAAGGGGGCATGCTAGGGGGTGCCCTTGGCTGGTCATGGCAAAGGGGGTGTCCTCTTGCCTTCCTTCATGGTGAAGGTATGGACTTTCATGCCAAAGTAATAGATCTTTTGAGGTTTTAAGGAAAACATCTAATATGTAAATATCCTAGATATTTCCTACCTTGACTAATATGTAATATCCATCCTCTAGTCTCTAGGTTAGTGGCTAACCTCTAGATTAGGGTAAACTAGGGTAGGGACTCTCATGACAATAATTAATAATAATAATTCCTAGTAAATTACCAAAATACCCTTAGGCTAAAAAGCCCTAACTTGATGTTCTAAACCTATGACTAGGCTCATATGATCATGGTTAGTCTCTAGGTTAAGTAATCTCTAAGTTTGCACTAGCAAACATTAAAATCACAAGTCGTGGTTTTTAAATAGTTTAAATTAACTAAAAATCACCAAAAATCATAATATGGTTTAAATATCATTATTAAATAATTATAATTACAAAATTTCAAAATACCCTCATTTTAGAAACTGGGTGCTACAACTTCTGTGTGGGGCTTAGCAGGAATAACTGGGATGCCCTGCTCGGGCTGAGGTTGGGTCTGGCCTATGTTGGGCCGGCTGGGCCTTTGGGGTTAAGCTGTGGGCTCGGTTGGGCTTGATGTTGTGCTTTGCTTCTTCTTTTATTCCTTTCTTTACATGTATATATATATATATATATATATATATATATATAATATATATATATATATATAATATATATATTATATATATTATATGTTAAGTATCTATATATATATATATTAATATAATTATATATATATATATATATATATCTATATATATTTTTTATATATATATATATTTTTTATATATACGCATAAAAAAATATATCTAGGTACAATTATACGTATATATACGCACCATACATATATACCTATATACCCCCTTATACGTATATTTATATTTATATAAACATTACGTATTTTATATATATTTGTATATTAATACACACACCACACACACACACACACACACACACACACACACACCACACACATTATAATATATATATATAATATATATATAGATATATATATATATATATATATATAATATATATATATATACGTAGTATATATATATCAATTAATAATTATAAATAATAATATATATATATATATAATATATATATATATATATAATAAATATATATAGATATATATATATTAATATATATATTAAATATATATAAAAAAAATATAAAAAATATAAATATATATATATATATATATAATGAGTATATATATACCCCCATAATCTCACACAAATCCCGCTAGCATTTATTCTTAGTGCAGAGACTATCTATATAATAGGAACACATATATTATCACATTTATTTGACGACAATAATATAACCAATAATATTATATTACATAGTAATATCCTCAATAAACTAATAATAATAATGATATAATAATAATAATAATAATAATAATAATAATAATAATAATAACAAAATTAACAAACCATAATGGTTATATGTCATTTAGCACCGTCTAATAATCCCAGAAAATATACAAGGCCTATATTTATACAAATATTATTGAATATCAAAAAATAATAACATTTATAATATTTAATTAAAATACTTAGAGATATTCCTTAGATCATTAAAATGGAATACGACACCGTCCTACCCAGAATACATCAACACGAATGTTATTGGACGTCCCGCATGACTACATAGGCTTGGGCTTGGGCTTGGGCTTGGGCTTGGTACGGGTCTAGTCCGGGCTGGTTTGGTACAACCGGGTCTCCTAATGTCAAATAATATTAAATATAATAATTAACTATTTATAATGGTCATGTCACAACTTAGCCTGGTTTTCCTAGTTAGGGCATCACGGCTTGGTCTTCCTTGGCATGGCTAATATATAGTCAAAGCACGTGCACTATCCGTGCCATGATTTCTAATCATCTTGTACTCAAAACTCAAGCATGGCTAAAATTACCTACCGTAATAATTAACTAAATAATTATTTATAAAATTCTAAAATCACTATTTAAAACAAATAAATAAAAAAAATATTTTCAAAATTTCGGAAAGGGAGGCTACATTATCAAGCCTACTTGTGCAAGTTAAAAACATGTGATTTATTATGTGAAGGCAAAGATGAGGCAAGTTCACCGAAACTACCCCACATGAGCGAGCGGTCGTCTCGACCGAGAGTGTCTCTGAGCAGCCGTTGCAAGGCTAAGTCCGAAGTCGTTGGCATTTCATTCCTCCGATTGACTGAGCGGGACGGGGCATACATCATACACCACTCGAAAAAGTTTCGTCCTCGAAACTAACTGAGTACTTACTTATTGACTTATCACTCGATTCAACATCCTACTTTTTGCACACATTTCTCCTATACATTTCTCAAATCCAAGCCACGCTCGTGCTACCATCAATCCTTTCTTCACAACTTATGATTTCAAAATCCTCGACACTTTTTCGTTCCTTAAGTCTCACTTGAATTCAATGTATCACTTAGTTTGGATCATGCACACATTCCAGGCGTCTCCGAATACATGTATTTTAACCAAGCCTTGTGATAGTGAATCCAATCCCACCTGTTGATTCATCCACTCAATCCTGAA
Source organism: Iris pallida (assembly GCA_029216955.1). NCBI lineage: Eukaryota > Viridiplantae > Streptophyta > Magnoliopsida > Asparagales > Iridaceae > Iris > Iris pallida. The sequence goes on along the minus strand of JANAVB010003599.1, from coordinate 9,212,466 downwards.
AATCAATCATACCGATGATAACTCTCGCAACATGACGTCTCGCCTAGCCGCTAGGCCATCTCTATAGGCTAAAGTAATTGTCAGTATTGGAATCATAGTTTCCAAACAACGATATCAACACTGACCCCATCCTAAGGTCAAACCAAGTTGATAGTACAGGATTTTCTATCCGAGCTCGCATCACCGATTTCCAAACTTCGAGCATAGATTTCCAACACACATCCCGACATTCGTCGCACGGGATCTGAGTCATTCAACAAAGCCATCCTATCGTAAGTTCACTCAACAGAATCTTCGATACATCAATATCGCTAGACCAACAAGCCATTTCATATAGTATCTCTTCGAACACGTTCGACAAATTTCTTTCAATCCTTCCAAGTCAATCACGCTACGACACAATTCACCACTAAACCATAATTCACATTTCATATTCCCTAAGTCATTCATTCCAATTCACGTATTCGATCATGAGGTCGTCTAGCTTAACATATGTTGCGTCCCGATCTCACACGATTCAGATTATCCATAGGCATGAATCACCATGCATGCTCCCGCAGGGTAATCATCCTCATCGGGACGTAACTCTTGTTTTGTGTCTAGACTAATTCATTTTCGATGCGCGGATTGGACCTACTCAATCCTCAAGTTTATTTCATTCATCAATCGCAAGTCCAAACATCCTCGAATTTTCCTTCGTATCAAACCAACAGTCGAGACAATCAAAGTTGTCGGTCTTGATTTTTCGAGTTCGATCATTCCCGCGACATGAATCACCATGTCAGCGCTCACGCGAAATGATCACCCCAAACCCGATGCGACGCATGTGCGAGGCTAGAGCTGCGCTCGTACAAGACAAGAATGTCGACGTTGTGGTTATCAATATAATCATCAAGACACTATCATTTTCATCCATCGTTCATCTCAATCAAATACTAAGTATAGCATCCAACCGAACAATAACACTTGCACGATCGTCATTCATCGAGTCAGAGTACCTCCGAGTTATCGTATATCATCTTTGATATGCCTTACTGCCATCGACGATATGCGTAACCTGACGATCTTCCTTTGCAATAAGTTCCGAGTCGTGCGAATGATGCTATCGTCCGACTGGTTAATCTCCTCGACATTCAAATTCAAGTTCGATCATTATCTCTCGAATCATTCAACATCAATTTCCTCAAACCCAAATTCACGTATCGTTCATTTGTTTATCTTAAGTCATCGACCAACGTATTTTTTAATTCGCATTGTCCCTTTACTAATTCAATCATCGAGCAACATTCAATCCCATCCTTAGAGTCATTTGCGTAACTTCAAAATCAAACCTTTCATGCACGTTATCTACCTGTCATGCTAACTTTTTGTATACGATCTGTATCATTTTCTCGATCAAGTCATCCGTTCGCTACACCTTAACTTTTTCTTGATTTGATTTATCTACTCAATCATCTTCGTATTTCATACTTGTGCAATCTTCAATCCCGTGCACGTTTCGTGCACGTCAATTTCTAGGTTGTTCGAATCAATTCGACAAATCTCAAGACTACAACTTGTTCAATGACACTCAATCTAAGACTTTGCATAACATGACGCTTGCTGATAGACTCACCAACACCCACATCCTAAATAAATCCATCGACATCCCTGAAGCTATCGCATACACCACTCAATGATGAAGTCATTCAACAAATCCTCAACTTATCATTCGAATCAAAATCGACTTCTTCGAATTCTGTTCGAACCATTCCTCTAATTCTAAGCACGCTCATCTATATCGCACCGACGTTATCGTCGCTCGAAAGCACCCCTATCGATAGTCATCTCACTTTACTCAATTGAGTTCAACTCATTTTTGCTCAACACTATTCAATTCCCGCACTCGATTTTTCTAAGGTCGACGCAACTTTGGTGTATATGCCCAGCCCGACTTAGCCAACCATGCTTATGTGAACCATCTTTTTGTTTCTTGTCAAAAACTGTTCTCTTACGTTTTATAAAATAGATAGACTTATTGTATAGACATTCGTGGGACATTTGAGAGAGAATGCACCAACGATATCAACTTTACGGAAGCAACACTTCAGAGTTTGCGGAAACAACGGAGTTACAGAATTCAATCGATAGTCCAAGGACGTAAAGCCGTGCTTTAATACCATTATGTCACGTCCCGCTCCCGTAGGAGCGATCCTCGCTAAGGCGTGATGCCGCACGAGGCTAGGTTGCGCTCGTGCAAGGCGGGTTCCATAACGGCCGATCTCAGCGGCTGCGACGAGGTCGTCGCACAGAAGTCCCAAACAGAGACATTGAATATAATAGCAGCACAAATTTAGAACAAAATACAAGTCATTCAAAGATACATTTTATTGATGTTAAAACAAGGATTAAATGGGGTACAGGCCGAGATTACAATCACTCAAGCTCACTCTTCTCACATTACAACTCGCTTAGCTCTCTCTCATCTTTTGTCACGACCCGCACCCTAGAGTAAGGGCACGAGAAGTGGTACGTCCAGCCTACGTTGCAGTGTCGGCGGTAGAACGCTGTCCTAGGTCAAACATCTAACAATATAAGGTAGCTGTACAGTTTATACTCTCCGAATGGAGGTGACATAACAATATACATCTCAATCACATCTAGGGTAGAAAAATGAAGAACAGATAGATAGATAGTAACTCAAAGAGAACCATAGCATAGATGAAAATGTCCAAGTGTCTAGGATAACATAACACCAGAATGTCAACTCATAATACAATAAGTCTAAGAGTCTATACATCTCCACATCTCAAAATACAACTCAGAATGTGAGACAAAAAGTAAATATAGAAAAGACTGCCTAGACTAAACTGGTCTAGACTACTGGGGCAATATCCTCAGCTGCAGGTGGATCCTGCTGAGGGTCCACAACATAAGTGTCATCTAGTCCTGCTCCATAGTAGGTGGTCACCAGGGCCTCATCCTCATCCTCTGTAATATTTTCAACAGGTCCAATCAGGACGGGAACGAGCACAATACATCTCACGCAGTGCATAGCAGGTTAGGAAATACGATACAGGCAATAGAGTAAGATACATGAACTGCTGAAAGGAAATATACGCTGTAAAAGAGATAGCTGTAATGAAATATCTACTGTATATAGAGAACTGTAGTGACTAGTGATGTAGAGCACAAGATAGGCATGTGAATGGCTAGAATTTATACATGATTAACTACTGAGTTTGCACATGACACTACTTTGGAATTATTCACATAACTTCTACTCCCCGTTACCCCAATCAATACACAAGGATCTATACAAGTTACGTTATTGTACATGATATCACATGGGGCCCATGAAAGGGTGCACATGATAGTATACATGAGGGCTCAGTAAACATGAGAGTACATGATCACATGAGTGCACATGAATAATGGAAGCATAGGAGTACATGATGATAGTGAAACACACATAACATGAAGTATCCGATGCTCCCGAGGGGATAACATCTCATGTAAAGATCCATATAGTACCAATCCGTGTTACCAACGTGACAGCAACAAGTAAAGTAATCTAGAGCGAGAAGTAAGCCTGAACAAGTATGAAACGGTCAGAGAATGTACTCGCCTGATAACTGAATGTCTGAAGAGGATATACTGTCTGAGGAGAGGTGTCTGGCTCCTAATCAGAGCAATACAAGTCACAATGTATTCAAATAGTAAAATGAAGTCTACTATGCAAACTACATGATTCTAGGTCAATCTGGTCAAAAGTCAACTCTTGGTCAACTCTGGTCAACTCTAAAGTCAAACTAGTCAAAGTTAAGTCAATATTAGTCAAACTAGTTAGGGTTTTAGTCAAACTAGTCAAACTAGTTATTTTAGGTCATTACTAGTCATTTCTAGGTGAACTAGGTCACTTTTGACCTAAGGTTGACTTTGGTCAACCCTTAGTAATCAAGGGTCAACATGTTGGTTTTGGGCCATTAGGGTTAGCCCCAAGCCATTGGCTAATAATCCTAGGCCATAGGCCATTGTCAAAGATTATTGGTTATAGGTTTTCATCTAAACCTATACCTTAACAAGTTATACATATATATATAATATCACTATATCTATATATATATATATAATTAGACACTAGCTACCCATATATCAATATGAATATCATATATAGTACAAACCCACACTCACACCTATATACATAACACTATGTATGACATAGTGAGACCTAACACAAATGTATATATATCACTTATATATATATATATTATATATATATATATATTATATATATTATATATATATATATCAATCTATATACATATATTACTTATATATATAATAGATAGGAGAGAGAGACTTAGAGTGAGTGAGAGAGTGAAAGAGAGAGAGGGCTACAGTGAGAGAGAGGGAAGTGAGGACACACACAGGAAGGGGAGGGCTGTTCTCAGATTCCTGAGAACAGGAATCACACACACACACATTATACACACATATATACACTCACTCCTACACACCTATATATAGACACTACATAACCTCACATACATAAAGACACACACACTCATATACATATACTCACATATACAATGTATAATACACAAATACATATGCATATATACTCAAAAATCGAATTTGAAATCCATTTAAAAAACTGGAAAATAATCCCAGAAATTGGGATACTGTCACAGTGAAGGATATTGGGGGAAATGTGAATTCATCAACCAAATCGAGTAAAAATGTAAATCTATTGGTTGGTAAAGTTTAAACATAACATGAATGTGTCACACAAGTGGTTGTGTCCAAAAAAGAGGACACAATCGTGTCCAAACAACTAAGAACTCGAAATAGTGCACAAATCAGGCCACTCCTCGTGCACGCGTGCACGTGCGTATAACACACGACACACGACACGCACACACGTGGGTGTGTACCTAGGTTCGCCTAGGGTAGGGCTAGGTGTCTAGGTTCCTGCAACGTGTCCACGTGTCCTCAGGACACAGCACGAGGTCCGTATCAGTCGGGGAAATACGACTGATACGCGTGTTTCAGGCCGCGTCGTGCACATGTTCCAGTGTCTCGTGTACGCGACACAGGACACGAAACTTCTCGTGCTCGTGTCCATGTGTACGCCAAGGGATGGGCTACACGCTCGTGTCACCACGAGGTGTCCACGACTCGTGTCCGTGCGACACGAAGGCCGTGTCAGTGAAGAAAATTGTGCGCGTGCAGTGCAGTGCACGACCAGTGCACGTGTCCGTGCTCTCTCGACACGACACCAACGTGTCTCAAACTCGAGGGGGGGCATGTCAGAGGTTGCCCCCTCCTCTGTGTCAATTTTCACGTGTCCACGTGTCCCACAGTGTCCGTGCTAAGTGTCGAGCAGCAGGGAAGTAAACCGGGTGTCGTGCAGTGAGTTCGTGTCCGTTTTGGACACGGACACGACACGAATCCTAGCTCAGTGTTAGGGTTCTGTGATCTACACCTATAGGGCTAGAAATTTGTGAAATTAGTTTTCGAAAATAATAACATTTAATTCACTGTGGCAAATCATCAAACACTTGCATAAAACCCTAGATACGTGTCCGATACGGACACCAAACCAAGTCTAGTTTCCACCAAACTTGTCCTACAGTTCAGGTAGTCCTATATGAATGCAATTATGAAGAAAAAACAGGATTTTAACTAAGTTTGAGGGAAAATACCTATTGGTGCAATTCCAATGAAAATCAAGGAAGAGGGGGGTGTGCTTCCTTCAACTTGATGATGTCCAATGCTTCCAAATCCTTGATTGCTAGTTCCCCTTAGCACCTTAGATGTTGTAGGGTCCCAATGCAAGAGACTAGAGTGAATTTGGATCAATATAGCTCAAGTTGTGATGATTTGAAGAGAAAGGATTTTCTAGGAATTAATTTCATGTAAATCATTCATGAATTAATTCAATGGGGTTTTATAGGATTGTGGGCTGCCAAAGGGGGGGTCCTTGGCTGCCATGGGGTGTAGGGAGGTGTCCTACCACTTGCAAACTTAGCCCCTAAGTCTTTGACTAAGGGGGGTTAGATATTTAGGTTCTAAATATCTAAAAAGTGAAATATCTAGATATTTATCTAACTAGATATTTATACATAAGGCTAATATCTAATCATTAGTCTTCTAGGTTAGTGGCTAACCTCTAGATTAGGGCTAAACTAGGTTAGAAGCTAACATGACACTAATCAACTAATTAAATAATAAAATCACATAAATCTAAATAATTCCAAATAATTCCTAGAAAATTACCAAAATACCCTTTTGGCCAAAAATCACTAATTTGGTGTTCTAAGCCTATGGCTAAGCTCTCATGGTCATGGCAACTTCTAGGTTAGAGAAAACTAGGGTTTATACTAAGTTATACTAACCAAAATCACAAAGTCATAAGTCATGACTTAGCATGACTTTAGAAATGGTTTAACTAACTAAAATCACCAGAAAATCATACCATGACTAAAATACCACTAATAAATAATAAAAATAATAAATTTTCAAAAATCCCCAATTTCAGAAAACAGGGTGTTACAAGTCTACCCACCTTAAAATAATTTCGTCCTCGAAATTTAGATGGTCGTACTCCTCCTAGTCAAACCTCCAACAATCAGGGACGAAGCCACTACCTGGGCAACATACAAGGTCAACAAGCAAAATATGGGTAGTAGACCTATACTGGGTCATGTCCAAAATTTGGCTGGCAGTTTCAGGTCATAAGGTGTCCTCAATTTAAATCGAAGCCAAAAGTAACTCCATGGGGTAAATCAGGATGGAGCCTCGGGTCAGGAAAATCGTACTAAGCAAATGAAGCATATGATGGTATGCCTGAGTGGGACACTAAGGTAGCTGTAGTATGTCATGTCTAGGTCTGGTATGTGAAGTCAGTTTTGAGAAAACAACTAGTCTTGTGCTCCAAATTTAAAAGTCACGGTAATGTGCCTACGATGATCACAATTTAGAGTGGGAAAAGTCTATGGCCTAAATTGAACTAAAATCATGATGAATAGTGGTACCAGGGGGACAGGTTAAATGGAACAATCTGTGGTCTCGTCTAGGTGCACTAGTCATTCTAGATCAATACTGTCCTATGGTATCAAACGTACAAGCAATCTAAGGTATCCTAATTGGAAGGTAAGGGAACAACAATCATCAAGGCTATAGGCCGTCTACCATCCTATATGAAAATTGGTCATTTAACAAGTGGGAAATCATTAAAGTTACCCTTCCATAAAAAGAAAATTGAAAATTTAGGTACAAACAATCACAATAGATTTTAGTCTTGACACGATCTAAGTTGATCAATTTTAGGATAAATCGAGATTGGGAAGATGGGAAATCAATGAAATCAAGTATGAGCACGGGCATCCAATGATGAAGATCCAGGTCATGATTAAATTTTAATTCAATTGGATACGAATACGAGGTTCATAGGCGATAAAATAATTCCAAGAATTGTCAAGGCTGTTGTGGATAAGATTCTAGGGTAAGTTTAACTGTGTCTCCATCCAGTAGATTAATATATGAAAAGGCGAACCAAAATGCAATAGGTTGATCAGACCATCATGCGCCGGTTCTGATTAGACAATATGTTAGTGGGTGCGCACCCAATAAAATATATCATGATCAAGCTCGAAAAAGGAAGCTTGTAAAACTAAGGATAAATTTGTAGCATAAGATAGTAAGGGTGGAATGATGAAAGAAGATACATAGTCCTGGTCATGGGCATAGATTAGAAAGATAAGGAACAATAATCACAGGGCAAAAAGGGTCACCATTCTATGGTCAGAGCTACTCTATCAACTCTAAGTCAAAAGGCATAACACATAAATTAATTTATTTAAGAGGAAAATTCTTGACAAAAGAGTTAGTCAAGAATTATATTAATAGCTAAAGCTACTCCTACTCCTACTCCTAAGTAAGAGATAAAGAAAAAAAAACAATCGACAAAAACAAAAGAACTACCAGGTCAAAACTGATCACTAATAAAGAACAGGTAGGAGCAGATGGAATTTGATTTTAAGATAGATATAATGAAGTAAGGTGGGAATGGAATTTAGAAGGACAGAACCTGCAAGCACATTGCCAACTGCCTGGCCATCCTCAACTGTCATGGCGTAAGCACGCCCCTGCTGACCTCTTCCAGCCTGTTGCTGAAACTGCATAAATCTCTGTGCTGTGGCTGTAACGGTCTCTCTATGCTGTCCTACCGGAGCCTTGGCTCCTGCTCCTGGTGCTGCTCCCTGTGCTACTCTGCCTGTGTACTGGGAACACTCCTCAGCTGGTGGTCCGCTGCCCCACATATTAGGCACCGGCCCAACCTCTTCCTGCACTCACCCCATCCATGTCCGACTTCTTGCAATAGGGACAACTGATTGTCTTCGGGTCCTGACCCGATACTGATGCTGCACTTGCTGAACTCCCACTGGGGTCTGCGTCTGCTGAAACTGCACATGGGGCCTCTTGGCCTGGCCTCTACTGCTGCTGGTACCACGAGCGTCCCATCCCCTCTTGAACAACTGTTGCCGCTGAGTTTCCACTATCTGCTGGAAGAAGGAGAACAACCGTGCCACGTCCTCTGATCCTGATGACGACTGCTGCTGAAGAACGTTCGGGACGACAGAAGAAGGTCTCAGAGTAGGGAGAGGTGCACTCCCATAGGCTGCAGATATCCTAGCCTGAGCTGGCACAACAGGAACTGCAGTCTCGGGGCCCTGCTGATCAGGACGAGGAGTGGTAGACCCTCAGTGGTATCTCCCTGATCGAGACGATGAGATCGTGTCTCCATACCCATCCTGAAGACAGATCAAACAAGGAATCAATACTGAGATATAAAATGATAATTCAAGGGAGGACAGTTATTCAAGGAAGCAAACCTTCAACAGGAATTTAGATGGCAGGAATCCAGTTAAGAGTTTTCCTAATGCGATTGAGTACCCTAAAATAAGGATATTAATCTAACACAAGAAATTAAAATCACCAACTAAAAAAAAATTCAAAATCATCAACTAATACCAGGATTCAAAGTTCTACAGTGAATCCTCCAAAATCAAATTCAATCAAGGGAAAAGGAGTTTAAATCGTAATTTCAAATGAGATTCTCAAGGGTCATCCCAGGAATCTCTCAAAGTATCCTAGCAGTGATTGAGTATCCACTCTCACTAAGCCTATCCCTCAAATCCTATCGCAGGCTGTAGTGATACTCTAGTTCGAATACCACTACATAAACTCGACCTGCATGGGCCACCACTAAAAACGTGTCACGACCGCACCCTAGAGTAAGGGCACGAGAAGTGGGTACGTCCAGCCTACGCCGCAGTGTCGGCGGTAGAACGCTGTCCTAGGTCAAACATTACAATATAAGGTAGCTGTACAGTTTATACTCTCCGAATGGAGGTGACATAACAATATACATCTCAATCACATCTAGGGTAGAAGAATGAAAACAGATAGATAGATAGTAACTCAAAGAGAACCATAGCATGATGAAAATGTCCAAGTGTCTAGGATAACATAACACCAGAATGTCAACTCATAATACAATAAGTCTAAGAGTCTATACATCTCCACATCTCAAAATACAACTCAGAATGTGAGACAAAAAGTAAATATAGAAAGACTGCCTAGACTAAACTGGTCTAGACT
>JANAVB010003599.1:8927131-9202805 GCA_029216955.1 Iris pallida | reverse complement strand
ATGGTCATGTCACAACTTAGCCCGGTTTTCCTAGTTAGGACTCACTGTGGCTTGGTCTTCCTTGGCATGGCTAATACACTAGTTCAAAGCACGTCACTGCATATCCGTGCCATAATTTCTAATCACCTTGTACTCAAACTCAAGCATGGCTAAAATCACCTACCGTAATAATTAACTAAATAATTATTTATAAAATTCTAAAATCACTATTTAAAAATAAATAATAAAAAAATATTTTCAAAAATTTCGGGAAGGGAGGCTACAAATCTACCCACCTTAAAAATAATTTCGTCCTCGAAATTCTAATTCATAACTATGCAATAAAAATTCAAAGTCCTTAATCTCCTCGAATTTAATTCCTCGAAATATTTCATGACTTTCTTTAGTCATTTTATAACTCTGAGTACTTGACGACTTCTTCCCACCTTTGGTCATACTACTCCTCAAAATACGGTCACCAAAGTCTTATGGTCTTCTAACTAGTTGCTAACAATTTTACTGGGCAGATATCTAGGCATATGGCATATATAATCCCTTATATCTATAAACAACCAAACACTCAATAGTCAAGCAATATGTACTATAATTTAAGGATTTCTAATGAATTCTAGACAGCACGATTGTTCGTCACTCCGAATTAGAAAGGGACGAGAATCAACGGTACAGAAAGCAAGGAAGTATAATCGAGAGCAAATATGGAGTTTTCAAGGACGTAGAGAATTTTAGGAGAATTTTCAAGGCAGAGTGGATTGAGATTTCTAAGGGTTTAGACAGTTGTGCAGGCTCGTACCGGTACAGTTACGTAACCGATACGATATGCTCTGACCTGCATGGGCCACCAAAAAAACTTGTCACGACCCGCACCCGCTTTTCGGATACGAAGCGTGTCCAAGCCCAGCTACGTATCGAACGGACTCCAGCCCGACTCGAATACGTAAACGCTGTCAAGGCTATGGTATACTGCCAAATCATGGCAACAAATCTATATCTCAACCCACAATAAGAATATGAAACATGAATGAACATTATGGTCGTGATCTGCAGCCCACTAGCATAAATGCCCGATAAGACTCTAAAGGAAATAACAAGAGTCTAAAACTGAATCAAGAAACAGGATAACTCATGATAAGGTATGAAAGCACGAGCAGATAATAAACACAATAACGGTACCTGATCCCACAAGAACCGTAAATCCTCCGCCATCCAGAACTACTAGCTAACTCCATGCAATCACTAACCTGAAGAGATCATCAGGTCCTCAGGGGACATAGCAAGATACATAAAAACATGCCTATCTAGCAGTTTATCATACATAAAGAAATACAGGAAATAAATAGGAAAAGACCAATCAGCACGAAAATACGACTACACACGACTGGAAGAACCACTACGCCTAAACGAACTGCTGGAGAAGAACAAGAGAACACGATATCACGATGTCAATGGATAACCAATCAAATACTCAAACCCTCGTCCCTAGTGTGGACTTGCATGTTTGAACAACTACTAGCCCTCGCCCCTAGTGTGGACTCGCAAGCTAGCATCACCCTCGTCCCTAGTGTGGACTCGCAGGTGTGAACCATATACTACTAACCCTCGTCCCTGGTGTGGACTCGTAGGCTAGCATCACCCTCGTCCCTAGTGTGGACTCGCAGGTGTGAACCATATACTACTAACCTCGTCCCTGGTGTGGACTCGCAGATTAGCTTACTAACTCTCGCCCTTGGTGTGGGCTCGCAAGTTAGCTTAACTACTAACCCTTGCCCCTAATGTGGGCTCGCAGATTAGCTTACTAACTCTCGCCCTGGTGTGGGCTCGCAAGTTAGCTTAACTACTAACCCTCGCCCCTAATGTGGGCTCGCAGGTTAGCTTCAAGAATTTCAAGGTACAGCAGTTCGGATATGACTTATTCATCCTATGACACGATGCGACTCAGTCCAAGTACAAGAGATGACACGACACGATCCAATCACGATACACGAGAAAACCAATCCAATATGAACATAAAGCTAATTATAAACAAGGCTATATAAACTAGCAGGCATGATATACAAATCCAAATAATCAACTAGTAAAACTGTATAATAATAAAATATGCATGTAAATAAATTGTAGCGGAAGGCAAGGTATCTTGCCTGGATGTTGCACGCAGAATCACACAAAGTAGTCAACTGCCAAGCCATAGAGTCAAATCACACACTGTCTCCGAAAGCTGAAACAAACATTACCAATGTTCTCAGAATAGTCAAATTAGCTAGGATTGCCTGTCCTTAAGTCCAATTCTGGACACAGGGGCAAAACGGTAATTTTGGGCAAAAATGATGTCCGCCGTTGGACCCGTTTGCACCGAAAAGCGTGTCAGAGTCAATGGTCTCTAAAGTTATCAAACTATATGTCTACGGATCCGGTTTTTCGATACGAACCCAACCGTATGTCCAAAGATGGATTTCGGTGGACCGTGCACAAAATCGCCTGTTGAGTGGGACCGTGGGGCCCACAAAACGACGTACGATTCAACTGTCTCAGAATTGGACCAAACTTGGCATACAGGACCAGAAAAATGATACGGTCCTGATGGCACAAGTTTCGTCTCGATCTGACGAGCGTGCACAAGGTAATTGAGAAATTTGCAAAGTGCACGATACGGTGAATTTTGACGGATACGTATCAATTTGTCGCGCACACGCGACCAATTTGAATTCCGTCAAAGCCCACACGACCACGAAGCCGTTACGCAGCTTTCGATGTCTTCGGTTTGCGACCAAGTCGCCCGGTTTGGCGGGACGCACGTGGTATCGGAGTTATTTTCTAATTTTAAAACAGGTTTTGGGAAACTTTCGGATTCAATTTCTCGATGCGTAGTCGATAATTTCCGAATCCACAAGAAGAATTATGAAGCCCTATATGTTGTCTAAAAGTGTCTTCAAATAGTTTTTCTAATATGGTACTTTATCGATCAGAATCGATCGTCAAACTTGGATGATTGGACTATATTATGTGTCCTGTTTTGGACAGGTTTTCCGTCGACTTCGTGTCGATTTCTTGGGTCGGTCGCACGACTATTTCAAATTCTAACTACTGGGGTTTGAAGACGGTTATGGTGAAGTCGTATCTGAAGAATCGTTTCGGAAAACGATGGACTGAGGCGACCGGGATATCGCTGCAAAGTCGGTCCTTCTACTGCCGCTGCCTCTGTTCTCTTTGCCGCTTCCGGTACGTGCGGCGGCTCTGTCGCCGACGGCGGCCACTGCGGCGACGTGCACGCGTGCATCAGGGTCTCCAGGGGGAGGCTATTGGCGTGTGTTAGGGTTTCGTTCCTCTTCCTAGTTCTCGTACAATATATATATTGTTACTGTCGAAACAGGGTCGGGGTCGGAGGACTTCTGTCACGACCCGTACCCTGATTAGGGGTACGAGAATGTGGGTACGTCCAGCCTACATCGCAGTGTCGGGGTAGAACGCTGTATAGGTCATCTATAACATCTAACATCTAACAACAAGATATAAAACCTGTCATCTCCGCACGGAGGTATAACATAACATCTTAACTATATATCTCAACACAAGTCTAGGAAAGATAGAGCATGATATGGAATCGGATAAAAGGAAGAAACTGAATATAAATAGAGTTATCACACCACACAAGTAGATGTCCAAACAAATAGATACAAGACTTGAAATATAACTAAGTCACAACTAACAATCGGAACAATCCGATACAAACTGAAAACTATAAACACTAGACTAGACTAGGCACCCTCTACTGAGCTAACTGCTTCTCAGGCTCCTGAAGGTCACCCTCATGTGTCCCATAGAAGGTAGGACACACCATCATCATCTGTAATATTTCAACAGGTCCAGTCAGGACAGGAACGAGCACAATACATCTCACGCAGTTCATATCATGTTGGAAAATGTAAAGCATGCAAAGAGTAAGATACATGGACTGTAAAGAAATATATAAAAACGAGAGAGATTTGATAACTGGAAACATCTATATATATGATAAGTAAGAACTGTAGGTAACCTGTGATTTAGAGCATGAGATGGTTATATAAACGGTTTAGGACAATACAAGGGTAACTCCATCATACGTGAGTGTACCATGGACATATACATGATTTCACAAGATTTCACAAGATGGAATTTTGATCACATAACCATTTCCTACTCACCCTCCCCAATTAGTACACAACGATCCAGTCAAGTTACGTTACCTTGTACAAGAGATTTTTATCATGTTTGCTCACGTGATCATGAGAGTACAAGATTGCACAAGAGTATACATGAAAGTGGTGTACATAAAATACAAGATGTTTGTGAAAAGCACATGACAACTGTATCTAATGTACCCCGAGAGGGATAACATCGCATGACAAGATCCATATAGTACCAATCCGTGATAATGACGTGACAGCATCATGTAAAGTAATCTAGAGCAAGAATATAAGTCCTAACAAGTATGAAATAACCAGAGAATGTACTCGCCTGTCACCCTGTATGACTGATATGAATATATGTCCGAACTGGTGTCACAGAGTTCTATTTAGAGTAAAACAGGTCACAATATCCACAATGGTAAAAATAGAGTATACAATGCATACTACATGATTCTAGGTCAATCTAGGCCAAAGTTAAACTTGGTCAACTCTAACAGTCAAACTAGGTCAACTTAAGTCATACTAGGTCATAAAGAGTCAACTAAGTCAAACAAGGTTAAGCAAGTCAAGGTTAGTCAAATCTAGGTCAAACTTAGACTAACTAAGGTTTTGGTCAACATAGACTAGTCACAAGGTCATTAGGTTAAGGGTCAACCATTAACAATCTAAGTCAACTCTATAGGGCTAACTCAAAACAATTCATAAGCTAACATAACTTAGAATACCTAAGATACCATACTACTAGGCTAAGGTATAACCAATTACTCATACTAGTATATCACACATAATATATAAATACCAACCTTAAATCTATATTAAGCTAAACCGATACTCTAACTCAAATCATGAAATAACTCCTAAGTATCACACTTAACCCCATACATATCTAAATCTTCATAGGGCTATCTACATAACCTCAGTCACAAAATACTCATATAGGTCAAACTCAATCAGCTAGCTAATAGTCTAGGGTTTAGTCAATCTTAGTCAACTAGTCCCTTCTATATCCATCCAAGTCCATTCTAGGTCAAGGTTGACCTATAGTTGACCTTTGTCAACCATGGTCCACAAGGGTCAACCTTTAAGTCAATCTAGGTCTCCTAGACCTATTGGTCAATCCAAACTCATTGGCCATAGGCCATAGGCTAGAATTCCTAGGGTACTTAGTGGATATATAGATATCTATATCTATACATATATCTATACAATATAATGCATATAACATATAACATATATATAATATTACATATAGACATATATAGAGAGAGAAAAGGGAGTGAAGGGTTAGGGTTAGGATTAGGGTTAGTAAGGGTTAAGGGGGTTTAGGGTTATGGGGGTAGTAGGATGAACTGTGAAGGGGAGGGGTTCTGTCCAGATTTCTGGAATCAGAAATCAACCACACACACACACAATACACACATATATATATATACATACATAACTACATATATACATGTATATATACCCTCACATCTCACATACACACACATATATACATATACTATGTATACAATTAAATACACTCAAATATATGAATATACACTACACAAAATTCGTTTGAAATTTATTTTAAAACTCAACAAAATACCAAAAACCCAAACCTGGAAACACTATTCACTCGAATTAGGTAAACCCCAAATCGAACCAAAACCGAGCTATGACTCGAATCTATTGGTTGGTAACTCTAGCCCAAGGTGTCCTCTAGTTTCTAGGGTGCCTGGCACGACACCACGACACGACACGATGTGTCAAACACTCACAAAACCGATTCAGGTAAACACTGACACAGTGAATTGTCACCGCGTCGTGCACGCGTGCACCTAGCTCTAGGACACGACATGCGTGTCCTCGTGTCTCGTGATCATGTCTCTAGGTTCACCTAGGGTTAGTCTAGGGTTAGGGTAGCCTGCACAGTGTCCACGTGTCCTCAGGACACGGCACGAACACCGTACCAGTCGAGAAAACTCGACTGATACACACTGTTCTGCGCCGCGTCGTGCAGTGGTTCTCGCATCTCGTGGACACGACACGAGCCACGTAGGATCTCATGGTCATGCCCACGTGTAGCCCACATATTGGGCTACACACTCGTACAAACACGAGGTGTCCAAATGTCGTGTCCGTGCGATATGACGCGCGCAAAATCGGTTCTGTGCGTGTGTGCACTGTCAGTACATGACCAGTGCACGTGTCCTCGTGTCCTCAATACGAGATGAGGTGTCGTGAAATTTTGGAGAAGTGTGTACAGACACTGCCCCCGTGTCCACACCAATTTTCATGTATCCAAGTGATATGTACAGTGTGTACGAGATACGTGTGAGCAAGACACAGTGTACTGCTGTGCACAGCGTGTTCGTGTCCAATTTGGACACGAACACGACACAATATCATGCTCAGTCAACTAGGGTTGTGACCTATAAGTCTAGGGCTACCCAAATATGTAATTTGTTTTACAAAATACTAACTTTTATTCCTAAGTGGCATTTCACCAAACACTATTTTTCAACCCTGGATAGTGTCCGATACGGACACCAAACCAACCCTAGATTTTACCAAACTTGTTCCACAGCTAGGGTATACCTATATGCATGCATTTATAAAGGAAAACACAATATTAACTAGGTTTATAGGTATTTACCTATTGAGTGAAAACTCAAGATTTCAATGGAAGGGGGGTGTGTCCTCTTCACTTGTGGTGTCCACGGCTATGTGTCCAGCTTGCTAGCCTCCCTTAGCACCCTCTAGGTTGTAGGAACCCAATGCAAAAGACTATGAGTTTGGATCTATTTTGAGGAAGATATGAAGGTTTAAGGAAATAGAAATTTTTCTTGGTTTTGAAACATGTAAATTGGTATGGGAATGAATAGATGGGGTTATATAGGAAGGGGGCATGCTAGGGGGTGCCCTTGGCTGGTCATGGCAAGGGGGGTGTCCTCTTGCCTTCCTTCATGGTGAAGGTATGGACTTTCATGCCAAAGTAATAGATCTTTTGAGGTTTTTAAGGAAAACATCTAATATGTAAATATCCTAGATATTTTCCTACCTTGACTAATATGTGATATCCATCCTCTAGTCTCAAGGTTAGTGGCTAACCTCTAGATTAGGGTAAACTAGGTTAGGGACTCTCATGACAATAATTAAATAATAATAATTCACATAAATCCAATAATTTCTAGTAAATTACCAAAATACTTAGGCTAAAAAGCCTTAACTTGATGTTCTAAACCTATGACTAGGCTCATATGATCATGGTTAGTCTCTAGGTTAAGTAATCTCTAAGGTTGCACTAGCAAAATATCAAAATCAAAAGTCGTGGTTTTTAAATAGTTTTAAATTAACTAAAAATCACCAAAATCATAATATGGTTTAAATATCATTATTAAATAATTATAATTACAAAATTTCAAAATTACCCTCATTTTAGAAACTGGGTGCTACAAGTCTACCCTCCTTAGAAAAATTTTGTCCTCGAAATTAAAATGGTCATACTCCTTTAGGTCAAACACCCCAACAATTACAGTCTCAACACACAGTCAGATAATCATATGCGTCTGTCCAAAATCATGATACTCGAAATCTTCGTCATGCTAGTAAGCAAGGCTACAATATTTACAGAGTCCTCGACTAAGGTACATACCTCTAGAATTATGGTATTTAAAATTTTTACATTGCCGCATGCCTGGCCGCGAAAACCTTAAATTTCCACACCCGAGAAATACGTCCAAAATATGACTATATGTCCTCACTATGCCAGCTAACATGACTATAGAAGACTCTAGATCCCATAATCGAGATGACCTAGCCCGTATGACTTATCTCAGAAAAAAATAATTCACAATGAAATATCCGAACAAAATTTATCAACTACAAGGAACAGATAGAATCAAATTTTAAGACAGTTATAAAGAGGCAAATACGGAAATAGAATCGAAAAGGTTGGAACCTGCAATCAGCTCTCCCTCTGCCTGTGTATCATCAACTGCCATGGCGAAAGCTCACCCCGGCTGGCCTCCCTTGCCTGCTGCTGATACTGGACAAACCTCTGCTGCTGAGTCTGCAATGGTGGTCCCGTCTGCTGCCCTGTCGGAGCCCTAGCTCCTGCTGCTGCCTGAGCCAATTGTGCCAAGTTCTTGGGACACTCCCTTAACTGATGCTCTGCTAAACCACAAAGCAAACACAGGCCCTGTCTCTTCCTGCAGTCATCCCATCCGTGACCTTGTTTCTTACAGAAGATACATATAGGGTGCTGTTGCTGCCTGGGTGCCTGCTGGTAAAGTAGATGTCCCTGGCCCTGAAGCGGCTGCTGAACTGGCCTCTGCTGTATGTGAGGGCGCTTGGCTGGCCCTGTACTAGAACTAGCCCCTAAGGCATCACAGCCCCTCTTCGGCTTGAGGCCGAAGTCCTCCTCTGCAATCTGTGTGTCCATCAATATCTGATCGAACGTCGCGTCACGGCGTCCCGAGATGCGGGTGCACACTGCATGAATAAGTCCCCTACGGAACTTACGAGCCTTCTACCCCTCATCCTGGATCATATCGGAAGCGAACCTGCTAAGGCGGAAGAACTCTGCTGCATACTCGTCCACCGACGAGTTCCCCTGTACTAGACCCACGAACTGGCCCTCCAATGCTGTAAGAGCCACGTCCGGGAAGAACTTCTCCTTGAAGAGCCTCCGAAAGTTCTCCCATGTCAGCCCTCTCACCGACACATGAGGATCCGTGCGGTACCATGTCAGCACGATGTCGAAGAATCGGCTGGCTGCGGCCGAAACCCAAAGTGCTCTAGGAAGCTCTGCCAGCTCCATACTCCGCTGCACGTCCTCTAGCCAGTCGTCTGTATAAAAGATGCCCTCCATGCCTGTGAAGTCCCTGGAGCTCATCTTTCTAAAGTCCAATACTGTCCCCGGCCTGGACTGCTACTGGTACGGCTGTTGGCCAGTAGGGCCCTGCACCGTACCCGGTGCCACTCTTTCCACTGCTGCCAGTGCAAGCTGATACGAGTTCTCCATGCTCTGCCTCAGCATCTCAATCTGACGGTGTGACACCTCCGACTGGCGCTACGATGCCTCTGCCTGGGCCCGCTGAGTCTCCATCATCTGCTGAAGAAGAAGGAACATATGATGTGTATCCGTCGGTATCGGAGGTGGTGGCGGTAGCATCTCCGGAACGACGACCGAAACCCTCTGGAGTGGAGGTAGTAGACCTCCCTGTGCAATTGCCGGGGTCTCCGGGATAGTGGAATCACTGGGGGCAGTCTCGTGAACCTCCTCCTCAGCCTGGTCAGATCTATCGGGCAAGCTACTCGATCCAGTAGCCTGCGGTGCATCTTTGTCATCCTGGAGATGAATTGAAACAAAGGGATCAATATGGCACATGAGTAGATTTATCAAAGAGGGACATTTAATTTAATACAAGGAGAGTAATCATGAAAATCAAAAGATCAGAAATTTTCTAGGTGTGATTTGAGAAACTCCTATCATGTCCTAGGTCCTACGTCCTAATTGCAGGCTCGTAATTAGTACTCTAAGTCAAGCACCATTACGAGATCGTACTAATTGCGACAAAGACCTGCATGGGACACCACAAAAATATGTCACGACCCGTACCCTGATTAGGGGCACGAGAACGTGGGTACGTCCAGCCTACGCCGCAGTGTCGGCGGTAGAACGCTGTATAGGTCATCTATAACATCTAACATCTAGCATCTAACAACAAGATATATAAATCTGTCATCTTCGCACGGAGGTATAACGTAACATCTCAACTATATATCTCAACACAAGTCTAGGAAAGATAGAGCATGATATGGAATCAGATAAAAGGAAGAAACTGAATATAAATAGAGTTATCACACCACACAAGTAGATGTCCAACACAAATAGATACAAGACCTGAAATATAACTAAGTCACAACTAACAATCGGAACAATCCGATACAAACTGAAAACTATAAAACACTAGACTAGACTAGGCACCCTCTACTGAGCTAAATGCTCCTCAGGCTCCTGAAGGTCACCCGCATGTGTCCCATAGAAGGTAGGACAGTCACCATTATCATCTGTAATATTTTCAACAGGTCCAGTCATGACAGGAACGAGCACAATACATCTCACGCAGTTCATATCATATTGGAAAATGTAAAGCATGCAAAGAGTAAGATACATGGACTGTAAAGAAATATATATAAAAACGAGAGAGATTTGATAACTGGAAATATCTATATATGATAAGTAAGAAATGTAGGTAACCTGTGATTTAGAGCATGAGATGGTTATATAAACGATTTAGGACAATGCAAGGGTAACTCCATCATACGTGAGTGTACCATGGACATATACATAATTTCACAAGATTTCACAAGATGGGATTTTGATCACATAACCATTTCCTACTCACCCTCCCCATTAGTACACGACGATCCAGTAAGTTACGTTACCTTGTACAAGAGGTTTTATCATGTTTGCTCACGTGATCATGAGAGTACAAGATTGCACAAGAGTATACATGAAAGCGGTGTACATAAATACAAGATGTTTGTGAAAGCACATGACAACTGTATCTAATGCACCCCGAGAGGGGATAACATCGCATGACAAGATCCATATAGTACCAATCCGTGATAATGACGTGACAGCATCATGTAAAGTAATCTAGAGCAAGAATATAAGTCCTAACAAGTATGAAATGATCAGAGAATGTACTCGCCAGTCACCCTGTATGACTGATATGAATAGATGTCCGAACTGGTGTCACAGAGTCCTATTTAGAGTAAAATAGGCACAATATATCCACAATGGTAAAAATAGAGTATACAATAAATACTACATGATTCTAGGTCAATCTAGGCCAAAGTTAAACTTGGTCAACTCTAACAGTCAAACTAGGTCAACTTAAGTCATACTAGGTCATAAGGAGTCAACTAAGTCAAACAAGGTCAAGCAAGTCAAGGTTGGTCAAATCTAGGTCAAACTTAGACTAACTAAGGTTTTGGTCAACATAGACTAGTCACAAGGTCATTAGGTTAAGGGTCAACCATTAACAATCTAAGTCAACTCTATAGGGCTAACTCAAACAATTCATAAGCTAACATAACTTAGAATACCTAAGATACCATACTACAAGGCTAAGGTATAACCAATTATTCATACTAGTATATCACACATAATATATAAATACCAACCTTAAATCTATATTAAGCTAACCCATACTCTAACTCAAATCATGAAATAACTCCTAAGTATCCCACTTAACCCCATACATATCTAAATCTTCATAGGATAGGGTATAGTGATAGGGGGTAGTGGAGGTATTGGGGCCTGCTGGGACTGGGATGTAGAAGGTGGTATCTGGGTCTGTGGATCTGTGGAGTGGAGGAATGTGGTAGGCGGAGGTGTATCAGTCACTGGTCAGCTGACTGGATATGGAGGGCCCCATTCTCGGGGGTAACATATGGGATGAACGAGTAAGCACATCTAAATTACACATAAAAAGACTTATAAGGACTTGTTAAAGTAAGCAATCATATGCAAGAAAATCTAATTATAATAGCAAACATGTGATGTGTTTCCTATGTTGCAATCCTGGCATTCCTCTAGGTGTTCTAAGCGTCTTTCCTAATGTTGTCTAATTACCTAAGTTCCTAATTGCAGGCATGCTTGGTACAATAACGTAACCAAAGAGTTTAGTCAGGACCTGCATGGGCACCACTAAAAATATGTCACGACCCGCTACCCAAATTGTTGGCCAGGCCGAGTCATGCCCAGCCTACGTTGAGATAAAACGTAGTAAGCTGTTCTAAAGACAACAGGATAAGACTAAATGTACTAACAGTTCTATAAGTGAAGAAGAATCATAAATGCTCCAAACACAAAAGTCATCGTATATAGTAAACGTCCAAGTACAAGTAAACTGAAATATAAACTGGATACATGTCCAGTTACAAAATGATATAGTCTAATACATGTCTACTCTCAAAAGTCTAAGTAAACAAAAGACAACTAGGCGAGGTTCCCCGCAGGAACATCCTCGTAAAGCAGAGCCGGGTCCTCGGCAGTAACTCCATAGTATGAGTCGCAGGTAACTCCTCCTCAGTAAGGACACCTACAACGTTATCCTGTCAGGAAGGGAGCAAGTACTAAATCTAGCAAACTAGCATATGAAACATGGAAATGAACATAAGAGGGAATAACTGGAAAGCATGGCATCACATAGTCTATCATGGCAAGGACACATATGTCATAGAGACGACGTGTATGTAATATTTAAAACTGTAGCAAGTACGTGATCGGTCAATAGATGTACAATGTACTGTGGTACATGTAAAAAATGTACATACGTACAAGTCAACAAGCATAGGTGTACATCCGTACAGACATGCGGGGTAATGGCCTGCGGCAAAGTATGCATATAAAATGCGACCTCGCTCGCTACTGTAGGGGGGTCGTGATCACGTACAATACTATCAGTTTCCCCATAACCCATATTCTAATCATGTGAGAGATACATCAAGACTATTCTAAGCATAGTGGTAACTGATAGTACAACATGTAAAGATCTAACTTGCTACCCCAAGGATCAGCATTTAACATGGGGGTTTGCAGTTCATTTATGTGACAATATGTAAAGTTCGTAGAAAGCACTTACCTCTAGCAAAGCAAAACAAAACAAGCTGCGATAACAGTGCTATGGATGTCCAGTAACTTGTCGCTGTAGAAGTAAAATACAATAACTTAGTTTTACACTAAGCTAAAACACTAGGACACTAATTGGTGAACACGACTTGTGATTGGGCACCTAGCCAAAATAATGACTTGGCATAGGAGACCAATGTGGGGTGACACACTATGTTAACTAACTTTCTAGGTCTTTACACTAGTAAGGGATGGGGTTCAACACGACTAAAACTCCAAATAACACAAAAAGCTACAAGTCGTAATTAATCAATAAATAATCAAAAGATCATTGTGTTCTAACAATTTTTGAAGTACAAAAGGCCTAGTTTTTCTTAAAGTAAAGTACCAAGGTGATCCTGTTAATCATAGAAATTTATTATAATTTTTCTGGAATTATTAACCAGTACAAATATTTTATAAAAATCAGTTTTCCTAAGTATACAGAAAATGAGTTTGGTTTTATATGCCAAACTTTGCAAAACAGTAAATTAAATACTACAAAATTTATACTAAATTAGCTAACTTAACATAGTATCTAAAAAACTATTTTCCATATTTTAGCAATATTTAAGTATTTTTAGAAAATCAAAAACAGCAATGCACAATAATTAATTATCTGCGTATTTTGTCTATGTATATAATTTGAACCAAAGTTCAAATACAGGACCCAAGGCCATGAATCAAGTCCAATATGACTTGTATAGGTCTTGAATGTGTGAAACACATTTGAGCCCAAATACCCATGCTAGGCTTGGACACCAAATGGTTGCAGTAAATTAAAACACAATGAAAATACAATTTGGTAATAGTCAAAATAATATATTATATTTAATAAGGCAAATTTATACAAAAGAATATATACATACCTATGCTAAAGGATATATAGGTATATAAGGAAAAATACTTAATTTATAAAGTATATATATATACAAATATATATATATATATATATATATATATATAATATATATATATATATATATAATATATATATTTTTTTTTTTTTAATTAATATATATATATATATATAATATATATATATATATATTATATATATATATATATAAGAATACACTTAATAATAGTGTATATATATATAATATATATATATATACATAGGAAAAATATATATAAACATATATATAAAATTTACTAACTATAAAATATATATATATTAAATACTGTTAAAATACAGTATACATATATATATATTAAATATATATACATATATATAAAAATAAAAACAAAAAGAAAAAGAAAAAAAAAACAGAAAAGAAAAGAAAAGAAAAGGAAACAAAAAGAAGAGGGGGGGCTCGAACTCGGGCTAACAGAGCGGGGGGGGGTTTAATTACTGTGCGCTGGCCAGTGGGCCAGATGGCCCGACTGTTAGGATTAGACCTTAGGTTAGTTTTATTTAGAGGTTAGCATTATATAAAAAAAAATATATGTCATGTGTCCTGACAGTTAAGGACACAGGGTTTCTCGTGTCCGTGCTACGCACGACACGCATGAACACTGAATCACGTGTCCAGCTACTGGACGAACATCCTCGTGTCCGGCGAGTCTCATATGTGAAGACGAGACTCGCACGACACGAATCGGAGCTGACACTTACGTGTCCGACTTCTCCACGAAGTTTTGAAGGCGGAGCGGCGGCTTGGGGCGTCGGGACGGTGGCGGAGAGGTGGAGACGTGTTCGCCTCACTACGGCGAACCTTATGATGGTGGTGGACGGTGGTGGCATGCGTCGTAGGGACGGCGCTCGGGTCTAGCCGGAGCTAGGGTTCCGGTGGGATGAGAGTGGGTGAGGGGGCGGCACTGGCGGTCGTGGGAGAGTGTTTAGGATTAGGGTCTGGTCGAGGGAGAGTGAGGGGGATTTTATAGGGTCTTTGGAGGCGGTGGGGGCAGCCGGAAAAGGCGGGGGCAGCGGTCGTCTGTCGGGGCAGTCGTCGGGGGTGGGTGAGAGCTGGAGGAGAGAGAGAGCTGTCGGGGGGGGGGGGGGGGGGGGGTTAGGTTTAGCAGTAGGCCCCCTTAGGAAATAGGATTTGCATAAAGGAATTATCAGTATTAAAATGCAAAATAATATTTGCATTCCATAATTAAAAACAAATCATATATTACAAACTGATATAATCAATTCTAAAAATTGCAAAACCTATTTAATTAATTTCAAATAATTGCAAAGTGATATTTTTATATAAAACTCATTTAAAAATTATAGAAAATTCCTAAAAGTTCTAATAAAATATTTTAAGGCCAAAACTAACATTAAAAATTAATTAGCACTAATAAAACTAAAATTGAAAAAACAGGGGACTTACAAGTCTTTCCTCCTTGAAAAATTTCGTCCTCGAAATTCACAAGGATTGAAGACCCGACATATTCTAACATAGCAAGTAATGCAACAAAATGACTAAGGCTGCGATCGAAACTAACCTCTAAGGTATCAAGCGCGGAAGGGTGGTTCTCCGCAGCGGTTGGATCGAACAAGTAAGGGAATCTCTCCCTCATGTCCGACTCCCTCTCCCAAGTAGATTCACCTGGGGAGTGACGGCTCCAAGCTACTCGTACTAGGGGTATAACCTTGTTCCTCAGCCTCTTCTTCTCCTGTCTAATATCTCCACTGGCTGCTCAGAAACTGTAAGGCTCGGTCCGACCTCCAACTCTGAATGATCTAGCACATGACTGGGGTCTGGAACATATCTCCTCAGCTGAGATACGTGAAAGACGTCGTGAACTTCTGCTAGGTTGGATGGAAGTACAACCCTGTAAGCTACCTCTCCAATCCTGCCAAGTACCTTGAATGGCCCGATGTATCTGGGGCTCAGCTTCCCTCCTCGTCCGAATCGGATCGTCCCTCGAGTAGGTGATATCTTCACTAGCACCATATCACCGTCTGCGAACTCCATCGGTCTGCGACTAGCATCAGCCCAGTAATTCTGCCTGTCCTGAGCTACTCTGAGCCTGTCTCTGATCATCCCGACTTTCTCTGCTGCATCCGTGATCATCTCTGGTCCAAGCATAACTCTGTCTCGACATCATCCCAAAAGAGCGGTGTACGACATCGTCGTCCATATAGCGCCTCGAAAGGAGACATACCAATACTGGCCTGGTAGCTGTTGTTGTATGAAAACTCTACCAAGTGCAGATGGCTCTCTCATCATCCTCCGAAGTCCAGTACGCAGGTCCTCAGCATATCCTCCAGTGTCTGTATCGTCCTCTCGGACTGCCCATCTGTCTGGGGTGATACGCGTACTGAACTTGAGCCTACTGCCCAACTCCTCCTGCAAGCTCCTCCAGTAGTGGGATGTGAATCTGCTGTCTCTGTCTGATACGATGCTCACCGGCACTCCGTAGGCGACTATCTGCTGCATGTATAGCTCCGCCAACTTCTCGGTGGAAAGCCCCACCTTGAAGGGTATGAAGTACGTACACTTCGTCAGCCTGTCTACGATGACCCAGATGGCATCCTTCCCTCTTTGGGAACGAGGAAGCCCTGAATCGAAGTCCATCGTAATATGTTCCCACTTCCACTCGGGAATGGGTAACGGCTGCAACAAACCAGCTGGCCTCTGGCGCTCCGCCTTGACCTGCTGGCAAACTAGACATCTCGAGATGAAACGTGATACATCCCTCTTCATCCCGTGCCACCAAGATGTTCCTGCAAGTCACGGTACATCTTGTTAGCACCAGGGTGAATAGAATATCTTGATCGGTGCGCCTCCTGCAAACTGCCTCTACCAGCTCTCCCTTCGGCACGCACAATCGGCTGCCATGCCTCAAGGATCCATCCTCTGCTATAGTGAAGTCATCCAGCAATCCGGCTAATGCCTGGGGTCGAAGTCTGCGAAGGCTCTCATCTGTAGACTGTGCCTTCCTGATCTGCTCCATCAAACCTGACTGAATGTCAAGCGCCATCATCTGTATCACTGATCCTGGCCGAACTAGCTCGATACCTAGCTTCTCCAGATCCTCCCGCAAATACCGATCAATCATCAGATACCATGCCATCGGATGCCTGCTCAGCGCATCCGCCACCACATTTGCCTTTCCGGGGTGATACTGTAAATCGATGTCGAAGTCCTTCATCAACTCCAACCATCGCCTTTGCCTCATGTTCAGCTCTTTCTGCGTGAACACATACTTCAAGCTTTTGTGGTCAGTAAAGATTTCCACACGCTTTCCGTATAAGTAATGTTTCCATAACTTGAGTGCAAAGATCACCGCAGCTAACTCTAGGTCATGGGTAGGATAATTCCTCTCATGAGTCCGCAATTGCCTAGATGCATAGGCAATTACTTTCCCATGCTGCTGTAGAACACATCCTAGCCCCTTCCCAGAAGCATCGCTGAAAATGGTGAAACCTCCAGAACTTGAAGGTAAAGTCAGAACTGGAGCGGTCGTCAGTCTCCTCTTCAGCTCCTCAAATGCTGTCTGGCAGTCCTCTGACCAGATGTACTCTGTATCCTTCTGCGTCAGCTTCGTCATGGGTTCAGCTATCCTAGCAAAGTCCTGGACGAACTTTCTATAATAGCCTGCTAAACCCAGAAAGCTCCTGATCTCTGAAACTGACGTCGGAGCCTTCCACGTCTCAACTGCAGCAATCTTCTTGGGATCCACCGAGATTCCGTATCCAGTGACTACATGGTCGAGAAACTCCACTCGATCTAAAAAGAACTCGCACTTCGGCAATTTGGCAAACAATCTCTCCTGCCTCAGAATCCCCAAAACTATCCGCAAGTGCTCTGCATGCTCCTCCGACGTCTTCGAGTATATCAGGATGTCGTCGTAAACACTACGACGAACTTATCTAGATACTGGTAAAATGTCTTATTCATCAAGTTATAAAGACAGCTGGCACATTTGTGAGACCAAATGGCATCACCAGAAACTCGTATTGCCCGTACTTCGTGTTGAACGTCGTCTTCTGGATGCTGGCCTAACCTTCACCTGGTGGTACCCGGATCTCAAGTCTATCCTGAAAAATACCTTCGCCCCGCTCAACTGGTCGAACAAATCATCTATCCTGGGCAGAGGATATTTGTTCTTGATGGTGATGGCATTCAAGGCCCGGTAATCAATACACAACCGGACTGTACCATCCTTCTTAGGCACAAAGAGCACTGTGTGCTCCCCATGGAGAAGCACTGGATCGAAACCCTTTTTCAACAGGTCATCATCTGCTCTTTCATCTCTATGGCCTCCTTGGGATTCACTCTATAGCAAGCCCGGGATACTGGTGATGAACCCGGCACTAAATCTATGGTGAACTCCACTCTCTGTCAGGCGAAAGTTCTGGAAGATCCTCTGGGAATACATCCAAAACTCCCTAATGATAGGGTGTGGCGGTGCTGCATCCCCGACTGTAGCACAACAGTTCGGCTCTAGGCTGATCTCCGGCCCTGTCCTCCTGACACTGAATGGTGCTGTGCCTGGGGACTGAACAAAATACTACCCTCATGGCAATCTATAGATGCATGGGCATAGCTAAGCCAGTCCATCCCCAATATATATCATAACCGGGGAGTGGCATCACAAAGAATCGTCCCCTGAACTCTCTCCCGGCTATAAAAATAGAACATCTATAGATAGATCTAATAGGCACTGGTCCTCCTCCCGTCATCACTCTACTAATCTCCGCAGTAGGTGTAGCTACTAGATGATGTTTATGCATAAACTCTAATGATAGGAAGCTATGAGATGCACCAGAATCAAACAAACATACAGCTAGAAAAGTATGCAAATGAACATGACCTGTAATGACGTCTGCTAAGTAATCTGGCTCCGAAACCTGCTACGGCTCCGGCTCAAGGGCTAGGCTATAGACCTTCCCCTGAGGTCCCTTCTGCTGCTGTAGATGCTGTCCAAACCTCTGCTGCTGCTCGGGAGTGGTCCTCTAGGCTTCGCTACTGGGCAGTCCTGAATCTGATGGGTGGCAGACCCACAAGCTAAGCACTGCTTCAACCTCTTCCTGCAGATGGACCTGTCGTGCCCTGGTCTTCCGCAGAAAGAACATATAGCTCCTCGCTGCTGCTGTTGGGGTCCCGGGGCTCGAACTGGCGGGGTCTGATGATGTGGTGTAGGGAGACGGTAAGTCTGCTGGGGTGGCGTCGGTGCTTTCTGCTGGAAAGCCTGACGCTTGGACGGTCCCTCATGATGTACAGAAGCCGGCCTCTTGCATGACAGAAGACGCTCCTCGATGCTCCGGGCTAACTCTAGGCTCTGGTAGTAGTCAGTCGTACCGTTCGCCACTATAAGAATGCCAATGTCTGGAACTAGACCATGGCAAAACCTACGGGTCATCTCCTCTGGATCAGCAACCAGGCTAGGAGCAAAACGGCTCAGGCGACTAAACTCTGCCGTATAGTCATCAACAGAACGGTTCCCCTGCTGGATGTTCTGGAATCGTAGCCCCATGGCTACTCTAGCAGTGGTCGAGAAGAATTTTTTCTTGAACTGGGTCTTGAACTGGTCCCAGGTGGCTCTACCTCTCGCGAACAACGGCTCATTCCTGAGCCAGACTCCGGCTAAGTCTATCAGCAGAAATCCTGCTGCCTCGACCTGAAGGTCATCCGGCATCCTAACTCCCAGAAGCTTCCTCTCTACCGAATCTAGCCAGTCATCAGCTACTACTATGCCCTCAGTCCCTGAGAACTCTTTGGATTCAGACCCATGAAGTCCTTGATCGTTCCTACTCTCTGTCGTAGCTCTACATGTGGTGGGACCACGGGACGTCCCTCAGAACGCTCCATGCTCTGGCGGAGTAGGGTAGTCTGCTCCTGATGGGTTGTTAGGAACCCCTGGATCAGTGTGAGCAGCTGGGTCCCATCGAGTGTGACGGAAGCCTGGGTGGGTATAGTGATAGGGGGTAGTGGAGGTATTGGGGCCTGCTGGGACTGGGATGTGGAATGTGGTATCTGGGTCTGTGGATCTGTAGAGTGGGAGAATGTGGTAGGTGGAGGTGTATCAGTCAATTGGTCAGCTGACTGGATATGGAGGGCCCCATTCTCGGGGGTAACATACTGGGATGAACGAGTAAGCACCATCTAAATTACACATAAAAAGACTTATAAGGACTTGTTTAAAGTAAGCAATCATATGCAAGAAAATCTAATTATAATAGCAAACATGTGATGTGTTTCCTATGTTGCAATCCTGGCATTCCTTTAGGTGTTCTAAGCGTCTTTCCTAATGTTGTCTAATTACCTTAAGTTCCTAATTGCAGGCATGCTTGGTACAATAACGTAACCAAACAGTTTAGTCAGGACCTGCATGGGCCACCACTAAAAACATGTCACGACCCGCTACCCAAATTGTTGGGCCAGGCCGAGTCATGCCCAGCCTACGTTGAGATAAAACGTAGTAAGCTGTTCTAAAGACAACAGGATAAGACTAAATGTACTAACAGTTCTATAAGTGAAGAAGAATCATAAATGCTCCAAACACAAAAGTCATCGTATATAGTAAACGTCCAAGTACAAGTAAACTGAAATGTAAAACTGGATACATGTCCAGTTACAAAATGATATAGTCTAATACATGTCTACTCTCAAAAGTCTAAGTAAACCAAAAGACAACTAGGCGAGGTTCCCCGCAGGAACATCCTCGTAAAGCAGAGCCGGGTCCTCGGCAGTAACTCCATAACATGAGTCGCAGAGTAACTCCTCCTCAGTAAGGACACCTACAACGTTATCCTGTCAGGACGGAGCAAGTACTAAATCTAGCAAACTAGCATATGAAACATGAAAATGAACATAAGAGGGAATAACTGGAAAGCATGGCATCACATAGTCTATCATGGCAAGGACACATATGTCATAGAGACAGACGTGTATGTAATGTTTAAAACTGTAGCAAGTACGTGATCGGTCAATAGATGTACAATGTACTGTGGTACATGTAAATAAAATATACATACGTACAAGTCAACAAGCATAGGTGTACATCCGTACAGACATGCGGGGTAATGGCCTGCGGCAAAGTATGCATATAAAATGCGACCTCGCTCGCTACTGTAGGGGGGTCGTGATCACGTACAATACTATCAGTTTCCCCTTAACCCATATTCTAATCATGTGAGAGATACATCAAGACTGTTCTAAGCATGGTGGTAACTGATAGTACAACATGTAAAGATCTAACTTGCTACCCCAAGGATCAGCATTTAACATGGTGGGGTTTGCAGTTCATTTATGTGATAATATGTAAAGTTCGTAGAAAGCACTTGCCTCTAGCAAAGCAAAACAAAATAAGCTGCGATAACAGTGCTATGGATGTCCAGTAACTCGTCGCTGTAGAAGTAAAATACAATAACTTAGTTTTACACTAAGCTAAAACACTAGGACACTAATTGGTGAAACACGACTTGTGATTGGGCACCTAGCCAAAATAATGACTTGGCATAGGAGACCAATGTGGGGTGACACACTATGTTAACTAACTTTCTACGGTCTTTACACTAGTGAGGGATGGGGTTCAACACGACTAAAACTCCAAATAACACAAAAAGCTACAAGTCGTAATTAATCAATAAATAAATCAAAAGATCATTGTGTTCTAACAATTTTTGAAGTAGACAAAAAGCCTAGTTTTTCTTAAAGTAAAGTACCAAGGTGATCCTTGTTAATCATAGAAATTTATTATAATTTTTCTGGAATTTATTAACCAGTATAAATATTTTATAAAAATCAGTTTTCCTAAGTATACAGAAAATGAGTTTTGGTTTTATATGCCAAACTAGTGGCAAAACAGTAAATTAAATACTACAAAATTTATACTAAATTAGTTAACTTAACATAGTATCTAAAAACTATTTTTCCATAATTTTAGCAATACTTTAAGTATTTTTAGAAAATCAAAAACAGCAATGCACACAATAATTAATTATCTGCCTATTTTGTCCATGTATATAATTTGAACCAAGTTCAAATACAGGACCCAAGGCCATGAATCAAGTCCAATATGACTTGTACAGGTCTTGAATGTGTGAAAACACATTTGAGCCCAAATACCCATGCTAGGCTTGGACACCAAATGGTTGCAGTAAATTAAACACAACGAAAATACAATTTGGTAATAGTCAAATAAATATTATTATTTTAATAAGGCAAATTTATACAAAAGAATATATACATACCTATGCTAAAAGGATATATATAGATATATAGGGAAAAATACTTAATTTATAAAGTATATATATATATATACAAATATATATATATATATATATATATATATAAGAATACACTTAATAATATAGTGTATATATATAATATATATATACATAGGAAAATATATATATAAACATATATATATATAATTTACTAACTATAAAATATATACATATATATTAAATACTGTTAAAATACAGTATATACATATATATATATTAATATGATATATATACATATATATATATATATAAAAATACAAAACAAAAAGAAAAAGAAAAGAAAACAGAAAAGAAAAGAAAAGAAAAAGGAAACAGAAAGAAGAAGGGGGGGCTCGAACTCGGGCTAACAGAGCGGGGGGGGTTTTAATTACTGTGCGCTAGCCAGTGGGCCAGTTGGCCCGACTGTTAGGATTAGACCTTAGGTTAGTTTAATTTAGTTTAGGTTAGCATTATATATAAAAATAAATAAATATCTGTCCTGTGTCCTGACAGTTAAGGACACAGGGTTTCTCGTGTCCGTGCTACGCACGACACGCACGAACACTGAATCACGTGTCCAGCTACTGGACAAACATCCTCGTGTCCTGGCGAGTCTCATATGTAAAGACGAGACTCGCACGACACGAATCGGAGCTGACACTTACGTGTCCGACTTCTCCACGAAGTTTCGAAGGCGGAGGCGCGGCTTGGGGCGTCGGGACGGTGGCGGAGAGGTGGCGACGTGTTCGCCTCACTGCGGCGAACCTTATGATGGTGGTGGACGTGGTGGCGTGCGTCGTAGGGACGGCGCTCGGGTCTAGCCGGAGCTAGGGTTCCGGTGGGGATGAGAGTGGGTGAGGGGGCGGCGCTGGCGGTCGTGGGGAGTGTTTAGGGTTAGGGTCTGGTCGAGGAAGTGAGGGGGATTTTATAGGGTCTTTGGAGGCGGTGGGGGCAGCCGGGAAAGGCGGGGGGCAGCGGTCGTAGTCGGTCGGGGCAGTCGTCGGGGGTGGGTGAGAGCTGGAGGAGAGAGAGAGAGCTGTCGGGGGGGGGGGTGGGGGTTTAGGTTTAGCAGTAGGCCCCCTTAGGAAATAGGATTTGCATAAAGGAATTATCAGTATTAAAATGCAAAATAATGTTTGCATTCCATAATTAAAAACAAATCATATATTACAAACTGATATATAATCAATTCTAAAAATTGCAAAACCTATTTAATTAATTTCAAATAATTTGCAAAGTGATATTTTTATATATAAAACTCATTTAAAAATTATAGAAAATTTCCTAAAAGTCCTAATAAAATATTTTAAGGCCAAAACTAACATTAAAAATTAATTAGCACTAATAAAACTAAAATTAAAAACAGGGGCTTACAGTTCCACAGCTATGGTATACCTATATGCATGCATTTATAAAGGAAAAACACAATATTAACTAGGTTTATAGGTATTTACCTATTGAGTGAAAACTCAAGATTTCAATGGAAGGGGGGTGTGTCCTCTTCACTTGTTGGTGTCCACAGCTATGTGTCCAGCTTGCTAGCCTCCCTTAGCACCCTCTAGGTTGTAGGAACCCAATGCAAAAGACTAGGATGAGTTTGGATCTATTTTGAGGAAGATATGAAGGTTTAAGGAAATAGGAATTTTTCTAGGTTTTTGAAACATGTAAATTGGTATGGGAATGAATAGATGGGGTTATATAGGAAGGGGGCATGCTAGGGGGTGCCCTTGGCTGGTCATGGCAAAGGGGGGTGTCCTCTTGCCTTCCTTCATGGTGAAGGTATGGACTTTCATGCCAAAGTAATAGATCTTTTGAGGTTTTTAAGGAAAACATCTAATATGTAAATATCCTAGATATTTTCCTACCTTGACTAATATGTAATATCCATCCTCTAGTCTCTAGGTTAGTGGCTAACCTCTAGATTAGGGTAAACTAGGGTAGGGACTCTCATGACAATAATTAAATAATAATAATTCCTAGTAAATTACCAAAATACCCCTTAGGCTAAAAAGCCCTAACTTGATGTTCTAAACCTATGACTAGGCTCATATGATCATGGTTAGTCTCTAGGTTAAGTAATCTCTAAGTTTGCACTAGCAAAACATTAAAATCACAAGTCGTGGTTTTTAAATAGTTTTAAATTAACTAAAAATCACCAAAAATCATAATATGGTTTAAATATCATTATTAAATAATTATAATTACAAAATTTCAAAATTACCCTCATTTTAGAAACTGGGTGCTACAACTTCTGTGTGGGGCTTAGCAGGAAATAACTGGGATGCCCTGCTCGGGCTGAGGTTGGGTCTGGCCTATGTTGGGCCGGCTGGGCCTTTGGGGGTTAAGCTGTGGGCTCGGTTGGGCTTGATGTTGCTGCTTTGCTTCTTCTTTTATTCCTTTCTTTACATGTATATATATATATATATATATATATATATATATATATATATATATATATATATAATATATATATTATATATATTATATGTTAAGTATCTATATATATATATATTAATATAATTATATATATATATATATATATATCTATATATATTTTTTATATATATATATATTTTTTATATATACGCATAAAAAAATATATCTAGGTACAATTATACGTATATATACGCACCATACATATATACCTATATACCCCCTTATACGTATATTTATATTTATATAAACATTACGTATTTTATATATATTTGTATATTAATACACACACCACACACACACACACACACACACACACACACACACCACACACATTATAATATATATATATAATATATATATAGATATATATATATATATATATATATAATATATATATATATACGTAGTATATATATATCAATTAATAATTATAAATAATAATATATATATATATATAATATATATATATATATATAATAAATATATATAGATATATATATATTAATATATATATTAAATATATATAAAAAAAATATAAAAAATATAAATATATATATATATATATATATATGAGTATATATATACCCCCATAATCTCACACAAATCCCGCTAGCATTTATTCTTAGTGCAGAGACTATCTATATAAATAGGAACACATATATTATCACATTTATTTGACGACAATAATATAACCAATAATATTATATTACATAGTAATATCCTCAATAAACTAATAATAATAATGATAATAATAATAATAATAATAATAATAATAATAATAATAATAATAATAACAAAATTTAACAAACCAATAATGGTATATATGTCATTTAGCACCGTCTAATAATCCCAGAAAATATACAAGGCCTATTTATACAAATATTATTGAATATCAAAAAATAATAACATTTATAATATTTAATTAAAATACTTAGAGAATATTCCTTAGATCATTAAAATGGAATACGACACCGTCCTACCCAGAATACATCAACACGAATGTTATTGGACGTCCCGCATGACTACATAGGCTTGGGCTTGGGCTTGGGCTTGGGCTTGGTACGGGTCTAGTCCGGGCTGGTTTGGTACAACCGGGTCTCCTAATGTCAAATAATATTAAATATAATAATTAAACTATTTATAATGGTCATGTCACAACTTAGCCTGGTTTTCCTAGTTAGGGCATCACTATGGCTTGGTCTTCCTTGGCATGGCTAATATACTAGTCAAAGCACGTCACTGCACTATCCGTGCCATGATTTCTAATCATCTTGTACTCAAAACTCAAGCATGGCTAAAATTACCTACCGTAATAATTAACTAAATAATTATTTATAAATTCTAAAATCACTATTTAAAACAAATAAATAATAAAAAAATATTTTCAAAAATTTCGGAAAGGGAGGCTACAATTATCAAGCCTACTTGTGCAAGTTAAAAACATGTGATTTATTATGTGAAGGCAAAGATGAGGCAAGTTCACCGAAACTACCCCACATGAGCGAGCGGTCGTCTCGACCGAGAGATGTCTCTGAGCAGCCGTTGCAAGGCTAAGTCCGAACGTCGTTGGCATTTCAATTCCTCCGATTGACTGAGCGGGACGGGGCACTACATCATACACCACTCGGAAAAAGTTTCGTCCTCGAAACTAACTGAGTACTTACTTATTGACTTATCACTCGATTCAACATCCTACATTTTTTGCACACATTTCTCCTATACATTTCTCAAATCCAAGCCACGCTCGTGCTACCATCAATCCTTTCTTCACAACTTATGATTTCAAAATCCTCGACACTTTTTCGTTCCTTAAGTCTCACTTGAATTCAATGTATCACTTAGTTTGGATCATGCACACATTCCAGGCGTCTCCGAAATACATGTATTTTAACCAAGCCTTGTGATAGTGAATCCAATCCCACCTGTTGATTCATCCACTCAATCCTGAAAATCAATCATACCGATGATAACTCTCGCAACATGGACGTCTCGCCTAGCCGCTAGGCCATCTCTATAGGCTAAAGTAATTGTCAGTATTGGAATCATAGTTTCCAAACAACGATATCAACACTGACCCCATCCTAAGGTCAAACCAAGTTGATAGTACAGGATTTTCTATCCGAGCTCGCATCACTCCGATTTCCAAACTTCGAGCATAGATTTCCTACACACATCCCGACATTCGTCGCACGGGATCTGAGTCATTCAACAAAGCCATCCTATCGTAAGTTCACTCAACAGAATCTTCGATACATCAATATCGCTAGACCAACAAGCCATTTCATATAGTCTATCTCTTCGAACACGTTCGACATAAATTCGTCTTTCAATCCTTCCAAGTCAATCACGCTACGACACAATTCACCACTAAACCATAATTCACATTTCATATTCCCTAAGTCATTCATTCCAATTCACGTATTCGATCATGAGGTCGTCTAGCTTAACAATATGTTGCGTCCCGATCTCACACGATTCAGATTATCCATAGTAGGCATGAATCACCATGCATGCTCCCGCAGGGTAATCATCCTCATCGGGACGTAACTCTTGTTTTGTGTCTAGACTAATTCATTTTCGATGCGCGGATTGGACCTACTCAATCCTCAAGTTTATTTCATTCATCAATCGCAAGTCCAAACATCCTCGAATTTTCCTTCGTATCAAACCAACAAGTCGAGACAATCAAAGTTGTCGCGTCTTGATTTTTCGAGTTCGATCATTCCCGCGACATGAATCACCATGTCAGCGCTCACGCGAAATGATCACCCCAAACCCGATGCGACGCATGTGCGAGGCTAGAGCTGCGCTCGTACAAGACAAGAATGTCGACGTTGTGGTTATCAATATAATCATCAAGACACTATCATTTTCATCCATCGTTCATCTCAATCAAAATACTAAGTATAGCATCCAACCGAACAATAACACTTGCACGATCGTCATTCATCGAGTCAGAGTACCTCCGAGTTATCGTATATCAATCTTTGATATGCCTTACTGCCATCGACGATATGCGTAACCTGACGATCTTCCTTTGCAATAAGTTCCGAGTCGTGCGAATGATGCTATCGTCCGACTGGTTAATCTCCTCGACATTCAAATTCAAGTTCGATCATTATCTCTCGAATCATTCACAACATCAATTTCCTCAAACCCAAATTCACGTATCGTTCATTTGTTTATCTTAAGTCATCGACCAACGTATTTTTTTAATTCGCATTGTCCCTTTACTAATTCAATCATCGAGCAACATTCAATCCCATCCTTAGAGTCATTTGCGTAACTTCAAAATCAAACCTTTCATGCACGTTATCTACCTGTCATGCTAACTTTTTGTATACGATCTGTATCAATTTTCTCGATCAAGTCATCCGTTCGCTACACCTTAACTTTTTCTTGATTTGATTTATCTACTCAATCATCTTCGTATTTCATACTTGTGCAATCTTCAATCCCGTGCACGTTTCGTGCACGTCAATTTCTAGGTTGTTCGAATCAATTCGACAAATCTCAAGACTACAACTTGTTCAATGACACTCAATCTAAGACTTTGCATAACATGACGCTTGCTGATAGACTCACCAACACCCCACATCCTAAATAAATCCATCGACATCCCTGAAGCTATCGCATACACCACTCAATGATGAAGTCATTCAACAAATCCTCAACTTATCATTCGAATCAAAATCGACTTCTTCGAATTCTGTTCGAACCATTCCTCTAATTCTAAGCACGCTCATCTATATCGCACCGACGTTATCGTCGCTCGAAAGCACCCCTATCGATAGTCATCTCACTTTACTCAATTGAGTTCAACTCATTTTTGCTCAACACTATTCAATTCCCGCACTCGATTTTTCTAAGGTCGACGCAACTTTGGTGTATATGCCCAGCCCGACTTAGCCAACCATGCTTATGTGAACCATCTTTTTGTTTCTTGTCAAAAAACTGTTCTCTTACGTTTTATAAAATAGATAGACTTATTGTATAGACATTCGTGGGACATTTGAGAGAGAATGCACCAACGATATCAACTTTACGGAAGCAACACTTCAGAGTTTGCGGAAACAACGGAGTTACAGAATTCAATCGATAGTCCAAGGACGTAAAGCCGTGCTTTAATACCATTATGTCACGTCCCGCTCCCGTAGGAGCGATCGTCCTCGCTAAGGCGTGATGCCGCACGAGGCTAGGTTGCGCTCGTGCAAGGCGGGTTCCATAACGGCCGATCTCAGCGGCTGCGACGAGGTCGTCGCACAGAAGTCCCAAACAGAGACATTGAATATAATAGCAGCACAAATTTAGAACAAAATACAAGTCATTCAAAAGATACATTTTATTGATGTTAAAACAAGGATTATAATGGGGTACAAGGCCGAGATTACAATCACTCAAGCTCACTCTTCTCACATTACAACTCGCTTAGCTCTCTCTCATCTTTTGTCACGACCCGCACCCTAGAGTAAGGGCACGAGAAGTGGGTACGTCCAGCCTACGTTGCAGTGTCGGCGGTAGAACGCTGTCCTAGGTCAAACATCTAACAATATAAGGTAGCTGTACAGTTTATACTCTCCGAATGGAGGTGACATAACAATATACATCTCAATCACATCTAGGGTAGAAAAATGAAGAACAGATAGATAGATAGTAACTCAAAGAGAACCATAGCATAGATGAAAATGTCCAAGTGTCTAGGATAACATAACACCAGAATGTCAACTCATAATACAATAAGTCTAAGAGTCTATACATCTCCACATCTCAAAATACAACTCAGAATGTGAGACAAAAAGTAAATATAGAAAAGACTGCCTAGACTAAACTGGTCTAGACTACTGGGGCAATATCCTCAGCTGCAGGTGGATCCTGCTGAGGGTCCACAACATAAGTGTCATCTAGTCCTGCTCCATAGTAGGTGGTCACCAGGGCCTCATCCTCATCCTCTGTAATATTTTCAACAGGTCCAATCAGGACGGGAACGAGCACAATACATCTCACGCAGTGCATAGCAGGTTAGGAAATACGATACAGGCAATAGAGTAAGATACATGAACTGCTGAAAGGAAATATACGCTGTAAAAGAGATAGCTGTAATGAAATATCTACTGTATATAGAGAACTGTAGTGACTAGTGATGTAGAGCACAAGATAGGCATGTGAATGGCTAGAATTTATACATGATTATACTACTGAGTTTGCACATGATTACACTACTTTGGAATTATTCACATATCCACTTCTACTCCCCCGTTACCCCAATCAATACACAAGGATCTATACAAGTTACGTTATTGTACATGATATCACATGGGGCCCATGAAAGGGTGCACATGATAGTATACATGAGGGCTCAGTAAACATGAGAGTACATGATCACATGAGTGCACATGAATAATGGAAGCATAGGAGTACATGATGATAGTGAAACACACATAACATGAAGTATCCGATGCTCCCGAGGGGAATAACATCTCATGTAAAGATCCATATAGTACCAATCCGTGTTACCAACGTGACAGCAACAAGTAAAGTAATCTAGAGCGAGAAGTAAAGCCTGAACAAGTATGAAACGGTCAGAGAATGTACTCGCCTGATAACTGAATGTCTGAAGAGGATATACTGTCTGAGGAGAGGTGTCTGGCTCCTAATCAGAGCAATACAAGTCACAATGTATTCTAAATAGTAAATATGAAGTCTACTATGCAAACTACATGATTCTAGGTCAATCTGGTCAAAAGTCAACTCTTGGTCAACTCTGGTCAACTCTAAAGTCAAACTAGTCAAAGTTAAGTCAATATTAGTCAAACTAGTTAGGGTTTTAGTCAAACTAGTCAAACTAGTTATTTTAGGTCATTACTAGTCATTTCTAGGTGAACTAGGTCACTTTTGACCTAAGGTTGACTTTGGTCAACCCTTAGTAATCAAGGGTCAACATGTTGGTTTTGGGCCATTAGGGTTAGCCCCAAGCCATTGGCTAATAATCCTAGGCCATAGGCCATTGTCAAAGATTATTGGTTATAGGTTTTCATCTAAACCTATACCTTAACAAGTTATACATATATATATAATATCACTATATCTATATATATATATATATAATTAGACACTAGCTACCCATATATCAAATATGAATATCATATATAGTACAAACCCACACTCACACCTATATACATATAACACTATGTATGACATAGTGAGACCTAACACAAATGTATATATATCACTTATATATATATATATATATATATATATATATATATATATATATATATATATATATATATCAATCTATATACATATATTACTTATATATATAAATAGATAGGAGAGAGAGACTTAGAGTGAGTGAGAGAGTGAAAGAGAGAGAGGGCTACAGTGAGAGAGAGGGAA
This sequence comes from Iris pallida, assembly GCA_029216955.1. Taxonomy (NCBI): domain Eukaryota; kingdom Viridiplantae; phylum Streptophyta; class Magnoliopsida; order Asparagales; family Iridaceae; genus Iris; species Iris pallida. The sequence goes on along the minus strand of JANAVB010003599.1, from coordinate 9,171,991 downwards.
GTGAGGACACACACAGGAAAGGGGAGGGCTGTTCTCAGATTCCTGAGAACAGGAATCACACACACACACATTATACACACATATATACACTCACTCCTACACACCCATATATACATATATAGACACTCACATACACTATACATAGACACACACACTCATATACACATATACTCACATATACAATGTATAATACACAAATACATATGCATATATACTCAAAAATCGAATTTGAAATCCATTTAAAAAAACTGGAAAATAATCCCAGAAATTGGGATACTGTCACAGTGAAGGATATTGGGGGAAATGTGAATTCATCAACCAAATCGAGTAAAAATGTAAATCTATTGGTTGGTAAAGTTTAAACATAACATGAATGTGTCACACAAGTGGTTGTGTCCAAAAAAGAGGACACAATCGTGTCCAAACAACTAAGAACTCGAAATAGTGCACAAATCAGGCCACTCCTCGTGCACGCGTGCACGTGCGTATAACACACGACACACGACACGACACGACACGTGGGTGTGTACCTAGGTTCGCCTAGGGTAGGGCTAGGTGTCTAGGTTCCTGCAACGTGTCCACGTGTCCTCAGGACACAGCACGAGGTCCGTATCAGTCGGGGAAATACGACTGATACGCGTGTTTCAGGCCGCGTCGTGCACATGTTCCAGTGTCTCGTGTACGCGACACAGGACACGAAACTTCTCGTGCTCGTGTCCATGTGTACGCCAAGGGATGGGCTACACGCTCGTGTCACCACGAGGTGTCCACGACTCGTGTCCGTGCGACACGAAGGCCGTGTCAGTGAAGAAAATTGTGCGCGTGCAGTGCAGTGCACGACCAGTGCACGTGTCCGTGCTCTCTCGACACGACACCAACGTGTCTCAAACTCGAGGGGGGGCATGTCAGAGGTTGCCCCCTCCTCTGTGTCAATTTTCACGTGTCCACGTGTCCCACAGTGTCCGTGCTAAGTGTCGAGCAGCAGGGGAAGTAAACCGGGTGTCGTGCAGTGAGTTCGTGTCCGTTTTGGACACGGACACGACACGAATCCTAGCTCAGTGTTAGGGTTCTGTGATCTACACCTATAGGGCTAGAAATTTGTGAAATTAGTTTTCGAAAATAATAACATTTAATTCACTGTGGCAAATCATCAAACACTTGCATAAAACCCTAGATACGTGTCCGATACGGACACCAAACCAAGTCTAGTTTCCACCAAACTTGTCCTACAGTTCAGGTAGTCCTATATGAATGCAATTATGAAGAAAAAACAGGATTTTAACTAAGTTTGAGGGAAAATACCTATTGGTGCAATTCCAATGAAAATCAAGGAAGAGGGGGGTGTGCTTCCTTCAACTTGATGATGTCCAATGCTTCCAAATCCTTGATTGCTAGTTCCCCTTAGCACCTTAGATGTTGTAGGGTCCCAATGCAAGAGACTAGAGTGAATTTGGATTAATATAGCTCAAGTTGTGATGATTTGAAGAGAAAAGGATTTTCTAGGAATTAATTTCATGTAAATCATTCATGAATTAATTCAATGGGGTTTTATAGGATTGTGGGCTGCCAAAGGGGGGGTCCTTGGCTGCCATGGGGTGTAGGGGAGGTGTCCTACCACTTACAAACTTAGCCCCTAAGTCTTTGACTAAGGGGGGTTAGATATTTAGGTTCTAAATATCTAAAAAGTGAAATATCTAGATATTTATCTAACTAGATATTTATACATAAGGCTAATATCTAATCATTAGTCTTCTAGGTTAGTGGCTAACCTCTAGATTAGGGCTAAACTAGGTTAGAAGCTAACATGACACTAATCAACTAATTAAATAATAATAAATCACATAAATCTAATAATTCCAAATAATTCCTAGAAAATTACCAAAATACCCTTTTGGCCAAAAATCACTAATTTGGTGTTCTAAGCCTATGGCTAAGCTCTCATGGTCATGGCAACTTCTAGGTTAGAGAAAACTAGGGTTTATACTAAGTTATACTAACCAAAATCACAAAGTCATAAGTCATGACTTAGCATGACTTTAGAAATGGTTTAACTAACTAAAATCACCAGAAAATCATACCATGACTAAAATACCACTAATAAATAATAAAAATAATAAATTTTCAAAAATCCCCAATTTCAGAAAACAGGGTGTTACAAGTCTACCCACCTTAAAATAATTTCGTCCTCGAAATTTAGATGGTCGTACTCCTCCTAGGTCAAACCTCCAACAATCAGGGACGAAGCCACTACCTGGGCAACATACAAGGTCAACAAGCAAAATATGGGTAGTAGACCTATACTGGGTCATGTCCAAAAATTGGCTGGCAGTTTCAGGTCATAAGGTGTCCTCAATTTAAATCGAAGCCAAAAGTAACTCCATGGGGTAAATCAGGATGGAGCCTCGGCCAGGAAAATCGTACTAAGCAAATGAAGCATATGATGGTATGCCTGAGTGGGACACTAAGGTCATAGCTGCAGTATGTCATGTCTAGGTCTGGTATGTGAAGTCAGTTTTGAGAAAACAACTAGTCTTGTGCTCCAAATTTAAAAGTCACGGTAATGTGCCTACGATGATCACAATTTAGAGTGGGAAAGGTCTATGGCCTAAATTGAACCAAAATTATGATGAATAGTGGTACCAGGGGGACAGGTTAAATGGAACAATCTGTGGTCTCGTCTAGGTGCACTAGTCATTCTAGATCAATACTGTCCTATGGTATCAAACGTACAAGCAATCTAAGGTATCCTAATTGGAAAGGTAAGGGAACAACAATCATCAAGGTTATAGGCCGTCTACCATCCTATATGAAAATTGGTCATTTAACAAGTGGGAAATCATTAAAGTTACCCTTCCATAAAAAGAAAATTGAAAATTTAGGTACAAACAATCACAATAGATTTTAGTCTTGACACGATCTAAGTTGATCAATTTTAGGATAAATCGAGATTGGGTAAGATGGGAAATCAATGAAATCAAGTATGAGCACGGGCATCCAATGATGAAGATCCAGGTCATGATTAAATTTTAATTCAATTGGATACGAATACGAGGTTCATAGGCGATAAAATAATTCCAAGGAGAATTGTCAAGGCTGTTGTGGATAAGATTCTAGGGTAAGTTTAACTGTGTCTCCATCCACGTAGATTAATATATGAAAAGGCGAACCAAAATGCAATAGGTTGATCAGACCAACATGCGCCGGTGCTGATTAGACAATATGTTAGTGGGTGCGCACCCAATAAAATATATCATGATCAAGCTCGAAAAAGGATAAGCTTGTAAAACTAAGGATAAATTTGTAGCATAAGATATAAGTAAGGGTGGAATGATGAAAGAAGATACATAGTCCTGGTCATGGGCATAGATTAGAAAGATAAGGAAACAATAATCACAGGGCAAAAAGGGTCACCATTCTATGGTCAGAGCTACTCTATCAACTCTAAGTCAAAAGGCATAACACATAAATTAATTTATTTAAGAGGAAAATTCTTGACAAAAGAGTTAGTCAAGAATTATATTAATAGCTAAAGCTACTCCTACTCCTACTCCTAAGTAAGAGATAAAGAAACAAATAAACAATCGACAAAAACAAAAGAACTACCAGGTCAAAACTGATTACTAATAAAGAACAGGTAGGAGCAGATGGAATTTGATTTTAAGATAGATATAATGAAGTAAGGTGGGAATGGAATTTAGAAGGACAGAACCTGCAAGCACATTGCCAACTGCCTGGCCATCCTCAACTGTCATGGCGTAAGCACGCCCCTGCTGACCTCTTCCAGCCTGTTGCTGAAACTGCATAAATCTCTGCTGCTGTGGCTGTAACGGTCCTCTCTGCTGCTGTCCTACCGGAGCCTTGGCTCCTGCTCCTAGTGCTGCTCCCTGTGCTACTCTGCCTGTGTACTGGGAACACTCCCTCAGCTGGTGGTCCGCTGCCCCACATATTAGGCACCGGCCCAACCTCTTCCTGCACTCACCCCATCCATGTCCCGACTTCTTGCAATAGGGACAACTGATTGTCTTCGGGTCTTGACCCCGATACTGATGCTGCACTTGCTGAACTCCCACTGGGGTCTGCGTCTGCTGAAACTGCACATGGGGCCTCTTGGCCTGGCCTCTACTGCTGCTGGTACCACGAGCGTCCCATCCCCTCTTGAATAATTGTTGCCGCTGAGTTTCCACTATCTGCTGGAAGAAGGAGAACAACCGTGCCACATCCTCTGATCCTGATGACGACTGCTGCTGAAGAACGTTCGGGACGACAGAAGAAGGTCTCAGAGTAGGGAGAGGTGCACTCCCATAGGCTACAGATATCCTAGCCTGAGCTGGCACAACAGGAACTGCAGTCTCGGGGCCCTGCTGATCAGGACGAGGAGTGGTAGACCCCTCAGTGGTATCTCCCTGATCGAGACGATGAGATCGTGTCTCCATACCCATCCTGAAGACAGATCAAACAAGGAATCAATACTGAGATATAAAATGATAATTCAAGGGAGGACAGTTATTCAAGGAAGCAAACCTTCAACAGGAATTTAGATGGCAGGAATCCAGTTAAGAGTTTTCCTAATGCGATTGAGTACCCTAAAATAAGGATATTAATCTAACACAAGAAATTAAAATCACCAACTAAAAAAAATTCAAAATCATCAACTAATACCAGGATTCAAAGTTCTACAGTGAATCCTCCAAAATCAAATTCAATCAAGGGAAAAGGAGTTTAAATCGTAATTTCAAATGAGATTCTCAAGGGTCATCCCAGGAATCTCTCAAAGTATCCTAGCAGTGATTGAGTATCCACTCTCACTAAGCCTATCCCTCAAATACTATCGCAGGCTGTAGTGATACTCTAGTTCGAATACCACTACATAAACTCGACCTGCATGGGCCACCACTAAAAACGTGTCACGACCCGCACCCTAGAGTAAGGGCACGAGAAGTGGGTACGTCCAGCCTACGCCGCAGTGTCGGCGGTAGAACGCTGTCCTAGGTCAAACATCTAACAATATAAGGTAGCTGTACAGTTTATACTCTCCGAATGGAGGTGACATAACAATATACATCTCAATCACATCTAGGGTAGAAGAATGAAGAACAGATAGATAGATAGTAACTCAAAGAGAACCATAGCATAGATGAAAATGTCCAAGTGTCTAGGATAACATAACACCAGAATGTCAACTCATAATACAATAAGTCTAAGAGTCTATACATCTCCACATCTCAAAATACAACTCAGAATGTGAGACAAAAAGTAAATATAGAAAAGACTGCCTAGACTAAACTGGTCTAGACTACTGGGGCAATATCCTCAGCTGCAGGTGGATCCTGCTGAGGGTCCACAACATAAGTGTCATCTAGTCCTGCTCCATAGTAGGTGGTCACCAGGGCCTCATCCTCATCCTCTGTAATATTTTCAACAGGTCCAATCAGGACGGGAACGAGCACAATACATCTCACGCAGTGCATAGCAGGTTAGGAAATACGATACAGGCAATAGAGTAAGATACATGAACTGCTGAAAGGAAATATACGCTGTAAAAGAGATAGCTGTAATGAAATATCTACTGTATATAGAGAACTGTAGTGACTAGTGATGTAGAGCACAAGATAGGCATGTAAATGGCTAGAATTTATACATGATTACACTACTGAGTTTGCACATGATTACACTACTTTGGAATTATTCACATGTCCACTTCTACTCCCCCGTTACCCCAATCAATACACAAGAATCTATACAAGTTACGTTATTGTACATGATATCACATGGGGCCCATGAAAGGGTGCACATGATAGTATACATGAGGGCTCAGTAAACATGAGAGTACATGATCACATGAGTGCACATGAATAATGGAAGCATAGGAGTACATGATGATAGTGAAACACACATAACATGAAGTACCCGATGCTCCCGAGGGGGATAACATCTCATGTAAAGATCCATATAGTACCAATCCGTGTTACCAACGTGACAGCAACAAGTAAAGTAATCTAGAGCGAGAAGTAAAGCCTGAACAAGTATGAAACGGTCAGAGAATGTACTCGCCTGATAACTGAATGTCTGAAGAGGATATACTGTCTGAGGAGAGGTGTCTGGCTCCTAATCAGAGCAATACAAGTCACAATGTATTCTAAATAGTAAATATGAAGTCTACTATGCAAACTACATGATTTTAGGTCAATCTGGTCAAAAGTCAACTCTTGGTCAACTCTGGTCAACTCTAAAGTCAAACTAGTCAAAGTTAAGTCAATATTAGTCAAACTAGTTAGGGTTTTAGTCAAACTAGTCAAACTAGTTATTTTAGGTCATTACTAGTCATTTCTAGGTGAACTAGGTCACTTTTGACCTAAGGTTGACTTTGGTCAACCCTTAGTAATCAAGGGTCAACATGTTGGTTTTGGGCCATTAGGGTTAGCCCCAAGCCATTGGCTAATAATCCTAGGCCATAGGCCATTGTCAAAGATTATTGGTTATAGGTTTTCATCTAAACCTATACCTTAACAAGTTATACATATATATATATAATATCACTATATCTATATATATAATTAGACACTAGCTACCCATATATCAAATATGAATATCATATATAGTACAAACCCACACTCACACCTATATACATATAACACTATGTATGACATAGTGAGACCTAACACAAATGTATATATATCACTTATATATATACATATACATATATATATATATATATATATATATATATATATATATATATATATATATATATATATATATATATCAATCTATATAGATAGATAGGAGAGAGAGACTTAGAGTGAGTGAGAGAGTGAAAGAGAGAGAGGGCTACAGTAAGAGAGAGGGAAGTGAGGACACACACAGGGAAGGGGAGGGCTGTTCTCGGATTCCTGATAACAGGAATCACACACACACACACATTATACACACATATATACACTCACTCCTACACATCCATATATACATATATAGACACTCACATACACTATACATAGACACACACACTCATATACACATATACTCACATATACAATGTATAATACACAAATACATATGCATATATACTCAAAAATTGAATTTGAAATCCATTTAAAAAAACTGGAAAATAATCCCAGAAATTGGGATACTGTCACAGTGAAGGATATTGGGGGAAATGTGAATTCATCAACCAAATCGAGTAAAAATGTAAATCTATTGGTTGGTAAAGTTTAAACATAACATGAATGTGTCACACAAGTGGTTGTGTCCAAAAAAGAGGACACAATCGTGTCCAAACAACTAAGAACTCGAAATAGTGCACAAATCAGGCCACTCCTCGTGCACGCGTGCACGTGCGTATAACACACGACACACGACACGACACGACACGTGGGTGTGTACCTAGGTTCGCCTAGGGTAGGGCTAGGTGTCTAGGTTCCTGCAACGTGTCCACGTGTCCTCAGGACACAGCACGAGGTCCGTATCAGTCGGGGAAATACGACTGATACGCGTGTTTCAGGCCGCGTCGTGCACATGTTCCAGTGTCTCGTGTACGCGACACAGGACACGAAACTTCTCGTGCTCGTGTCCATGTGTACGCCAAGGGATGGGCTACACGCTCGTGTCACCATGAGGTGTCCACGACTCGTGTCCGTGCGACACGAAGGCCGTGTCAGTGAAGAAAATTGTGCGTGTGCCGTGCAGTGCACGACCAGTGCACGTGTCCATGCTCTCTCGACACGACACCAACGTGTCTCAAACTCGAGGGGGGGCATGTCAGAGGTTGCCCCCTCCTCTGTGTCAATTTTCACGTGTCCACGTGTCCTACAGTATTCGTGCTAAGTGTCGAGCAGCAGGGGAAGTAAACCGGGTGTCGTGCAGTAAGTTCGTGTCCGTTTTGGACACGGACACGACACGAATCCTAGCTCAGTGTTAGGGTTCTGTGATCTACACCTATAGGGCTAGAAATTTGTGAAATTTGTTTTCGAAAATAATAACATTTAATTCACTGTGGCAAATCATCAAACACTTGCATAAAACCCTAGATACGTGTCCGATACGGACACCAAACCAAGTCTAGTTTCCACCAAACTTGTCCTACAGTTCAGGTAGTCCTATATGAATGCAATTATGAAGAAAAAATAGGATTTTAACTAAGTTTGAGGGAAAATACCTATTGGTGCAATTCCAATGAAAATCAAGGAAGAGGGGGGTGTGCTTCCTTCAACTTGATGATGTCCAATGCTTCCAAATCCTTGATTGCTAGTTCCCCTTAGCACCTTAGATGTTGTAGGGTCCCAATGCAAGAGACTAGAGTGAATTTGGATCAATATAGCTCAAGTTGTGATGATTTGAAGAGAAAGGGATTTTCTAGGAATTAATTTCATGTAAATCATTCATGAATTAATTCAATGGGGTTTTATAGGATTGTGGGCTGCCAAAGGGGGGGTCCTTGGCTGCCATGGGGTGTAGGGGAGGTGTCCTACCACTTGCAAACTTAGCCCCTAAGTCTTTGACTAAGGGGGGGTTAGATATTTAGGTTCTAAATATCTAAAAAGTGAAATATCTAGATATTTATCTAACTAGATATTTATACATAAGGCTAATATCTAATCATTAGTCTTCTAGGTTAGTGGCTAACCTCTAGATTAGGGCTAAACTAGGTTAGAAGCTAACATGACACTAATCAACTAATTAAATAATAATAAATCACATAAATCTAAATAATTCCAAATAATTCCTAGAAAATTACCAAAATACCCTTTTGGCCAAAAATCACTAATTTGGTGTTCTAAGCCTATGGCTAAGCTCTCATGGTCATGGCAACTTCTAGGTTAGAGAAAACTAGGGTTTATACTAAGTTATACTAACCAAAATCACAAAGTCATAAGTCATGACTTAGCATGACTTTAGAAATGGTTTAACTAACTAAAATCACCAGAAAATCATACCATGACTAAAATACCACTAATAAATAATAAAAATAATAAATTTTCAAAAATCCCCAATTTCAGAAAATAGGGTGTTACATCTTTCAATACATATCTTAAGCCAGCAGATGCTTTGGAAGGCAACGTCCATACATTATGTCCCGTATAAGTCTTGAATCCATGCGACCGTACGCTTCGAATCGCCAAGGAACTCTGTGCCTTGACGCATCCAAGCGAGCTCCGCACCACGAGCTTCTACCTGTGCCTGCACATAAAAACTATGTGGGTGTTAGTACTCGACTGTACTGGTGGAATGAGCTCCTCGCCCACCCATAATAAACTAACACATTTGATTTACTTTATGCGATATAGTCCCTTCTTAACAATTGTCTTTCTAGTCTTGTCTTAGGATCAATTTTAGGACCAACGCCTTGGCCTATACTGTGTCGCTAGACCATCCCGTGCTTGCGTCAACGATGTTAACTCATACTTTGCCTCTAGACTCTCCTCGTGCCAACAATGTTAACCTATCAAGTCGTGTTTGCTTTACGACTTAAAATCAGAGACGCACCTACACGATAGACTCTATTTTTGTGTGACCGTGCTACAAACCCTTGTTGAGGCCATGCCTCGCAACTCAGTGAGACTTAATCATATCGCTGCCTCACGGCCCTTGCCGCCTTGCGGCCCTTGCTAGTTTGGTCACCAACTGACCCAAATCATGACTTGTGGGCTAAGTGTCACTCGACCGACTTTTGCCTTGCGGCATTTTCTGACTTAAACTCAAGACAACTCACATCTAAACTATGCAACTTATATGCCGACAACATATGACTCGACGTCACATCTCGTGCCGAAGCACGTCGCCTACGTTGCAGCCTATCATTAGGCCCAAACAATGTGTCTTCTACGGGATATCTTTCAGCGCAAGTAGCGATCTCCGCTGAAAGTCCCCGACTAACCTTAGTGGGAGCGTACTCCCAACTCGGCTATACACCTGTTTCCTCCTAGGCCGAGTCGGTCCCATGGCCCAGGATTGCCGCTCGAGAAAATCTTCGTCCTTATCGACAAGTTGTCCAATGACCATGCAAGACGACACACAAACTGACGTCTCTGTCAACCCCTTGACCAAATTTTCTTTTTATTTATTAATATGAAAATTTTAAATTGTTTAAAGTCTCATTTATTGTGATGTTTTATTTAAAATACAATGGGGGACCAAAAGGTTAATATATGTAATGACAGGGAAATACAGGAATGGGTAGGGACCATAATGCAAATATCCTCATTCAAATCTCTTTTGCTTAACCGAACTTTCAAAACCCCTTTTTCTGTTCAAATCTTGATTTCGATCTCTTCAAATCTTCGAAGAGATCAAATCAAATCTTTTCGATTTCCCTTCAGGAGGTCGAATAGGAGTACATATACGGGGGCTTGTAGCCGACCCCAAACCTCTCTTCAAACCCTAATCTCAAATACTTCTCAGCCGAAGAGATATCAGGAGACTTGGGAATAGTTGGATTTCTCAGCCAACAACTAGCAGGTAAATTCCTTCCCTTCTTATTTCTGTCATTGATCCATAGTAAAGTACAACCTAGGTGTATGATCCAATATTGGAAAATTATGGGTGTATGCCATCGATTAGAATAGATCTTGTTTAAACCATTAAGAGTACAGAGGTATGGCTGATTTGTTTCATGAGATACCCATTTACTCAAATTGGAGTATATGTATGCAGAATTAGAGTTGGTGAGTGGTGTACCAATAGGTAATAGAGAAGGAAAATTGATATTGATTGATATCAGCCTGAACCTGGGCTACTCCTTTTACTGACTTGTTTTATTCCATGTAACCTTTGCATCTGAACCTAACCTCTATTCTAAGGCAACCAACTATCTATTGGACATCTATGCTGTTCACTATAATCGAGTCTTGGGGTTTTTCTCTGTTCAGTTCACACAGAGTATCAGTGAGTAGGTATTCATGGCACAGGTTGGTACCCTTGTCTAGTAGCATAACAGGTGTAAGGGTGCTAGTTGCACATGGTGTACCAGTTGTACTTGGGTATAAGGGTGCTAGTTGCATATAGGACCCTGAATGCATAGCAGAGACATGGTTTTCCTGTACCATTAGACATTACCAGTGTAAGGGGCTTGATATAGACTAGGTGTCAGTTCTTGGATATGGCAGGACAGTTGGGAATGTAAGGGTAGGGTATCAAGGTTTGAATCTGGTACAAATAGGGAATGCTATGGGGTTATCAATGTGGTGGACCATCTTGTGTCAGATATCATGAAGGGGGTATCAGTCCTAAACATATAAAGGAAAACTTGGATTAGAATAGGATGAACTATATGGTCAAATCTTAGAGGTAGCCCTGTATACTAAGTAAAATAGGCAAGGGTAGACACAAGGCCTAAGTTATAGTTCCTATAGGTGTGCCTCCACGAGTTGACTTGCATCACCTGGCAGTTGGGCATGGAATGTAGTGCCCAATCCTAGATAGGCACATGGGTACCTGTGTGAAAGGGGAAGTACCAGCTGTGATACATACAAGTATCTGAGCCACATACAGGTATCTGACCGAGTGATCTAAATAAGGCATGGAGAACAGTGGAGCCTGTAGGTGTTTTCAGAGCTTTGATTTAATTTTTCTATATATTTTCTGGTAGTTGGTAGCCTGTGTATTTGGTAAGTTTTGGTCCATGTGTGGGAAATTATGAAGAATTGTATAGGGAGCTTAGAGATTGGTAGTATCAGAGAGCAGGGAAGTCAGGTTAGCACAACATTTGGGCTTGGATAGACCTGTGTGTATACAAATAAAGCACAGGTCCAAGGGTATCTATTGATACTCAGGTATCAGTATACCAATATGGGATACAAGCATCTCAAGTATCATATGTGTCCTGAATGCCTAAATAAGGAATTCTGTAAGTAAGTGAAGAATGGGGTAGATGTCATGTAGAAAAGATAGGAATCAGAACTGATGGGGTTTATGGGCATTAAATCCCTGTACCCATGTTTCACTCAAACACTATGCATCCTATAGTAGATAGGATAGGAAGGTTGTAGGCATAACAGTCTTGGAGTTGATGCAATTGGCCTTGGCCATAGGCCATGGTTGCCATTGCTACCTAGGTTCACAGGTCAGTGAGCAGTAGTACCCTACATTTGAGTTCAGACCCTTACTAGTTCAGTCCATGTGTTATACTGATCAGTTGAATCCCCTGCATTAAACCTTACTGTTAGTCCCTAGGTTTGATTAGGATCATGATCACATACATTCAATCTACTTGTGTCAGTCCTTTATCCTTTATATATATCAGTCCCTTTTTGTTTAATTAAGTTAGCATCAGTTCAGGTGTAGCAATTTAGTTCAATTGTATCTGTTCCCCCTGCTAATTGCCTACAACATTACATTTAATGCAGCCCAATATCCCTCATTACTCACTATAGGATCCCCTGCATCCACTGTTCAGTCCCTGAAATAGGGTAGAGAGTGACAGGAGAGGCAGGGGAACACTAAGTATATCCTAGGTAGTAAATGTCAAAGGCTAAGATACATCAATGTGTTAAGAGGAGTACATATAGGCCAGAGTATATAGGGAGGATGATAGACCAAGGAGTCGGGCACCTAAACATTAGCTATCCAGGAGTTTAGGGACTTGAGACCCAGGAGCAAATAAATAGCAGTCATAAAGTGTTGTGTATGGGTTAGTGTCTAGAGGAATTGAGTCACCTACATGTAAACTAAGTAGATTAGAAAGGTACTAATGCCTTAGATGCTTAAACCCAGTGTTCTGTGTCAGAAGGGTACATATAATAGCAGAAAATTGGTAAAGGAAATACCTTATAGATAATGAAGTATGGTAACCATAAATTTAGACTATACATAGTACAACATTATGACCCTAAAGCTAAAGACCAAATAGATAGGTTATTTCTTGATTTTAATTTATGTTTTGACATGGTAAACTTATAAAACAGGTTTATTGGGTTTTGACTCAGCATTTGACCCGTGCCAGCAGCGCAGGACCACAGGCAAGTATACCTTGCCTTTCGTTACAGTTGTATTTACATGCTTCTCTGCTTTCATGCTTTCATTATTCAGTTGACTGCTGACATGTGCTTTACTATTGCCCACAGTTAGCCTTGTAGCTTTATTGGACCTGCTTTTCACTTGTACTAGTTTGAGTTGTATCGTAGGACGATTACGTTATAGATTGAACTGCTATTTTCTTATTTTGTTTGTTTACAACCTGCGAGTCTACACACGGGGCGAGGGTTGTCCATTGCACCTGCGAGTCCACACACGGGGCGAGGGTAACTTGTCTTGAAACTGACCTGCGAGTCCACATTCGGGGCGAGGGTTGGTATTACCTTAATTTTTTGTTTACTTGTTTTCCGACAGTTCATTTATACGTAGTTGTTCCTACATTCATGTCTCGCGCTTGTTTAGTTTTCCTGCTTATATCCTGGATTTCTTTCATGCATGTTAAACTGTTAGAAAGGCTTGTATATTATGTATCTTGCTAGTCCTCTGAGGACCTGATGATCTCTTCAGGTTAGCCGCACTTGAGCCAGGTGGAGACGAGCAGTGTTGAGCCAGCATTCAGATCACGGTATTGTAGCGTTGATGATTAGCATAGTTTATTTCAATTGTATCATTCCTGTCTTACTTATTCCGTCTACTAGTAGTAGATTTGTGTCCACCGGACGAGACTTGAACCATTTGAAATTCAGTTTATATTATTCAGACCTTTATTTCAGTTGTGTTATTGGATTCAGATGTGACTTTACTTTCTGTGGATGAGATCTAGATTACCTTGTTGGACATAGTTTCTGTGACTTGTATTTATATACCAGACAGCGTTCTACCGCCGACACTGCGGCGTAGGCTGGACTTGGACACGTCTCGTATCCGAAAAGCGGGTGCGGGTCGTGACAGTCTCACACAGTCATTCCTCTTCCAATGTTACCATCTCTTTCAAAACCAAGTTCAAGACTTCTATCCTTGAGACCCCTCAACGACCCACGGTCGCGAGCATTCTTTCCTTGTTACCCTATCATTTGGTTCAACTCATGAACGCCTATTTGATAGTCCTTTCTCAAAACTCACTTTGAATCAATTGTGGTCCTTGTCTTAGACACTAAGTTCGTGCATCGTGCCTTAAGCCAATCGTGCTCTACGCGATACTCCTGCCCAAGTCGACAGGCCTTGAGATTGTGGGACTGCTTAACTTTGACAAACCGCGAAAGAGCGGGACGGTACTTGTAATGCTTTAGGTCGACCAGCATAACTTTGCCTAACTTAACTTCGCAACAACTTAACGAGCAAAGGCTGCGTCAAGTTTGGCCTTAATGGATCGTGCCGTGCACGCATTCGACTTGAATGTACAAGTCACTCGGGTGCCTAAACTTAGGTCACAAGCCGTTCAATGCAACTTAACTCATCGGCAAGGCAAGGCTATGCCAAGCCTTGGACGATGGGACCGTGCATGCTTTATGAAGCATTCATGCGGGCGACGCCTATGACTTAGGCTACGATCATAACTTCGCCTACTCAACCAACTTTCCTTCTCCCAAGCCACGGGACGAAGGATCGAGTGTCATTTTCAAAGCACGCCGTGCACCAATTCTAAGCCGACCGTTGGACCTTTCTATATTCTAACTCAATTCGACCCTTCGGGATTATTCCCTTTAGCTATATGGATTTGTCTCTTTTATTATCAAGCCTACTTGTGCAATTTGAAAACATGCGATTTATTATGTGAAGGCAAAGATGAGTCAAGTTCACCGAAACTACCCCACCCGAGCGAGCGGTCGCCTCGACCGAACGATGTCTCTGAGCAGCCGTTACAAGGCTAAATCCGAACGTCGTTGGCGTTTCGATTCCTCCGATTGACTGAGTGGGACGGGACAATACAGTAAGTCTAATGATACGACATCATATGAGTTATGGAAATGCCAAACTTCTAGGATTAATTACCTTAAAATTTGGAGATGTCTAGCTAAGGTAGGAATTCCTGAACCCAAAAAGAGGAAGATTTGACCTAAGACTGTAGATGATGTGTTCATAGGATATGCTTTAGACAGCAATGCTAATATATTTCTTGTAACTCATTCTGAAGTAAATGAAATCTCTAACAACACCATTATAGAAGCTATAGATGCAGTTTACTTTGAATAGAATTTCTTCCACTCCCACTAGCTCTTTTCTTGCCCCTGCTACTAGTTCTCATTTTCATCCATCAAGTTCACAAGATGAACAAGATATAGAACCTAGAAAAAGTAAAAGAGGCAGGATTGAAAGAAATTTAGGAAAAGGTTTCTTCACTTATTTGATAGAGGGTGATCCCTCAACTTATGAAGAAGCAATATCTTCTCTTGATGCTCCTCTCTGGAAAGAAGCCATCAATAATGAGTATAACTCCATTATGGAGAATAACACTTGATTTTTAGCAGACCTACCTGTAGGCAGTAAACTAACAGGTTGCAAGTGGATATTCAAAAAGAAACTTAGAGCCGACGGTACCATAGAGAAATACAAGGCTAGATTAGTAGCAAAATATTTTACCCAGAAAAAAGGATTAGATTATTTTGATACCTACTCTCCTGTAGTTAGAATCACTTATATCAGAACCCTTCTAGCCTTACCTTCTATTCATGATATGCTAATCCATCAAATAGATGTAAAGACAGCATTTCTAAATGAAGATTTAGAAGAATATATATATATATATATATATATATATATATATATATATATATATATATATATATATATATATATGGAGCAACCTAAAGGTTTTATTTCTAAAGGTCAAGAAAAGAAGGTCTGTAGATTAGTAAAATCTCTTTATGGTCTAAAACAAGCTTCCAAGCAATGACACAAGAAATTTGAGAAAGTCATTTTAGAATTTGGTTTCGTACCAAATGAATATGACAAATGTTTGTATTCTAAAAATACAAATATAAGTTGTGTCTTCTTATGTTTGTATGTTGATGATATCTTTATTTTAGGATCTTCACTGGAACTGATAAATAACACTAAGAATTATTTATCTAACCAATTTGATATGAAAGACCTAGGCGAAGCCAACTTGATCCTTGGAATGTAAGTGTCTAAATGCAAAGAGGGCTATACTCTATCTTTAACACATTCAATTGAGAAAATGCTAAGAAAGTTTGAGTATTTTGACAAAAAACCTACCCTTACACCTTATGACAGTAATGTTTGTCTCAAGAAGAATGAAGGATCACCTATAGAACAATATAGATATTCACAGATGATAGGGTCCCTTATGTACATAACAAATAGGATCAGACCTGATATTATATTTGCTATTGGGAGACTAAGTAGATATACTACTAACCCAAACCAGTCTCATTGGATTGCATTAGATAGAGTATTTAGATATCTTAGAGGTACTCTAGATTATAAACTTCATTATACTAGACACCCCGATATCATAGAAGGTTATTCAGATGCAAACTTGGTAACTGATTCACATGATGTGATATCCACTACTGGATATGTTTTTACTCTAGGAGGAGCTGCATTCTCCTGAGGATCATGTAAAAAACTATCATTGTTAGGAGTACAATGGACTCTGAAATGATAGCTTTGGATCCCGCTTGTACAGAAGTTGAATGGCTTAGAAATCTGATTATGCATATACCTATTTCTCATATTCTGTTCCTGTAATTTCTATCAATTTTGATAACAAATATGTTATTGAACTACTAAAGCATGATTCTGTGAATGCTAAGATTGTCACGACCCGCACCCAATGTGAGGGTACGAGAACATAACAACGCCCAGCCTACGCCGCAGTGTCGGCGGTAGAACGCTGTCCTAGGTCAATCATCTAACAATATAAAGGTACATATACAGTATATACACTCCGAATGGAGGTGACATAACAGAACAGTCTCAATCACATCTAAGGCAGATACATAATAGTAAAGGTAGATAGAGGGATCAAAAGCACAATGTAATACAATTAAGAGGGAGAAAAACTAAGTGTCTAAGATAACAACTCAAGAACATCCAGCTCAATACAAGTCTATAATATTTACAACATCTCAGAAGAACAACTGAAAGTCAAATAACAATGCTGAAAGAAAACTAAAGCCTAGCTATCTAGCCTAGACTATGGGAGTAGCATCCTGTACTGCAGCTGGGTCCTCCCGAGGAACCAGGTCGCAGGTGTCGTCTAAGCCTGCTCCGTAATAGGTGGTACATAGGGCCTCCTCCTCATCCTCTGTAATATTTTCAACAGGTCCAGTCAGGACAGGAGCGAGTACAGTACATCTCAACAGATCATAGCGGATTAGAAAATATAATCATGCAGTAAAGTAAGATACATGAACTGAAGAAAAACAGTATGTAAACAGAGAGAGAACTGTAATAGAAATATCTACTATACATAGAGAGCTAATAGTGACTAGTGAGTCAGAGTAAAATATAAACATGTGAATGGCATAGGAGATTCATGACTACAGCTAAGAGAGTGATTCATGACTACAGCTACTGGGATAATATTCACATGTCTATTTCTACTCCCCCATCCCCAATCAATACACAAAGATCTGTGCAAGTTATGTTAAGATTCGTGAAACTTCACATGGCTCATAAAATGAGTGATACGTGAAGGTGATTCATGATGGCTCTATGAACATGAGAGTACATGTGTCACAAGCGATTCGTGAATCAGAGGAAGCATAGAGATACGTGATGATTCATGAAACGCACAAAACATGCAGTATCCGATGCTCCCGAGGGGGATAACATCTCATGAAAAGATCCATATAGTACCAATCCGTGTGACCAACGTGACAGTATCAAGTAAAGTAATTTAAAGCAGAAAAATAATTCTAAACAGGATATGAAATGATCAGAAAATGTACTCGCCTGGTATCCTGAACGTTCGAAGAGAATATACTGTCCGAGGAGTGGTGTCTGTCTCCTATAGAACAGTACAAGTCACAACAAGTCTAAAATAAGGAAATAGACTGCTACAATGCATCTACATGAAGTTTAGGTCAAACTAGGCTAAAGTCAACCTTTGGTCAACTCTAGTCAACCCTAACAATCAAACTAGGTCAGTTCTAGTCTAAATAAGTCAAACTAGTCTAGGTTGGTCAAACCTGGCTTAACCAGTCAATTCTAGGTCAACTATCTAAATATCACACAAGTCACACTAGTCTGGTGATACACAAGTGCATCCCTACCACATGCCATAGGCTATCCTACCTAGTCCATGAGCCAAATCACATATAGGCCAATGAAATCCCCACTTCATAACCCACTACACATTTACATAGGCTATATATCTATCTATATAGGCAAATGCCATATTCACTACATATTACCTAATTACATGCACATTTCACATTTATATATTCACCTAGGTTATATATATATATATATATATATATATATATATATATATATATATATATATATATATATATAGACAATACATAAAAGTGTGTGTGTATGTGATTTGTGTAGACATGTGTGTGTGTGTGGAGGGTGTGAGCTAAGAGTGAAATTGTGATATAATGTGAGTGTGAGAGAATGTGAGTTTGTGTGTGTGAGTGTATGTGAGTGATGAATGTGTGTGCTATGATGTAGAGGCAATGTGAGGAAAACAGAAAACCCCAATCCAAATACAAAAACCCAATTCAGTGATATGTGTGTGTGTGCTGATTTTTGTGTGACAGGAAACAGTGTATATATAATAGGGTGTGAAGGTTAGCATGTATGTAAGGGTTATGTGTGTGTGTTATTAGGTGATTTAAGAATTCAGTCCCAAAACCCAAGTGACAGGTTTTAGGGAGTGTGTGTATGTCCATAGCAATGTGAGTGTTATGATTCAGTTTTGTGAGTGAAGAGGACTGTGTGTGTGACTGAATTGAAATTCAAACTCAGGTTTCAGATCTCAGATTTGTTTTTACATACAACAATCAATTGAAACACTCAACCCAATTCAATATCCCAAACCTCAAACACAACTCCTAACTAACATTTGAGCATTCTTATATATGTAAATGAGTTAATCTAGGACATTTAAATAGGGGGTTTGGTCCCAGATTTTCATTATGGGAATCTCATTTAATATCAAAAGTTATATTGAGTTAACTTAACAGTTATATAGAGAATCTCAGTTTTACTCTATAGGTTCAAACCCTATCATGGATTCGAATAAACATGAACTAACCTATGGTTCTCAAACCAAAACTACAACACAACTACACATTACATATCAATACACAGGTAGGTGAGCTAATTAGTACAATTAACAGCATCTATCAGTTAATAAAACAATTTAAAATCAGGAAAAATATCAACTTTCAATTTTCTAGTATAGCCTATGGTATCAAAACATGAAAACTTCATTTGAGCCCAATTATCGAACACCCCACACTATCCCACAATACACATACATAAATACATATGTTGGTGAATCAATTTGCCATTCAACATTACAAAAAAACAGGAAAGGAATGAATCGAAACAGGAAAGAAATGTATTCAACCATGTATCAGTGAAAACAGTGAAGAACAGGGAATTTGGATTTTTGAATGCAATTAATCACTAAAATTGTGAAACAAAGGTTGGTAATAGATGACATACAAGTGAGGGTGCATGAGGGTGTCCTCGTGTCCAGGAATTGGACACGAATCGTGTCCAGAATACACGTGTTCACAGACACGAAACAGTGCACGAATATCATCGTGCACGCGTGCACGTGTATCCCACACGCGACACACGACACGACACGGCACGTGCTCGTGTCCAAGGGTTCACCTAGGATAGACCTAGGTCTGACACACTGCACCGTGTCCACGAGTCCCACAGACACGATACGACACGCGTATCAGTGGTGTCTGTGCACTCGCACAGCAGCCCGCACGCGACAGCGTGCGACCCGTGCGAGCTTAAAAGCTCTGTGCACAGTCCACGAGACACTCCCAAATTTTGGGAGTGTGGTCGCAGACAATGTCCCATGGTTCACCCCAAAAATTAGGACACGACGTGTCCTGTGTCCAGAGAACTGGACCCCGAGATGCAGGGCACGTCCAATGTGCTCGTGCAGCGTGTCCACGTACAAAAAAAGGACACAAAAGGACACAAAATACTAGGACACCTTCACAAACGTTAATATACACATCAAGATCTATAAATCCATGTAATTACATTTCAAAAATATGAAAATTTATTCCTATGTGGCATTTCTACAAACACCTAGTGTATCACTGTGATACGTGTCCGATATGGACACGAAATGGACACGAATTGTGCCCAAATTTTGTGGGTAGTTGGGTAACCCTAAAAATTAACCTATTATGCAAAGAAATCAGGAAGAAACATGGGTTTATGTGGTTTTACCTATTGAGTATCAAAACTCAAGAAAAGCTTCAAAGAGGGGATTCCAAATGGCAACTCCAAATCTCCAAATTGCATGCAAACTGAGGTGCTCCTCCAAAATCAGTATATAAACATAAATTAGATCCTATTGCAAAAGACTAGGACTAAAAAGGAGCTAAAATGAATTAATTAGGAATTTCTAAGGTTGGGGATTTACCTCCTTCTAAACTTGAGATCTATTTCCAAGAGAGGCCAACCCTAAATGAAAGAGGCATTAAATAGGGGTGGGAAACCCTAAGTTGGCTGCAATGTGTAGTGGGTTTAATTTGGTTTTGGGCCTAAGTCATGGGCCTATGGCTTAATCACAAGTCTTAAAATTGATAAATCATAAGTCATTGACTTAAGCCATAAGTCATGAACTAGTTTCACTTAAGTAATCCTTCCTACCCTAAGACTAATCTCTAATGACTAAAAGTAGGTTAACTAGAGTTAGACTAGGGTCACCAACTAGGGTTAGTTCTAGGTTAGTCTACAAGTCTCAACTAGTCATGACTAACATAACACATAGAATATTTAATTAATATCAAAATCACACAAATTCCCATAAATCATAATAAATTCAAATAAATCTTAAAATGACCAAAATACCCTCTAAGCTAAAATGTACTAGTCAAACATCCTAATCACATGACTAGGCTCTAAGGTTACACTAGTCAAACACCAAAATCATAAGCCATAACTTAAAATAGTTTTAAATGATTAAAAAAACACCAATAATCATATTATCATTTAAATATCATAATTAAATAAATTAAAATACAAAATTTTAAAATTACTCTCATTTTAGAAACTGGGTGTTACAAAGATGAACAGGCACCTGCAGCTGCGCTTCAAGTCAATAAAGAGCCTATTAGACAAATATGTGGTTCTTGACTATGTAAAGTCAAAAAAAAACTTTACAGACCACTTGACGAAGGGTCTGTCTAGGACATTGATCCTAGAATCATCGAGGGGGATGGGATTAAGCCCATAAGTTAGTCACCAGCAGTGGCAATCCAACCGAGTCTGACTGGAGATCCCAAGAAGCCGGTTCAATAGGTAGGAACAAGCTGGACCAGGTGACTATTATGGAACACTGACTCTGAGATTAAATTCTCTTTAAAATAAAAGCCCAAGAGGCTGTACATGTGTACATTAATACCCCATCTCTATGGTGACAGTGTTACTTGTGTGATATAGATAGGATGAGTTTAGACTCTTAATAAGTCCAAGCATGATATGCAGGGTTGATTCCTATCACCAATCCTTGAGGACTTAACTATATGAGAGGTCGTGAAGGCCGCGACTATAGGACAGGGCAATCCTAGACAACTCTCATGAATATGAAATAAGTGCGCATGACCAATCAAAAGCGCCACCAGATAGACCCAAGAACCTCTAGCGTAATATGTGTGCTATTTTCTGAATCTGGTTCAAGAAGTCTGATTCAAGGCATAGTCCATCAAGTACTTCTTCATACTAAGACAATAGTCACTAAGTAAGATTCAAGGCTGTAGTCCATCTCATCTATGCATAGTATTTATATTTGCCCAGATACTATCTCTTATATTTTTCTCTTTCATTTTTTCGGAACTTGGTGTTTTTTTTTGGGGGGGGGGGGGGGGGGGCGGGGATTGTTGGACTTGGTAGCAAAAAACCAAGTCTCCTAGTTCCTATTCCTTTGGGTGCACTTGGAGAATTAGTCCTTCACCAAATATCGGTTCTATTGCCTATTATTAGCATGTGTTCATTGCTATAAAAATGCCAATATTTCTATCGGAAAGAACACAACTCTCTCTCTCTCTCTCTCTCTCTCTCTCTCTCTCTCTCTCTCTCTCTCTCTCGTACTCTCCTTTTAATTCCAAAGCCATTGCAAGTTTCTTGTTCTTTTCTGGGCAACGCTAAGTTCGGGTCACTCTTTCCAAGTTGTGTGCGACGAGGAGATACCGGTATAACGGATGTTTCACCACTAGGAGCATTCGAAACAAGTCTGCACATAGATCCGAATCAACTCTTAGGGCAGTGCTACATACGCGACTTTTCCGGAGGCCGGTAACATTTACTTCATTTTATTTTGGTTGCAGATTTTTAAAAGAAGAAAATGGAATAATTTCCAACAGAAACACCTGCCCCCCTTCGACGGCGACCTAAGACATACTTTAATATTCATGTGTACCATGTCAGGACATCGATTAATCACACTAAGATAGTTCCAGTTTTTTTCCACATAACATAGGTGGCGCAATGTCTGGAGGACAATACAAAAAAGGGAAGTTTACAGAAGGTTTGAAGCAAGGTTCACAGTATCGGTATCGGAATCGGTATCGGACTATTCCTATGAGTATTGGTATCGGCGATATCGGTAGTATCGACAGTTTCGGATCGGAGTATCGGATTTTTTGGTATCGAAAAACAAATCATTATTAATATATTATTTACATTTAGAAACATATATTTTATACATTTAAGCATAATTTTAAGTATTTTCAGTGTTATTTCTTAGTAGTTTTAAAATTAAGTGAATTAGTACTCACCCTTAGCGATTGATTTACATACAATAGATTAATTTTCTTCTTTTACATGCCTTTACAACCTTATTATGCTTTAAACCCTTGCTGATTTGTCTTTTTCATTTAATTTTCTTTGCCGAATTGACCAAAAAAGAGACCCCCAATGTTGGTATCAGTCAGTATCAGGTATCGGTCGGTATCGGATTGGGACATGCCAAACTGTATCGGTATTGACCGTATCGGATCGGTATCGGCCGTTACTTTAAACCATAAACTTTGAAGGGACTATAGTCATGGCTTTCTTGTAAGGCATCTCTGTATGATCTTCAACAATTATTCAAGCCATTTTGAATGCCTTATCATGGAGATTGAATCTTGTTTGTTTTGGACAGGTGATGCAATTATGACGATTTCGGAAGATGGAAGGTCCTTTTGTCTATGTTATCCGATTAATTTTGAGACGTTTATTATGCACAATTTCTCCTGTATGTCTTTTTGACTCTTGTTAGCAATTCGGCGAACGGGAAAAATTTGGGACGGCAAAAGTACGAGTATAAATCGACACCGTGCAAATAAAATACGTTCAAAAATTCGGTTAAATATTCGAAAAATAGAAATATTGATGTTAGAAACTTCACATTCTTAAATATGTTGTCAAATTTGGTAAATTAAACAGGTTTCCAGCACGTTTTGTGTGCCAAATTTTTCCATAATTTATACAGAACTTCATATGCTTAAAATTTACGTACTGATTTAGACCTGTCAAAAGTACGCAAGTATTATACGTTTATGAAATATACGGAAAAAATTGCGTATAATACCAGTTTTATTCGGGTGATTGCTAACAAGAATCGACTTTCCTGTTGTTTTCTCAGTCTGCAATTGTTGTTTGCATTCCTTGATAATTTATGCTGATATTGTCCATTGACTGCAGCTACTGCCCCTTCACAAAATCTCATTTTAAAATGGTGAAGTAGTTTAAAACTTATTTCTGGGTTCAAAGAAAATGTAATAAATTTCAGTGGTAGGTCAGAACATGAATTACAATCACAAGGGGGATACCTTACCTTAGATAACTGCAGGTTACCTAACCATTATATTGCTGCAAAAATAAAATAAATATCGACTAAATTATAAAATCGGATTATTGCCCATTTTGCATATGGCTAAATTACCGTAATGATGTCAAACTATATCGCTCGGACGTTTTTGGCACATTAACTTTTCGCTACTCGATTTTGGCATCCTAATTTTATAAATCTCTCTTTTGGAGCACATTTCGTCAGTTTTGAAGCACATCGAGACCACTTCAAAAGCACATCTTATATTGTCGGATTTTCTTTTGAAATGTATTTCAAAAGAGAAATTTATAAAGTTAGGGTACCAAAATCAAGCAGGTACTAAACGTCCGAACGCGCTATAGTTGGTATGCCATTAGAATACTTTAGCCTTTTGCATATTGAAGTTCCTTCCACTGTATAGATGAATTTTGAGATTATTATTTTTTCCCTCTTCTCAATAGTGTAGGTAATGGTGGTTGCATATTCAAGTTACGGAAACATGTCGACTCTATACGGACTCTGCCTAAGCGCCTCGTGGCATATTAGGATGCTCTCTCGTGACATTAGGATGCTTCCTCGTGACATTGGGACGCCCTTTTAACCATGTAAAGAGAAAGGGCATTAAGGAGAGAGGGATATGCCATGTGGATGTAACCAATGAATAGCTAATTCGTTGTGCAGGATACCAATTCGTCGATACATGACATCCATCCGTAACTGTCGGTGGAGTGCGATAACAATCCAATACTCAATGTATTCTAAATTTTGAAGCAACAAGTATACACAAGCCTTAAAAGAGAAGAAAATCCAGGCAACTTCTCAACTACCCAAAAAAAGGAAAATAGACAAGCCACCAGTTGGAGCAGAAAGGGAAAAGAACAAGCCTCCTCCTGCCATATATGTCATATATTTTCCTATTGTATTCTTGTATTAGTACTGGTACTAGCCTATGTATTGCGAGGATATATGCACTGCTCAGAAATGGAAAATCAAGCATCACGCATCAATAGCTAATCAGTGAGGACGAGCGGCCGTCCCATCCACGATTCCACAACATCAGAGTCCTGATGAATGTGACATACTCCAAGTCTGCGGAAAAGAAAAGAAAAGAAAAAGTAATGACCATCCCCTCACTGATCAAACACCTTAATAGAAATCTCTCTCTCTCTGTACATTACCGTCTTCATCGATACTTTTACGTTCATCTATACGGCGGCTCGCAGTCGTCTGGGAGGTGCAGGCAATGCCTGCCTGTGCGACTCCACGAGGATCGACCAGAGCACGTGCACGTCTTCGTACTGGCACGACTTCACGTCGTCGTGCAGGATGTATATCCCTCTTCCTGCAGATATCGAGCAAACCTCTTTTAAGTCAACAAACCGATACTCAAGGTATTGAAGCAAAACCGTCGTTTCTTCTGACATTCTAAGGATTATGCTACTGCAGTTTCTAAAAAATATGGAGGCATACGGATATTTCATATTAGTAATATATGCAGAAGTTAAAAATTCTGGAGCATTTCGATTTTTTGGGCCCTGTGCGAGCGCACAACTTGAACATGCTCAGAAACGGCCATGTATTGAAGAACAAGCATAACATAACATTAGTAGAGGCAGAGGTGGATGATCGATCGATCGACTACGTACTCTTCTTGTGGGCAGAGTGCGCGCGAACCCACAGCTTCTTCAGGGGGGAGAAGAGGGACTGAAGCCTGCCCATGGCTCGGAGAGCCTCTGGTGTTAGTGTTGCTGCATTTGCCTGGTGAAGGAAGAGAGAAAGGAGGAAGAGGGGGGTTGGAGAGTATTGTAGTAACTTGTCGGTTTGCTTAAGGCTCTGGTGAAGTCTATTTAACTACACTCCTCTACTGACACATTCAAGTTTTTTTTTGTATAGTAGCCTCTTGGTACCTTGTCCCTATCCAACCTCTCTCACTCTTCTTCCTCAAGCTCGCTCACACACGAGAATTCGAGCCTCTTGCATTCAAAGCCTACTGCCACGAGGCTCCCGTTTATACAGAATTTCGGAAGGTTAAGATGTACGTAACATTAACCCCACATATATATACGTGATTTAAACCTGCATCCTCTACAATACAACGCATAAACAAAACCTCATTTTTCTTATCTAGCATTACTCCTCGTGATATCGGTTCACGAGGTCGACAGCTCGCTCGCTCTCAAGCGAGATACGACGGCCCTGGGGAAAGCTAGACAAGCCATCGGGCTTGGGCAATCCCCCTGGTTAGGAAAACCCTCCAAGCCCCTAAATCTCCAGCTCTCCGTCAAT
The DNA here is from genome assembly GCA_029216955.1 of Iris pallida. NCBI lineage: Eukaryota > Viridiplantae > Streptophyta > Magnoliopsida > Asparagales > Iridaceae > Iris > Iris pallida. Next base: position 9,145,806 of record JANAVB010003599.1, on the reverse strand, counting down.
ATAGCCTTTGCAGTCCACCCCAAGTCTTTTTTGTCAGTTGGACTAGCAATTTTTCATGTCCATATTTTGAGTTAACATTGGAAAGCTCTCGAGTAGCTCAAGAGTCAGGAATGGAACTTGGAATCCGAGCCCACTCGCCGTCAATTTCAGGGACAAACACTTTCGAGTTTCGAACATGGCATCTTCTCCTTTTGGAGTCAAGGACAAGGGACAACCAAAATTAGCTTCGACTAGGATAACCCAACCCTCTTGGTCGGCCTGGATGCGATTAGGGGAGAGCCCCAGAAGGGATGGATGTCAATTTGTGTCACCTATAGCTGTTGTTACAACATCACTATAGTGGTTAGTGCAACACATCGAGACCAAGTGTATATATATATATATTCCCTCCTTGGAATGAATATTCACAGCAAAAGTTCATATAAAGTACTGCAAAGAGCTTCTATCATCAGTGTCATGATGATGCAGATGGATGCAAGAAAAACGTGTTGGAGTTCTGCTTCAATTGGTTTTGGTTTGAAACACAATTACATATTTTCTGGGCTAAGGGCGTTTGTCAGTTGAGAAGTTAGAAAACCATTAAAAACTTCCACTCTAAATAAAAATAAAACTGAATAGAATAAGATCTATCAAGAGCAGGATTCACAATATCGGTATCGGAATAGGTATCGGACTTTTCGAGTATCGGGATCGACGGTATCGATAATGTCAGATCGGAGTATCAGATTTTTTTGGTATCCAAAAACAAATAATTATTAAAAAAAAAATAGATTTTTTTTTATACATTCAGACATAATTTAAAATATTTTATGTCTTATTTTTTTAATAGTTTTGAAATTTGAATGAAACAATAGTCACCCTTACTGTTTGGTATACCTGCGATAAATAAATTTTTATCATTTACATATTTGTTGATTGGCCATTTTCATTCAATTTTCTCTATCGAATTGACTGACAGACATACCCCCAACATCGGTATCGGTAGCGGTCAGTATCAGATCATGACATGACAAACTGTATCGGTATCATCCGGTAATGCAAACTACGATCAAGAGACCAATACCCCATTTTGGCTGAGATTACAATCAGGGCAAGACATTCCTTGATTGCTTACTAGAGCACTAAGTTCAATTCAGAAATTGAATTTATTGGTTCAAAGAATCAAAATCTACAGCAAATCAGAATCAAACTTTTTCAACAAACTAAATGCTCTCCTGATTTGAACATGCTATCTAGAGAAGCATCTTCTGTTGTTCAGGAGTCACTAGCAGCAACAATAACAAAACCTTTATCACGGTTACATTCCTCATCTACATTTATTCCTAACCCTTCATTTTGACTCAATGTAAGCTTCAGTTTTACTTTGATTCTTGAGAGTGTAGGCAAATCCTCTTTTTATCCAACGCCACACTGAAATGGTAAAAACATAAACACAAGAGAGAGGAATTAGTACTTCTCCAGTTTCAGATGAAATTTTGGTTCAGATCATCAGAGTATCAAAACAAGGTTATGGAATTTGGACTGTTCAAGAACAATATATTCGATTCAGAATTGATCAGACTCGTAAATACGTTGTATTAAAATCATAGTTCACAGTATCGGCCGATACCGATCCGATACGGCCGATACCGATACAGTTTGGCATGTCCCGATCCGATACCGACTGATATCCGATACCGACCGATCCCGACATTGGGGTCTCTTTTTCGGTCAATTCGGCAAAGAAAATTGAACGAAAAGGACCAATCAACAAGAGTGTAAAAGCATAGACAGGTTATAAAAGCATGTAAAAGAAGAAAACCTATCTATCGTATGTAAATCAATCGGTAAGGGTGACTACTATTTCATTCAATTTCAAAACTACCAAGAAACAACACTGAAAATATTAAAATTATGCCTAAATGTATAAAATATATTTTCTAAAATGTTAATAATTTATTAATAATTATTTGTTTTCCGATACCAAAAAATCCGATACTCCAATCCGAAACCTCCGATACTGCCGATACCGCCGATCCCGATACTCATAGGAATGGTCCGATACCGATTCCGATACCGATACTTTGAACCTTATTTAAAATATCTCTAACCTGAGAATTACGAGTCCATTAAGTTGTTTGTACCTTGAACTTGTTAATCATGTAAAACTTCGCAAAAAAAATATCAATTCAATTCGTATCAAATTATGTAGGCTTAATTTTCAGTATCAGAACCATACTAGAACATTGCTCCTGAACATGCTGCCAATTGAATTCTTTTCTCTATCATCTACAACAATGTGAAAAGAGAACGAAACGTTGCTGCTGTTCTTGGATGTCTGTGTAGTAGCTGATGTTGAACTTCATTTCTTATTAATTATATTTTGGTTGGACTCTAACTAAGGTGCTGCTGAATTAGAGATCTATCCGGTATTCTCAAATAAATAAATAAATCGCATTCAGTACATAACAACATCTACAAAAGAGAACATAAACGCTTAGACATTTAGTCTCAGAAAAATTAGCATCTATAAATCATATTTTGCAGTATCGGCCGATATCAATTCGATACGGTTGATATCGATACGGTTTGGCATGTCCCGATCCGATACTGACGGATACTAACATTGAGGGTCTATTTTCTGTCATTTCGGCAAAAAAAAAAAATGAACGAAAAGGACCAAACAGTAATGGTATAAAGCTTAGTAAGGTTGTAAAAGCATGTAAAGAAGAAAACTTACCTATCACATTTAATCAATTGACAAGGGTGACTACTATTTCGTTCAATTCTAAAATAATTAAGAAAGATTATGCTTAAATGTATAGAATATATTTTCTAAAATTTTATTTATTCATTAATAACTATTTGCTTTCCGATACTAAAAAATCCGATATCCGATCCAAAACTGTCAATAGTGTCGATACCAATACCGACACTCATAGGGATACTCATAGGAAGGATCTGAAACCGATACTGCGAACCTTGCTATCAATATGTGCAAAATCATCCAATTCCTATGATTCGGCAGCATCTTGCCAGTAATATATAGGAATCTCAAGCTAGGTATGCAACTAGGGAGATTGTATAATATGCCCATCACACAGCCTAAATATGAATCCACTTGGCCTATGATTCAGCAGCATCTTGACAGTAATATATAAGAATCTCAAGTTAGATGTGCAACTAGGGAGATTGTATAATGCCCACCATACATCATAAATATCAATCCACTTGGCCTATGTTTCTCTAAACTCTTACATATCCCAAAGGACAAATTACCATTACAATAACTAACCACTAATAAGCAACTCTGTAATTGAATTTTGAGTATTAACTGTTATGTTAAAGGTTTTTTTTTGCATATAAATCACCCAAACAAAGTATATTTTAAAAATGTCCCCCAAATCTCATTAACTGCTAATTAGTCCGAGCTCTCTAGCCTAGTGGTAGTGGAGCGGACATCCGGAGGGGCCGGCAAGGTTCGAGCCCCCCAATTGTGTGTGTGCGTGGGATAAGCAAAAATAGAGTCATGAGTCCTTTGGTTAACCCATTTTAAGAAATAATATTTTGTTAGTTTTAAGTTGACTATTTTTTTTGACCGTTTTGTCCTAATAATGAAGGCAACAATTATTCTTTAAATAAAATCCTTCTCCTCCTTATTCACCATCACCAACCTCTTTCAACCTCCACAAAAATCTCACCTTCCTCAAGTAAGTTTCAGTCTTTCTCCATCACCCTCTCTCTTCTCAAAACCTTCATTCTCAAAAGAAACACCTCTTCTACCCGTCTATATTTTATTCTTGTCTTCTCATGGTCCCTTCTTTCTTTTTTCTCTCCCTATCTTCTCCCCTAAATCAACCCAACTCTCTTCAACAACATAAAATTCTTTTTATTTTTTAAAATTCTACAAATTTAGAAGAAGATAATATGAATAAAACATAGCTGGAAACAAAAATTTAAATGTGCCAATTTAAAATTTGTTTGAATAACTTCTCATTTTCTCCAATACACCACCAAAATATCTTACTTAGATGCTATTAATTGTCGTGACCAAGCGTTTCTTGCAAATGCATTGTAATTATGACATTAATTTTTGGAGAAAAAATGATTTTGGGTTTCTTTTTTTGGAATAAAATTGAAAAAAAAAACCGAAGAATGAGTTTTGGATGGTGACCAGGGGAAAAACCGTCTATTCGTTACCTTAACCCGTTGATTGGGTTAAAATAAACCAAAAAATAATAGAGGGGGACTAATAACTATATTTTCTATTGATTTGGGAGGCTTAATAGAAATTCATGACATTTGAGGGATCTTAAAGAAAATACACTAGATTTGAAGGATTTATATGCAAAAGATCAAAAAGTAAGCGCGAATCCAACAAACAAAAACTAACTTTAGAGAGGAGAAGTTTCCGAGTTGTCCTAATTCCAACCATTTAACTTAGCTTCCATCCATAATAATATTCAAATTGATTTCTCAGTAAATAATATCCAAGATGTCCTCAAGACTCTACTTAAATAGCATGACTAAAGATGAAATAATCCCAAGAATAATTTGTTCTGCTGGCAGTTCCTTCACCATGGGAGCTGGTTTTATTCATTTGATGACTAAGATGATTGACTTGCTAACTATGATCTACTTTGAATGCCATGAGTGATGAACTCTGTCAGATTGATATAAAACCTCTCTACAGAAATCCTTCATTCTTACAGAAAGTCCAAACAATAAATCTCTGACAAATTATATGCTCCCATCAGCAACTGAAAAACTGTTGAGTCTTCGTCTAGAACTGATTCTTTTGCTAGTAATAGGATCTCTTTCTCAAAATCATAGTTCGCAGTATCGACCGATACCAATATGATTACGGCCGATACCGATATAGATTGGCATGTCCCGATCCGAAACCAACCATTACCGAAAAACTCTGGGTGTCTCTTTCCTAGTTAATTCGGCAGAAAAAATTGAACGAAAAGAATGAAAAATTGAAAAATAGTGAACGCAATGATTCACTGACAATGTGTATCGATTTGATTCCTTTTTTATAAATTCTAACCCATTTGTCGAAGTTCTATATCTACAAAATCACAACATTCATCCATATTAATATTGTTCCATTTAAAACTAACGAGAAGCAACATATAATATATAAAATTATGTCTAAATGTATCTAATATTTTTCTAGCTTTTTAAAAGTTTTTTATCATTTATGTATTTCTAAAACGAATAAATACTCCGATTTGAAACAACCGGAACTGCCAAAACCACCTACATAGATGCTCATAGGAAGGGGCCGAAACCGACACCAATATGAATATTTGGAACCTTGTTCGAAACCTCGGACTCGTCAACCCCCTAACTTGTACTTCAAGAGGTGTACTATTGTTAGACCATGAAACCATCAAAAGAATCAATTGGACCTATTCCAGTGAATGTCACGTCCCGCTCCCGTAGGAGCGATCGTCCTCGCTAAGGCGTGATGCCGCACGAGCCTAGATTGCGCTCGTGCAAGGCGGGTTCCATAACGGCCGATTCCAGCGGCTGCGACGGGGTCGTCGCACAGAAGTCCCAAGTAGAGACATTAAACACGCAGCGAAAATTTAGAACAAACACAAGTTATTCAAAGAAGCACTTTATTGATATCGAAACAACGGTTACATTGGGGGCGCAAGGCCAAGATTACAATCACTCAAACTCACTCTTCTCACATTACAAATCACTCAGCTCTCTCTCATCTTTCAATACTTGTCTCGAGCCAGCGGATGCTTCGGATAGGCGATGTCCATACATTATGTCCCGTATAAGTCTTGACTCCACGCGGCCGCACGCTTCGAATCGCCAAGGAACTCCATGCCTCGACGCATCCAAGCGAGCTCCGCACCACGAGCTTCTACCTGTGCCTGCACATGAAAACTATGTGGGTGTCAGTACTCAACTGTACTGGTGGAGTGAGCTCCTCGCCCACCCATACAAAACCAACACGTTAATTTACTTTTGTGCAACGTATCCCTTTTTACGATTGTCTTTCTAGTCTTGTCTTAGGATCGATTTTAGGACCGACGCCTTGGTCTATTTTGTGTCTTTAGACCGTCACCGTGCCTTGCACTCATAATGAACTCATACTTGCTGCTAGACCTTTCTGGTGCTCGCAACGTCAATGTGCCGACTCATACTTGACTTTCGTGCCATACTCTGGGACGTAACGACTCGGTCGTGCTTATCTCTGAGGCAGTGCCTCCTCGCTAAGTCTTGCCTTTACTTGTGTTGTGACGACGCGGCCGTGCCTCACATTTCGAGGTCGTGCCCAGCATACATCGAGGTCGTGCCTCGCACCAACTTAACCTGACTTAACTCGAAACGTCTACCCCAACTTGTGGAACCGGTGTTGAGAACTCAAGCACGACGCCTATTAACTCGTGCCGAAGCACGTATCTTTACGCATAGCCAAATTTTAGGCTTTATAATACCTTATGTGCATACCGTGCACGCATTCCATAACTCATCACATACCGTGCTTACACTTCCTCTGTTACGACAGACACCGTGCATGCGGATTCGCCGCTTAGCACGCCAAATATCTATATGAAAGGCCACTGGCATGACAAGCCATCGCGGACATAGCTCGGGTAGGCGGCAGGTCCTTCGATGCAGGTAGTGTCACGCCCCAGTACCAAAATACGGAGACGGACTAGGCCAGCTACTCCATATGAGGTATTCAAACGTCATACGGCGATCGTGGCTGTCAAGAGACAAGGGGGTGTATGCTACATTCAAGTCACCTATGGTCACGCAGAACATCTATGTCTCAATCATTCAAAGCAAGAAAGCATCAATTAATGAACATATAAGATAAAGCAGTAAGGCGTCCCTGACGCTTCATCAAATTGGTCATGGGGTTCTAGCTTATAAGGTAGCTAGCCCAGAGAGTCAAAGATACATAATTGTATTCAGCTGCAGTCTGATTTAATTACAATTGTGCAAAAGACAAAATGTCTAGATTAGCCGGCTAAACAGGTGCCGGTGGCTAAACGCCAGGACATAAATAAAGATACAAGAGTGGTGGAGAAGAAACCCACTCGAGTCCCCCGCCAGTCATGCTCCTAGTATGCACCATTGACGTCGGGGAAGAAAGTCGGATCCTCAGGCTCTGCTACGCGATCTGGCCAAACAAAACCAGCCGGGTCAGCCCCGAAATAGCAAGTACCACAAGGGAGCACAAAAGAGTGAGATAAAACCCAGTCATAAAAAAATAATAATAGTAAGCTCCCGGTCGTAACCTTGGTCCACAGCCTGTCCTAGCACGATAGACCAACCCAACAACCAAACAAGGACATGGGTTGGACCACGCACCATGACAGTCCGTGTCCCTTGGCTATTAGCGGAAGGCCCAAGCACAGTCAAGTCATTTTTCAAGCGGCCATTCACTCCTGCGGCTTTCTATATTTGGCGAAGTTATCCCCGTTATACTGATTAAAAGGAATCCTCAGATCGTGTCAACCCAGCAGGGCTAGCCAAACCATAAGACTTATAACACTTTGATGATGCACCAGTCCCCCGTAGGGCTACCGCGCTAAGACATTTAACCCATAGCTCGTAGGAGTCGGATATAGCTATTCGCTATAGGCGAATGAAACCATATCCGTGGCGGCCAACCCGGCACGTCAGGACGGAACCTGGGGTGGCTAGTATGACACGATCTCGGAATTCTTCCCACCCAATGCATCTACTAAGTTGCCTAGTTAATCCCTAGGTTATTCTCAGAGTTCACATGTCGTGGTCACATGTTCACTCCCTTAGATGTCGTACATTGTACGAGTACCCCAAGAAGGAATCCGTACTGGCTCAAGGATTCATACGTATGTTTTCCCTTCTTAGTGTAATGCAACACACAACACACACCACGTCATTGCCAACGACCATTACTATGTAAATGCTGGACTCTTGGGAGTACTGGCAGGTATCACGAAGGAACACTTAGCGCGTAGGATAGCACCTCGGTGCTCACATAGGTTGTACCATTGTACACACATAGGATCATCCAGCCATCACATAGGTAGTCAGATTAGAAATGAGGACTAAGATACAAGGAACATGCGGCCATGGCTCATGCGGCTGGAATATGCGGGGCACATGCGGCTCAGTCAAGCCATGCGGCTAAGGAACTCATGCGGCTGGAATATGCGGGACACATGCGGCTCAGTCAAGCCATGCGGCTAAAAAACTCATGCGGCTGGAATATGCGGGGCACATGCGGCTAAGGAACTCATGCGGCTGGAATATGCGGGGCACATGCGGCTCAGGAAATCGGGCATATGCGGCAGTGGGAGGGCAGTGCCATGCGGCTCGAAAGTAATTGGATCTCATGCGGCCAGAGAATGGAACTAGCTCATGCGGCTGAGAATCAAATCTTCATGCGGCTGGGAAGTTAAGTCCCTGCAGCATAGTCCATGCGGCCAGGTAATGCCGCCAGGCTTATGCGGCTAGGAAGGGAATTTGTCGCATGTAAGCTATGCGGCTAAGTTCATGCGGCTGTGAACTGGTCTTCTTCTCCATCTTTCCGGGAAGAAGAACCCTTCAAGCCATGGCTCCCAAGCTCCATGAATCTTTCATCCCGAGTCCAAAACCGAACTTCCATAGGTCAAAATGGGGTAGAACAAAATTCTCTACAACATATAACCATCAAAACTCGAAAATAACAAGATTAAATAGATCAAAATCCATAGAATCCGAAACTGCAACAAGCATAGATCTACTAGAATCCGTCCATCAAAACCGAAAATGCTAAGTACTAAACTTGTTGAGGATGTTAAGAAGAACAAAATGGAACAATAAAATCAAAGAAATATCAAAAGATCACAAATCTCCTCTTTGAGCAAGTTGTACTTGCCTAAGTGGGTTGGTGGTTGAGGAATTGAATGAAGGAGTGAATGAGGAGAGAGAGTGTGGAAGAGATATTAAATAGGGGTTGGGTTGGTTTTGGGAAAACCCTAATCCCTAACCACTTCCACTAATGACAAGGCTAAAAGGCTACATGCCATAGATAATAGACAAAATTTATGCACATGTCCAATGACCATGCACCTACGAGACATCTAGGCTCACGTAAATACATGGCCTAATTTGTTGGTACGACTGGAACTATACATAGCAACTCGTGCTCTGAACCACACTTTGCATAACGTGCATCGGACCGTGAGACTCCCAACCGGGGGACTGCCTCGTACTTCTTAACGTGGATAGGAACGCGAGACTCCCAACCGAGGGACCGCCTCGTACATCTTAACGTGGATAGGAACGCGAGACTCCCAACCGAGGGACCGCCTCGAACATCTTAACGTGGATAGGAACGCGAGACTCCCAACCGAGGGACCGCCTCGTACATCTTAACGTGGATAGGAACGCGAGACTCCCAACCGAGGGACCGCCTCGTACATCTTAACGTGGATAGGAACGCGAGACTCCCAACCGAGGGACCGCCTCGAACATCTTAACGTGGATAGGAACGCGAGACTCCCAACCGAGGGACCACCTCGTACTTCTTAACGTGGATAGGAACGCGAGACTCCCAACTGAGGGACCGCCTCGAACTTCTTAACGTGTATAGGAACGTCTCATACTCCAATGTATTCCGTGCGACACTATTGTCCAAGTCACACTCTATGTGACGAGCCTTAAGACCGTGGGAACGAATGGCTATATGCAGCCGTAGAACCGTGGGACCGTGCATACGCTCAACTTGAACAACCAATTTCTTTGGGTACCTAAACTCATGCCATAAGCCGTGCGATACAACTTAGCTCGTGGGATGATCAAGGCTACGCCGAGCCTTGCATTCGAGAAAACGTGCATGCTTTATCGAGCATTTACGCGGGCGACGCCTATGACTTAGGCTAACTCATAGTTTGTGACGAATATCAACTTTCCTTCTCCCAAGCCACGGGACGAAGGACCGAGTGTCGTTTTCAAAGCACGCCGTGCACCAACTCTAATCCGACCGTGGGACGTTTTTCATATTCCAAACTCGATTCGACACATCGGGATTATTTCCTTAGCTATGTGGATTCGTCTCTTTTATTATCAAGCCTATTGTGCAAGTTGAAAACACACGATTTATTATGTGAAGGCTAAGATGAGGCAAGTTCACCGAAACTACCCCACCTGAGCAATGTCTTCGAGTCGCCGTTGCAAGGATAAGTCCGAACGCCGTTGGCGTTTCGATTCCTCCAATTGACTTCGCGGGACGGGGCACTACAGTGACCCAGTCAATAAAACCTTCCACTTGCATAAATCTTTACAAATTCCCCTCTGGATTTTGTCAGTAAATGTATCCTCCCATCCGTTCTGAACAAGGATTCCAAACCAGGTAAAGCTACGTCGTTGGTCAAGGTTTTCCTTTGTTTTATCTTGGTGTGATGAGGAAGGAGAGAGAGAGGGGGGCTGAAGCTCTATGTTTGCAGGGATAAGAATATGAAAGGTATGTCCGTACTAATTTTGGCATATCCTAGTGTAATTTTCTCCATTTCGTGTCATATATGTATCTGATGCGGACACGACTCGAGTAACTGTGCTTCCTAGATATAACTTGTAGATGTGGAAGTGTTCTGAAATCCAGGTGCTTGATAATCTGAGTGAGACATGACCACTATGCTGCAATGGCACACATTCAAATTGTGACCAGCTCTCAAGATAAACTGAGGTAAACTGTCTTATGCTGTCTCCAACTATCATATAGTAAAGGAGCACAAACGCTCCAAACTATTGAGTGCACAGAAACTCCAAAATACACTAGAACACAACAGAATTCGTGCCATGTCCATATTTTCTTGTTATTCATGTCTGTGCAACATAGTCAAGGCCCATCAGAAGACCTAGAAGGTCAAATCTAGAAATCAAGTAGGCAGATTCAAAGACCACATAACTTGAGCGCATGAACTAGGAGCTATCCTCAAATATTTCTAGGATGAAAAAAGAGCCTAGAGTAAGGGATATGCTGTAACTACCTCGAATTATTCCCTCGGGCACAATATAAGCACTTTAGTTGCTATGTGGAAAGCACACTTATATTCGAGAAAATAAGCATAATATACTAGAGATATATCATATTTGATATGATAGACGACTCTTTATAATCATCTTAAGCATATCCTTATATTGTGAGCAAGAGTCCTACTTTGGGTATAGGCATGGATGATGAGAACTTTGAAGACGATATGGCGGATGTCGTCCTGTTGTCATTTGTCCCATCCTTGCATACTAGTTTTGCTTCAAACCCAAAGTAGTCTCATCAGAAATCAAAGATGCTTTAAAAGGTCTTCAAGCCTTATTCCCATAGGGGGCAAATCATGCTTAGAAAAAATTGAACTGAAGCAAAAAGCCTAGAGTAAACCAAAGATAAATCATAATATTCGAACTCAGCTGGCTAGAAACTACCAAACCATGATATTTTATGTAATGTTCCGCTCCGCACGGCGCATTACGCTGAGACGTTGACTCAAAGAGTCGCGTTGACCGAATGAAATGTATCGATGCGAATCGATACGAGAGTTACGTTGTCCCGAGCAATGCATCAAACTAAGTCGATGCGAAGAGTTGCATTGTCCCAAAGAATGCATCGAGTTGAATCGATGCGAAGCGCTGCATTGCCCCGAAGGATAAGTGCGTTGAGTCAGCTCGAAGATTCTAAGAAATCGAATCGACCCAAGGCGCAAGTTCGAATCGATACAAGTATTAATTTTAGTTGGTTTCATGTGCAGGCTATCCGTTTACGCTGAAATATTAGAGGTCGACATTTTGTCTCATTCGCAACGGATCCGCAAAACCAAATCACCGTCTCGCAACGGACTGGAACTTGGACACGGTAGGCCGGAATTGATCGAGTAATTCAATGAAACAAGAAGTGCTCGAATGGCTAAGTCAGAAGATTTGGTCGTGCAACAAAGTTATGAAATCGAGCCGCATCGGCTCGGCAAATAACAAGGCGTATCGGCTTAAGGTGGGAGGACTGACTCTTCTTTTTACTCCTTATGCCTAAGTAAGAATGTATCATTGTATGCTAAGTTAACCTATCGATACCACGGACGTGGTCCGATCGGAAGATAAATCATAGTGTGTGTCGAACACTAGTTAGAACAATTGAAATGAAACGTGCATCAAATGCACGAGTCGCTATGGAACATTGGATATCGCAAAGACGAGCACCTCGGTACGCAAGCCACAAGAACATGGGATAACTGTATTCGGCAAGTGCCTTCGTGCACGAGCCATTCCGTGCATTTGCACACGAGTTAGAAAGGCTAGCACATTGAAAGATTTTGAAGGCGAACGCCTTAGCGTGCAAGCCACGAACATTGAACATTAAGGCTAAGAACATGAAATTACGGTATTGAGGCATGCATCGCATGCACGACTCGAAGAAATGAGAACAATCGTGTCAAAGCGTGCCTACGTGCACGAGAATCATAAAAGATGGCTTCGTTGCGAAGAGAACAGTTGTGGCATGAAGGTGACGGAACTGTCAAATGTGACATGATGTCTCGAAAGTGTTCGGGACCTTCGGATCGTTCGGTTGACGAACATTGAGTTGACGCATGATGCCATTGAACATTGAAACGAAGTATGGAATGTAAGAACATAGAAAGTTAATGGGAGAAATACGAGATGATAAAGTCCGAGTCTCGGACTCAAGACTATGTTCGGTTGTTTGAATAATAGTGTGTTGCATAGTCGAATGGACTTGAGAAAATGATGAGATAATCTTCCGTGCACGGGTATTTCTTTCGAACGGGTTGTGCCGGGGCACCGGGACCGTTCGGCCTAGGAGGGATATAATCTTTGAGAGACGCACATCAGTAAGACGATTAGCGACCGCTTAGCGAGATGTGAAAAGCCGCAAATGATGGTATGCAACGGAAGGTCTCCGTAATTGGGATAGCAACCCACTACGAGAGACGCCGGGCTACCCAATTTGAGAAAGAAAAGAAAAGAAAGAAGAAAAAAAAGAAAAGAAAAGAAAAACATTTAGTCCATTCTGGCGCGGATACGCCTATAACCTTCATATAGTTAAGAAACGATGGGTTGAAAATGCAGGCACGTATATATCCTGCACACATAGATCCTGCATAGAGAGCACTTATAACATGACAGGGAAGGAATGGGACGTATTCACCTTGTGTCGGTGCAAGGACGAGTGCGTCTATGTTGGTAAGAAGTCGCACCACGAAACAAACACGAGATTGCTTGCCTGCTTGCCTATTCAATTCGAATAACATGCTTGTCATGATAACATGCTTTACCGCTTTCGAATATGTCATGAAATCGACCCTAAGGAGAATATAGCAAGATCATAAGCTAAGTTGCATGATTCAACATAAATACTAAATGTCGGTTTAGAAAGTGGGTCTTTTCATCAGTACATACGAGGACGAACGTACTGATCCCCCACCAGCTTTCATGTAGGGTGCAGGGAATGGATTGCTCGCGGCAAAGTTTCGCTTGATCGCGCAGAGGCATGGAATGCCGTAGCGTTTGAAGCGTGCAATCGCATTGACGCTCGGACTGGCAATAGGATTGATGCGGCCGAGATATGGAAGGCATGATGTATGGAACGGTGAAATCCTTTGTAGGCAAGAGAGAATTTGAGTGTTGCAGCCAATCTGGCAAATTCAGTTGGGCTATTGAAAGTCTTTGTAATCTCAGTTCATTATCAATAAAGAGTTCGTATACTCTGTTTTCTTCCGTTTGCTAATATCAAATCAAAGATAACCATTTGAGAACTTGTCATCTTGCCTTGTATGAGTGCAACTCCAGACTCGTACGGCATCATGCCCCAGCGAAGACGATGATTCGGATAAATCGATGCGAGGACGAACGATTTTCTGGGTCGGGACGTGTCACACCCCGATTCCGTAGAATGGATAGTCGTCCCCCGGACGTGATGCCGTGCGAACCTAAATTGTGATCGCACAAGGCATAGTCATAAGGTTATCCGAAACACAACATCAAGTTAGAGTACGCAGAGATAATTGATTGACACATTTGAAATAGAAGTAAACTTTTCATTGATAATAAAGCTTCATTTACATTGACTCCATTACAATCATTGCCGTGCGGGCTACAACATGACTCGACTTACAAAAGGAACGCTGATGAGATAGTCGTTCCATACATTACATCCCTTTTTACAAGCAAAATAGTTACACTTTCCACCTGCGATCGAGGGAAGCCGAGTCGCCATTTGTCTTCTTTTGTACTGAGTACGGAGTCTTCAAAAGGAATTCAGAAACAAGCCTTTACACGGAAGAGGCTTCAAAAGTGTCCACGCCGCCTTGAGATTTAAGTGGCACGCCCTTCGGGATTCGGGGTACCTGCATGGAGAGCGAGGATCAGTACATTACACTTTGTACTGGTGCGTGGCTATTTAAGTTCCAAGCTCTCATTTGGTTGAAGAGTTTATATGACTTAGTTCATGAATGTTTCTAACCATCCTAATGAATTTTAACAAGCATATGACAAGCATAATGTAAAATACGTTGGAACTTACCCACGGCGGACCGCGTCGCGCCTTATGAAACTTATCATGCTCTTCCCTGTCAATTGTTATCATTTTTATACCAAGTGCAATATTTCGTGTGGTTGGTCACTGGCTCCCAGAGCCATCGTGGACTCCTCTAGCTTTTGTTAGACGGGGTCCTTTCAGCGCGAGTAGCGAGCCCCGCTGCAAGTCCTCGCCTAACCCGTGCCCAGCACAGCTAATTACTTGTTTCCTTTTTCGGCCGCAACGGTTCCGTGGCCTCGGGTTGCCGTGCGGGGAAACGCTCACCTTGTCGACAAGTTGTCCGTGACCGTGCAAAGACATGTTTTTAGTTATTAAGACATAGCCTACATTTTCTTTGAAAACTTGCTCATTCATTCGTGTTCGTGCCCTTACATTTATCCTTTCATTCGCAACAATATTATTGATTGACCCAAGAAGGGGTCGAGAAGGGAAAGGTCAGCCACTCACCTTGAGTTTACTTCAGGCAAGAGAACTTGTTGGTCGCGCTAGACGTCGCCTACGCGATTACCTGAAATCGCACAAGCAACCGATCAGAACACTGTATTATTCAAGAAGTTCGATAGGAAATGCGAGTTCGAAATGCAAGCCATGAAAACCATCGAAAACATTCACGAAAACGCATTCAGAAAACAAAGCCAAAACCAACGCAAGCGGCGTGAAAAGCAGAGCAACGGGAGGGCTCTCCCGACTCAGCCGCAGAGTCAATCCTTGAGGCGCAACCCGCTGAATATGGGACTTGGTTCTGAAGAAGCCATTCCATAACGGGGAATGGATCTTAATTCAACCGTTCCCGTTCGATCGACTCGATCGATCCCGACCTATCGGTCCCGATCGAATCGATAGCGACAGTGTTCCTTTCTCGCACACCCCGTGGACGGAGAACGGGACACGATGTAGGAACGGGGCACTACAGGGCGTGACATTTTAAAAGGTTCTCTTTAACTCCATGAATAACGATGAATTGAGCTCTATTACTAAAAAAATCGGCTTCACATTGAATACGAAATATCATGGTAAAGAGGTCAGGGCAAGATGCTTGGAGTTGGATAGAGCTAATATATTTAGCTCTATCTGTTCTCTCTTTCTTATGTCTTTGGTGCATGTTTCCTTACTTCCAAATGAATATATGCTCTTGGAATGCCAGGGAATTGGGAGACCATCAGAAAAGAAGTAAAATAAAAATCATTCTTTCTTTGTAAGTGGGATGTATGTTGTCTACAAGAAACAAAATTGAGAAATCCTGATATAAGCACTCTTAAGTCTATTGGAGGAATTTTCTTGATTCTTTGTGTGATGAGGAAGGAGAGAGAGAGGGGCTGAAGCTCTATGTTTGCAGGGATAAGAATATGAAAGGTATGTCCGTACTAATTTTGGCATATCCTAGTGTAATTTTCTCCATTTCGTGTCATATATGTATCTGACGTGGACACGACTGGAGTAACTGTGCTTCCTAGATATAATTTGTAGATGTGAAAGTGTTCTGAAACCCAGGTACTTCATAATCTGAGTGAGACATGACCACTATGCTGCAATGGCACACATTCAAATTGTGACCAGCTCTCAAGATAATCTGAGGTAAACTGTATTATGATGTCTCCAACTATCATATAGCAAGGGAGCACAAGCGCTCCAAAAGCAACTATTGAGTGCATGCAGTGTTGGACACTTAATAAACACAACAAAATACTCCAAAATACACTAGGACACACCGGAGTTCGTGTCATGTCCATATTTTCTTGTTATTCATGTCTATGCAACGTAGTCAAGTCCCATCAGAAGACCTAGAAGGTCAAATCTAGAAATCAAGTAGGCAGATTCAAAGACCACATAACTTGAGCCCACGAACTAGGAGCTATCCTCAAATATTTCTAGGATGAAAAAAGAGCCTAGTGCAAGGGATATGCTGTAACTACGTCGAATTATTCCCTCGGGCACAATATAACCATTTTAGTTGCTATGTGGAAAGAACATCTATATTTGAGAAAATAAGCATAATATACTAGAGAGATATCATATTTGATATGATAGACGACTCTTTATAATTATCTAAAGCATATCCTTGTATTGTGAGCAAGAGTCCTACTTTGGGTATAGGCATGGATGATGAGAAATTTAAAGACGATATGGCAGATGTCGTCCTGTTGTCAGTTGTCGCTTCCTTGCGTAACAGTTTTGCTTCAAACCTAAAGTGGTCTCATCAGAAATCAAAGACGCTTTAAAAGGTCAAGGCTTAGAGAAAAAGTGAACTGAAGAAAATTAAAAGCCTGGAGAAAACCAAAGATAAATCACCATCTTCAAGCTCAGCTGGCCAGAAACTACCAAACCATGATCTTTTAAAAGGTTCGCTTTGACTCCATGAATAACGATGAATTGAGCTCTATTACTAACAAAATCGGCTTCACATTGAATACAAAATATCATGGTACAGAGGTCTTTGTGAGGGCAAGATGCTTGGAGTTGGATAGAGCTAATATTTAGCTCTATCTATTCTCTCTTTTTTATGTCTTCCGGTGCATGTTTCCTTAAATATATGCTCTTGGGATGCCAGGGAATTGGGAGACCGTCAGAAAAGAAGTAAAATAAAAATCATTATCTTTCTTTGTAAGTGGGATATATGTTGTCTACAAGAAACAAAATTGAGAAACCCTGATATAAGAACTCTTAAGTCTATTAGAGGAATTTTCTTGATTCTTGGTGTATGAAAGAAGCAACAATATCTTCTGATGGAATCATGATTGGTTGGTACTCTAATATCTTTCAGAAAGAATGTGAGTTTGTTGGAGACTTTTTTTCAGTGAAACTTGTCAAGAAAATAGAGAGCAAAAAAAAAAATCTTATTTAATCAGTTTAATCAGTAAAAGGACCATGCAACAAACAATAATGAAACCTTCTATGGAGATATCTTATTTGCACAAGACATAATTTCTAGGGGGCTTGGCTTATCGGAGGAGACTTCGACTTAATCAAATTTCATCGTAATAAGAATAAAGTTTGCAATAATGTAAAGGACATTGATGACTTTAATAACTTTATCAAAGGTCAGAGTTTAATTGATGTGCCTATGGCAGAAAGAGACTTCACTTGGTCTAATGAAAGAGAGAACCCTATTGTGATTAAGCTTGATAAGTTCTTGCTTTCTTTGGAGTCGGAAGTTGAATTCCTCTATCCTCTGAAATAACACAAAATCGAGCTAGTTGATTGTGAACTTGCGACATTACTCATCCCTTTGTTATACCAAGACATATCACACTCTAATTATGGGCCCATATTTTGATGATGACGTAAAGTTTTGACAAGAAAAGCTAAACAAATTGTGAGATAAGATTTACACTTCGTCACCATGATTACTGCATATAATAGTGTCGGCAATAGCCGATGTAGCAAGTTTATAAGCCATTAACCAGTAAAAAGACATGGATGGAGCTTACACTTTAAGTAGGATAGTAGATGTCAATAGAGCTTCAAAATATGCTTCTGGACTATCATCCTCTTTGGCGCCCCTGCAGTGTAAGAAATTTACTTCAGAAACCCTACTAAAAACAGAGACAACCAAAGTACAAAGAGGTTTCAGTTATTCGGCATACCAGTTTAAACATTGCACAATGGGGTTCGGCATGCTTGGAAGAAACAACAAGATGCCTTGGAAACATGTTTCTTGTATCCATGCACTTCAAGATGACTATTGATGCATCCCAACCAAATTCATAAAATTGCTCCAATTTCACATTGCAACAACTTAAAAATCTCCATGCCGAACTCGAGTGACCCTTGTGGTTACCGGGGAGAGGCACAAAACACTGGTTAGGTGGCGGAAGATCGGTGGATCGAGCCACGGGGGCGTATATTCCTTCCATTTATAAAAATGGTGGGAGTTGGGGTCAGTAGGCCCAAAAGGCATGCAACGCAGCGTGCATAAAGTCTCGTGCGTAATGTCGGACATCTCAAAAAACAACATAAAAGCTCCCAATGAACTCTTAAAATCATTAAAATGACTATAGCCAATCTATTCAATCATATCCTAAGAAGCACGAACACTCCTAAAATGTGGGCTGGGTCGTGTCGGACGCGTATTGGATACAAACCGGACATCCAAATTACACTAGGGCACGCCAAAATAGGTGTCGTGTCCATGTCGTACCTGTGTTCGTGCGAATCATATCCAAAATTGGAGCCTCATGCACAATTCTAAAGAATGGAAAAAAGAAGTAAATTGCTCTCTTCTGTGGAGAAAAGAAAATAAACCTCATCGGCAAACATACAAACACACGGGCTACTCATTCTTTCCAAGCATACAAGATCAACGAAAAGCCGGGACCCCGCAGAGGCGACGGCTTCTCGGGAGCCCGGCAGCTCCGGAACATGAACACCGCCGCGTTCCCGACGTGCCCGCCGCTGCCGAAGAGCCAGCCGTGGACGTCCCAGAACACCTCCACGGAGGCCCCGTCGTCGTCGACGGCCACCGTCTGGTTCCCTCTGAACTTCCAGCCCAGCCGCTTCACCTGCAGCACCCTTTTCTTGTCTATCCGTACCTCCAGCGTCGGCTCCTTGAGCCCGGCGGTCTCGCACTCGATCGCGACGTCGTGGACCTTCCCGTCGTCGGAAAGCTGGGACCTTGTGGAGTAGACTCTCTTCCCGAACAGGTGCTCCTTCTTTGCCACCAGCACGGCGTTGGCATTGGCATTGGCGATGGTCCTCTTGTGGGCCTCTTTGGCGTCGTCGCCAAGCAGCAAGACTGTGTGGTCGTCGAAGAGCACGGCGACGTAGAACCCCTCCGACGGCTCGGGCCCGCCGGAAGCGAACTTGGCGGCGGAGAGGTCCCAAAAGATCTCGACTTTGCCGGCGGCGGCGGCGGCCGCGGCGTCCAGAGACTTGGAGCCCCTCCTCCTGGCGAAGAGCAGGGGCTTGATGTCGAGCTTGCAGAGGGGGGTGCCGGAGCTGGAGGAGGCGACGTCGTCGATGGCGACGGAGAGGCCGTGGCCCGTCAAGTGGGCGGTCCAGGTGACGGTGATGGTGCAGGCGCGGCGGCGGAGCTCGGCTCGGTAGAGGTAGGTGACCGCGTTTTGATAGGTTCTGGAGGAGTTGGAGGACGAGGCGGCGGAGGAGGAGGAGGAGACCTGGACTCCACTCTCGCCGAAACAAGAAGGGAAGTCCCTCATTGTCGGACAAGATCCGAGCTTTATTGGAAGACTGGTCGAGAAGTTGCAAATGGAGCTCTATGGCAGTGGTGAATGCTTTGTTTGAGCAATGGGGAGGAGGAGGAGGAGGATGAAGAAGAAGAAGAAGGAGAGGAAGAATGCATTCTCTACTACTATGGTTACATATATCATTGTGATAAAGGAAGCTCATTTAAAAATGGCATCTTTACCGAGAGAGAGAGAGAGAGAGAGAGAAAAGAAAAAAAAAAAGAAAAAAAAAAAGAAAAAAAAAAAAAAAGAAAAAAGAGAGAGACTTAGAGCATCTCCAACCCTATTGTGAGTTTGAAAAAAATGGTTGCCACATAGGAATGACAACCATTTTTTCCAAAAGTACTTCTCCAATGCAAATGTGAAATAAAGTGTGGAGTTGACATGGCAATGACATGGCAAAGACAATGTGAAGTTGGTTGTCTAGATCTAGACAATGCACTTCACAATGTCTTTATGTCCACATCATCATTTGTGAATAAAAATATTTATAAAAAAGAAGTAGAAGAGTAAAAGTTGTCTTGGAAGTTGTAAAAAATTATTTGTATTGTCTTCTCAATACTTTTGCATTGGAGATGACTTTTTAAACCCATTGTCATTTGTGAATATAACCTTGCCACCTATACAAGACATTGTCTTGTCCCTCATGCCACATAGGATTCACAACACAAAACAAGACAATAGCGTTGGAGATGCTCTTAGAGCATCTCCAACCCTATTGTGACTTTGGAAAAAAGTTAATGCCACATAGGAATAACAAAATTTTATTCAAAAGTTCTTCTCCAATATAATTGTCAAGTCAATTGTGAAGCTTATGTAGCAAAAATTAAAGAAGACATTGTGAAGTTGATTGTCTTGTTCTAGACAATGCACTTGACAATGTCTTCTCTTCCATGTCATCAATTATGAATAAAAAATATTAGAAAAAAGAAAGAAGATGAGTAGTTGTCTTAAAAGTTGCCTTAGAAGTTGGAAAAAATACTTTTTATTGTCTTCTCAATACTTTTGCATTGGAGAGAGTTTTTCTATCTCATTGTCTTTTGAGATATAATTTTGCCACATAAATAAGACATTGTCTTGTGGCTCATGCCACATAGGAGCCACCTAAGACTCACAACACTTGACAAGACAATAGGGTTGGAGATGCTCTTAGGCCTCGTTTGGTACTGTGTAATGTAATTGCAATCGTAATGTAATCAAATAAAAAAAAATTATTTGATCATATTACGATTATAATTATATTATAATGAACCAAACACGAGCCTTAGAGCATCATTATGAGTTTAGAGTTTAAGTTATAACTTGTCAAAATAATACGTGTCGAACCGAAGAGGAGACGGCATGCATCAGTTGACTCCATGACTTCGTTAACATGGCGGTTCCTTATTGACTCCAGTATCCCCTACTAGCATCGGGCTCAACTGGAGTCAAAAAGGGACTGTCACATCAACGCTATCTGATCCATGCGGTCCTCCTCGATTCGACAAGTAGTACTGTTGAAAATTTTGGACCTTGAATTTTTATTTTTGGTTTCCTTTTTCCAATATATCCTAAACATGAGTACAAGAGTAACAACCAACATGTTGTAAATGAGGGTATAATGAAAAAAGAAACCAAAAATAAAAATTAATGGTCTAAACTTTTCAATTGAACATGTCAGGACTTAAACTTTAAACTGATATAAAATCCAGAATCCAAACGCTAATTATCAATACAAACTATGACAATCTACTTTTTTTTTACATGGTTTTACAAAAATGTTTATGAGGCCCAGAGCTCTTGAGAGTTCAAATGCAGCTAAACTCTTTAAAAACCTTCTAATATATGATATTATCGTATTAACATAATTTTATGAACGCTTAATGAAACCAATGGATTCTAGCTCCAAACTTCAACTAGCGAGCACATCATTCCGACATTTTGTAAGAGCTTGTATCTTGTATTTTTTTTTTTTCATCAAGAATTATATTTCCTTTTAGTTGGATATTACTTAGTTAATTACCATTTATGAAACAATGGGTAATTCCCACAATTGACTCAAAGAGAAGTTTTGAAAGACATGAAAATGTCATTTCCTTCTTTTTTACTCTGTTGCTTTATTTTTCACATTAGACGTTTGTATAATGCGAATTGAGTCGTGTCTAGATTACAGGAAAACTCGGAAGATGCTTTTTAGTTGTATGAGCTTAAACTGCATTTCCAAAAAAGTATTACTATGGAGACACACTTCTTTTGACACACTTCATAGCCACACTAATATGGCACTGCATTATTGTATGTCAATTATTACCTCCTTTAATACTTTCTTGACATCCAATAATGCAGTACCACATCAGTGTGGCTATGAAGTGTGTCAAAAAAAGTGTGTCTCCATAGTATTACTCTATCCAAAATATATATTATCAAATGGATGTCTAGATTCTATGACGTTGTATACACCTTGCTCTTGCTCCGAAGCAATTTTAGTTACATAAAGAATTGACATCAGGTCGACGATTAGTCAAAAACTGTTAATTCCTTTTATGAAACCAATCCATTCTCATCTGAGAAAAAACTTGGATGATTATGAAGTTTTAATCCTCTTTGTGAAGCCAGAAACAAATATTGGAGGATGTTGGCAGTAAGAAGAGAGAGAGACAAAGGAGAGAGTGCCTATAAAAGAAAAAAAAAGATAATTTCATTATCACTATGTTTAGAAGACAACTCATTTGAGTGTTTCTGTCTGCAGAAAGGTGAGCTTATGGAGCTGGCAAAGTTGGGTTAGTCATGGGAAGAAATCATTCCTTTTTTCAACAAACACTTCTCTTTGCTGTTGTATCAAGCTGTCAATTGTTTGTTAAGACTTGACAAAAAGAACACCATGAGATCACACACACTTCATAAACTATAATAAGAGTCACTCACTCACAAGCAATGGTTATGGACCCAGGGATCTCTGTCATTGAGCATGTAAAGAGCTGAAATAGCTGTCTTTTACTTGACAAACCACATGCACTTCAGCATGTCTCTACTCAGAAAGGGATATTAAAAGTGTTCTTAGGCCTAGTTTGGTTCACGGAAGGAAAATCAATTCTCTTGTATTTTTTATGGGAATGGAAAAATAGGATTCATGTTAGATTTGGTAAAACAAGAAAAACATTTAAGACGACTATCTGATTTTCCTTCTAGTGTTTGGTTGGTGCAGGAAAGGAAAGAAAGAAAAATATCAATATTTCATTAATATCCGATGTCAACTTAATTATAGTTAACAAAATACGTAATAAATGCTGAAAAAGGAGGAAAAATTGAATCCTATGAGTTTATGGCTACCAAACAAAGGAAATGAATAAAGGAAAGGAACAAGTTTCCTCCTATTTTCCTCCTATTTTCGCTAATGCTTCCCAAGTTTATGGCTACCAAACAAAGGAAAGGAACAAGTTTCCTTTCCCGATTTCTTAAATCTGTGAGGCCTCGTTTGGTTCGCGGAATCTTCCGGTTGGGAAAGAAAAGTGATTACTTTCCTATGTTTGGACGTCCAAGGAATTGAGGAAGAAAGGAATGTGATTCCCAATGAAAGAAAAATTAGGGGGGAAAGTGATTCCATCCATCCAAGGAAGGAATCACTTTCCCACATTGAAGTATTCACTTTCCTTTCCAAATTTCTTGACATTGCCAAACATCGGAAAGGAAAATCAATAGTAATTAAAGTTTCCCAAAGGAAAGGAAATGACAAGGAATTGATTTCCTTTCCCTTCCATTCCGCGAACCAAGCGAGGCCTTAATGTTATCTATATTTTGCTGTTTGCATATATGTTTTACTTAAGAAGCCACAACAATTTTTACTTGGGGTCTTATAGATACAATTATTTAGCATTTTGGATCTTATAGATATAATTAGTTGTTTCAGATCTTGAACATTCTTTGTGTTAAAATAGTTATTTTCAAAAATGCCTAAACTGCACTTATGGATCTTGTATATACAATTATGCAAGACGCTGTAATATGGATGCAAATATCAAAATTTTATCCCCGTTAGAGAAAGACAATGGTCAACTTTTCGAGTTATCTTGGTCTTCTTCAAGGATACCCTTAACCTACCTTTTTTTTTCTAGGAGAAGAGTTGAAATGAGTGAAATATCTCAGATAATTTTATTGAGGGTTACTGCCTACTACTTATAGAGGGTCCAACCCCTCTTCATATTACATCTAACCGATGTGGGACTAAAGTCCCTTATTTACTCTCAACACTCCCCCTCAAGATGGGCGATAGATATTAATCATCCCCATCTTGTTACATAGCTTTGACAGACTCAATGAACTAAGACCCTTAGTCAGACAGTCTGCCACTTGTTCTTCTGAGCGAACATAGTCAATCTTCAGTATCCCTTGTTCCAGCTTTTCTTTGATGAAGAATCGATCGATCTCGATGTGCTTCGTTCTGTCGTGCTGAACCGGATTGTTCGCTATACTTATCGCAGCTTGACTATCGCTCAGAAGGTGCAATGGTGTCCCCTTGTCTAGCTTCAACTCTGTCAGCAGCGCCTTTACCCATAGCATTTCTGATACTCCTAGAGCCATTGCTCTGTATTCTGCTTCAGCTGTCGACCGTGCTACCACTGACTGTTTCTTGCTTCTCCATGAAACTAGGTTTCCTCCTACAAAAACACAGTACCCTGTGGTAGACCTTCTGTCGTCTATGCAGCTTGCCCAGTCTGCATCGCAGTATCCCTCAACATCTGTGCATCCATTCTTCTTGAACCACAGTCCTTTTCCCGGCGTCCCTTTCAGATATCTTAGGATCTGAAATACTGCATCCATATGACCCGTTCTTGGATCATGCATATAGCGGCTTACAACACTTACTGCAAATGAGATATCAGGGCGAGTATGCCCTAGATAAATCAGTCTGCCTACTAGCCTTTGATATCTTTCGCGATCAACAGGCTCTCCTGCTTCTGCTTCCATCTTGCACTTTTGGTCAATTGGAGTGACTGCTGCTCGGCATCCCAGCATTCCTGTCTCCTTCAGCAGATCTAGTGCATATTTCCTTTGTGAGAGAACAATTCCTTGTTCACCATCACACACCTCGATACCTAAAAAGTATCTCATCTGTCCTAAGTCCTTCACCTCAAACTCCTTAGCGAGTTTCGGCTTCAGCTTAGTGATCTCATCAGCATCATCACCTGTGATCACTATATCATCTACATATACAGCAAGTATAGTAATGTGGCCCCTTGCATGCTGGAGAAAGACAGTATGATCTGCATTTGTCTGATGGTACCCCATGCCAGTAACAGCCCTTCTGAATCTGTCAAACCAGGCTCGAGGAGATTGCTTCAGCCCGTACAGCGACTTCTTCAGTTTGTACACTTTTCCATGTGACGTTCCTTCACCTGAATCTGACACAGAGTAGCACCCCGGAGGAGTCTCCATGTATACTTCTTCTTGTAGGTCTCCATGAAGAAATGCGTTCTTTACGTCTAACTGATGTAGCTTCTACCCATAGTTTGCTGCAATGGAGAGCAGCGTTCTTACGGTACTCATCTTCGCTACTGGGACAAAAGTCTCATCATAGTCGATGCCATACGTCTGGGTATAGCCTTTTG
Source organism: Iris pallida (assembly GCA_029216955.1). Taxonomy (NCBI): domain Eukaryota; kingdom Viridiplantae; phylum Streptophyta; class Magnoliopsida; order Asparagales; family Iridaceae; genus Iris; species Iris pallida. Next base: position 9,120,508 of record JANAVB010003599.1, on the reverse strand, counting down.
CAACCAGTCTCGCCTTGTACCGCTCAACTTTTCCTTCTGGTGTCTCCTTCACTGTGTACACCCATTTGCATCCCACAGCTTTCTTCCCTTCAGGTAATGGCACCAGCTCCCATGTCTTATTTTTCTCTAGTGCTCCAAGTTCTTCCATCATTGCAGCTTTCCATCTTGGGTCCTTCTTTGCTTTCTGCCAATTCTTAGGTAAAGAACTGGAGTCTAATGAAGTGAGGAAGGCTTGATAAGTCGGAGAGATATTAGAATAAGACAAGTAGTTGGCGATATCATGTTCATAATCTTGATAACGAATAGGAGCCTTTCCCGCATTAATGCGAGAAGACCTCCTTAAGGGAGCAATAGGTGGAGGGGAAAGCATACCATCCGAGTCGGAGAGACCCGCTTCCGAATCCGAATGATCCGGTACGGAAGTAACATCTTCAGGAGTTGGGGCAGGAGTAGACGAATGACTTGGCACATTTGGCACAGGGCACGGCACAGTACTGGACCTCTGCTATCTTCTTCTGTAAACTTGGAGCTCCTTTTTCCTTGTCTGCTTCTCCCTCTGCGTAATGTATGTATATTCTTCTTCGTCCTCCGTATCAGTATCATCGATGCTTTCTCCCCCTTTCTTCCAGTTTGTCACGACAGGACAAGGTACCGATCCGACAACTACGTTTGGACGTACTACCTCCCCCTCACGTCTAACACCCTCTGTGGGAGGCGTGTTCCCAAACGCAGAACCTTCGTCCGAACCATAATAAGGTTCCAGCTCTCTGAATGTAACGTCCATGCTTACAAACAGCTTCCGTTCAACCGAGCTCCAGCAAACGTAACCCTTCTGTGTCCCGGTGTACCCAACAAAGACACACTTAACTGCTCGAGGATCCAGCTTACCAACACCAGGCCGGTTATCGTGGACGAAGCATACACAACCAAAGACTTTCGGAGGAACGGTGTACGCAGTTGTCCCCGTGAGCATCTCCAAAGGCGTCTTCCAGTCCAGTAATTGAGAGGGCATCCTGTTGATGAGATAAGAGGCTGTCAAGACAGCCTGTCCCCACAAAAATTTAGGGACATTCATAGCCAGCATCATTGTCCGAGCCACCTCCAGCAGGTGCCTATTCTTTCGTTCGGCAACACCATTTTGAGCCGGTGTATAAGCACAAGAGGTTTGATGCAGTATACCATGAGAGGATAAATGCGCAGCAAACCTCTTATGGGTATATTTCGTCCCATTATCCGACCGGAAACACTTAACACGAGCATTATACTGTGCCCTCACCCGTTGATGGAAGCTTAGAAATGCCTCGAAAACATCACTTTTATTCTTCAGCAGGTAGACCCACGTTACGCGGATAGAGCAATCAATAAAAGTAACAAACCATCTATAAACGTTAACACAATTGGTAGGACAAGGGCCCCACACATCGGAATGAATCATATCAAAAGCAGCAGAACATCGATGCCCAGAACTCACATAGGAGCTTCTGGTATGTTTTCCCAACTCACAAGCATCACAAACTAACAACTCTTTATTTGCTTTTTGATATAAGGACGGATACAATCGACTAATAACGGGAAAAAAAGAATGTCCTACACGTCGATGTTGGAGGAGTAGCTCGGCTTCGATACTTCGACTTCGGACTTCCGGTTGGGCGTCTGCAACCAAAGATGCCAGTGCTCTATCCAGACCGTTCCTGTCCAAGTACCATAGACCCTTATGCCATGTGCCAGTGCCCAGTCGTCTCCCCGTTCCCTTCTCCTGAAAAGTTACCTTAGGAATATCAAAGGAAACAATACAGTTTAGATCAAGGATAATGACGCTAATGGAAATAGGATTGACAGGAAAGGAAGGAGCATGTAAGACATTAGATAGAGTGATGGAAGGAGTGCAATCAACAGTACATTTACCCGTAACTGGCCTGTAGGTACCATCAGCAGTCTGAATGCTTTCTGGCGGCGTTAGAGTAGAGTATTCCCGGAACTCTCCTCGGGACCCCGTGACATGGCAAGATGCCCCAGAGTCCATAATCCAAGCTGGCTGAGAGACAGATGCAAGAGCACGCGGAGGTAAACCGGCACTGGTTTGGGAGAAGTAAGTGCAGTAATCTCCTGTAGCGGACGGCGCCCCAGGAATGACCTGTCTTTCACCAGAACCAAGCTTTGAGCCGCGCATCTTCTCGAGAACTTCCCTCTCAAATGGAGTGATGTCCGCCAGCTGATTGTCCCCACCTTCATCCGCCAGATGCGCCTTATTGCCTCCAGAGTAAGTGCCCCTTCCACCACCGTAGCTGCCTCGACCACCTCGTCGTCCACCGCGACCACAACCCCGACCATTCGAGGGAGGCCGTGTCGGTTTTGGGCAAAAGCGGATGTAATGCCCTGTGTCACCACAGTTGTGGCAAACGCCTCCCGTAGAAGGAGGCTGTGTGAAAGTGGCAAGAGCAGATGTGTCAACTCCGGCCTGCTCCCCCTAGGAGAGACCCTTGGTAGGCATCAGCTTCAACCGTGCTTCTTCTTGTGCCATGGCAGCTATGGCGTCTTCTAATGTCGGCAGCGTCGGTTGTGCGAGAAGTACATTCCGCCGTTGCTCAAACGCTGGGTTGAGCCCCTTCAAAAACTTCATCATCCGTTGCCGCGAGATATAATCCAAAAATTTCTGAAAATATTTTGCAAAAGTCGGTTCAACCTGAGCATCCTCCATGCCAAGAGGATCATAATGGTCAAGATCAGACCAGTACGTCTTCAACAAGGCAGCGTACTCAGAGATAGTACGATCGTCTTGGAATACCCTATCGAGCTCATCCTGCAGTTGGAAGACTCGCATGGGGTTACCCGAACCGGAGTACATGTCTTTCAACGTCCTCCAGATATCAGCAGCTCTCTCCATTGCTTCAACGTTACCCGACACTTGGTCGGTCAAAGAGGCTGTCAACCAACCAGCCACGATATTGTTGACAATGTCCCATACAGCAAACTCCTTCAAGGAGTGATCGACAGGGGCCTTGGTGGTGCCATCTACATAACCAACCAAGCCACGTCCCTTCAGCGTCCGCATCGCCTGTCGCGACCATTTCAAGTAGTTGGTCGTGCCTTCCAACTTCGTCTCCAGCTTGTCCAACTTTTCCATTTTGTACGGTGACGGATCCACATCAGTATGGGTCACGCGTGGGGTCGCCTCCGGTAATCTCTTGGTCAGGAGATCCTCGACCAGGGCCTTCATTTCTTCTGCTGTCAACTTCTCATAGATGGAGTCCATGACTTCTGCAACTGCAATCAGTGAGGTGTTGTTGTTTCCGGAGTCTTCTTCTGTCGAGTCGTCTTCGTCTAAGTCAGCTACCGGGGGGAAACAACAAAACGAGATCCCTCACTGATATGTCGTAGTTTATACGACCAACTAGAACCGCGTCATGATAACGCGTTCGGACGGCTTAAGGATAACCAACGTAGTTGTGCCTCCTTGCATGAGACAAACCAGAGGTATACCAGCCGTGCAGAAACGATTGTAAAGACAACGTTTCTGAGATACGAAGATCTAAAGAGATTTCGTATTCGTAGCAGAGCTTCTAAAAAGAAGGTACTGATTCTCGAAGGCAACAACAGAGATCTTCTAAAGAGAAGGAAATCTGTTTTTTTTTGTTTTTTGTTTTTTGTTTTTTTTTGTTTTTGTTTTTTTCTTTTTTTTTCACAAAACAGCAGAAAAACCCTAAAAAGGGCTCCTGTGTAGGGGGGCGGGCGTTGGGGTTGGCGGCGGGGGGGGGGGGGGGTAGGGGGTGGTTGCAGGGAGGGTCGGCGGGGGGGTGGTTGCAGGGGGGTCGGGTCGGCGGGGGATGGGCGTTGGGGTTGACAGGGGTTGGGTCGGCGGGGGGTGGCTGCAGGGAGGGTCGGCGGGGGGGTGGTTGCAGGGGGGTTGTCGGCGGGGGTCGGCGACAAGGAGCAGAGGCGGGGGGGTGGGTGCAGAGGTGGTCGGCGGGGGGGTGGTTGCAGGGGGGTCGGCGGGGGGGTGGGGGGTGGTTGCAGGGGGTTTGTCGGCGAGGAGGTGGTCGGCGTGGGGGTGGTTGCAGGGGGGTCGGCGACAGGGAGCAGGGAGAGGGCAGCGGGGAGGAGAGGCGGGGGCTGTGGTGACGGCTAGGGTTAGCTAGGGTTAGGGTTTGGGAATGGGAGGCGGGTGGCGGCTAGCTAGGGTTTCTCCGGAGAGAGAGAGAGAGAGGAGAGGGGGGGGGGGCGGCGGCTAGGGTAACCTGGCTCTGATACCAAGTTGAAATGAGTGAAATATCTCAGATAATTTTATTGAGGGCTATTGCCTACTACTTATAGAGGGTCCAACCCCTCTTCATATTACATCTAACCGATGTGGGACTAAAGTCCCTTATTTACTCTCAACAAGAAGAAACATGTTTGATTATCTTTCGGGGGAGTATCTAGCAAGAATGTTTTCCGCAATGATGGTCTACTTTGTAAGAACCAATATATATGATCGAATCCATTTTTGTTCACCCATCAAAACTAAGGTGTTTGTTCACCTTCCAACAAAAAATTGACATGTCAAATCCATTCAACATAAACCACTTTGGAAGTGGTTATGTAAACGTTCAAAATGGTTTTGACTAAAGGATTTGACACGTGTCAATCCGTTATGGGAGGGTGAACAAACACCCTAGTTAACAAAAATGGACTCATACGATCAATATTACAAGGTGTTAGGTTCGTGCAAGCAGGGGGTTTTTTGCCTAGCCTACATGTCTGTGAATGTTTGCGGATTTATGAAGTTGGGTGATTGTGAAAAAGTATTTGCCAATTGAGTATTATGAACTATTGATAAGTAAAATAATTCCAACAAAAGAGATGAAATGGGGTTGGAAAAAAGAAGGATGATGCCATAATTTCATATGGCATGGAATTTAAATTCAAGTTTGAGACCTATTTTTTATGTAATTACATAAATGCAGATGGCAAACTCATTATGTGATGAAAAGAGTTTTCCATGGATCTTGGGGTCCATGCTAACTGCACCTACCAGCTGCCATTACTCTGTAGCAGGAGGGATGCTCAAATCAGAAACTCCCATCACTTTCAATGCCCCCATTGTTTTTTCCCCTGAAAATGAGATGGCCCATCATGGCTTGTATCCCCTTGCAGCAATAACTTCCCCCCATCCAACCCAAAAATTAATAACAGGGTTCAGATATGTGGTTCATGTATGTTAAGTGAACCTATTAATTCTGTTCCAGGTTTGGTGTTAATGGACTTACCTGGGGTCTCGACCCTGGATCTGACCCGATTTTACCCGTATCCGGACATCAAATGTGACAGGAAAAAGGCTTCCGATAAACTCAGATTTTCGGCTAGTCCAGCGCCAACTCTTCGATATATTTCTTACTGGAAGTATCCCTGATCCCACTGATAGCGAGTAGGACCAAATAACTCGATTGGGGTAGTTGCTGAACCATATCACATAGTTCCAGCAACAACGAAAGCTGCAAAAAAAAAAAAAAAAAAAGCAGCGATACTACTAGAAAGTACAGTTTCAATATTGTCCAAACGTAATCCTTTGCATAGACGTTGAGGCGGGCGGACACTAAGATGAAATAGGCCTGCTAATATGCCCAAGTACCCGTTGCAATATGATGAGAGGCTATTCTTCCCGGAACAAAAGGATCAAAACCTTCTGCCCCCCACGCCGGATTTACAGATTGTACTTTTCCAGTTAGTCCATAAGGATCGAATACCCATATTCCAAGACCATATAAACCTGGTACATGAAATGCGCCAAAGCCAAAGCAAGCTACTCCTGAGAGAAATAAATGAATTCCAAAAATCATAGGCAAATCCAAGGACCTGAACCTAAGATAACTTGTATAAGAGAGTTTCAAGATCTGAACCTAAGATAACTTGTATAAGAGAGTTTCAAGATCTGAACCTAAGACCTTCAAGATAGAACAATTACTAGTTCACCAACTAGAATACCATTCAATATACCTATATAACATTTTTTCCGAAAGTCCAGTGGGGGCTTGAGCCCCACTGTCATCTATGTGCATTCGCCTCTGGTCTGGTCCACAAAAATCCTATCCGATCTGGATCATTTATTGATGATGAAACTCAGAGATGAGTATAGGAATTGTGAAGTTCTAGAATATATTTTGTGTAGATGACATGATAATATATTTGGATATGCTCTTTGTCCCTTCAATGTCTTCGTCGACCAACTCCGTTGCCTTCTTAATTTGATTGTTGTCAGTTGACAACTACAAGGGATGGTGCCATCTTAACTAACAATGCAAGTAGAATGTGTCCATCTTGATTAATTATCTGGTTAGCATTACTATATGTGGACTCTAGTACCAATCATACATAATGATGAAGGACCAGTTATGCAGTTTGGGGGTCGGGTGTTTCCTCAAACGTCCATTTTCAGAACGCTCGTGGAGTCGACAATCAGAAAAATAAATCTTTTTATGAAACGGCTTAGCCCATTGCCGTTTTGTGGTTTAGAGGGGCCAGGATATCTAATTTTCATAAATGCAATTTAAATAAAACATCAGATCAGATGTATTTATAGATATATAGATATAAAGCTAAAAAAATTAAAATGATATAATTTAATTCTTCTCTTAGTGAAAATAGTAAATAAGTAGGAATTCAGTTGTTATGATACTGATATGAAGAACTGATAATTTCTTCAAAGTTTCTCAAATTTCATTGAACAAGCTCAGCATTCACTTTGCTGAGATATGTCAGCATTCAACATCACTAGTACAATAAAAGCTAGCAGGCTGTTGCCTGATTTTTTTTAAAAATCTGAAACCTTTTCCATAAAACAAGAAACTTTCATCAGTAGCAGTCCATATCATTTGATGCCTCCAAAACTCTCCCCCATCCAAATCGATTGCCATCTTTACTGCACTGCACCAGGCTGGAGCTTGGAGCAGGTTCCGTGACCGTAGATGAACTTGGCTGCGCCCTCAGTGTACACCTGGGTTTCCTTTGCTAGACTGAAACCAAACAATACCGAACATTGATATCCAACCGGAATGTAACAAAGGCTAAATTATCATAATGACACCACAACTATAGCGTTCGGGCGTTTTTTGGCACATCAACTTTTCACTGCTCGATTTTGGTACTCAAATATCTTTTGAAGCACTTTTCAAAGATTTTGAAGTACATCGAGACCACTTCAAAGCATATCTTGTAGTACAAAAGTGCAATTTAAATGCATGTATTGTCATTTATTTTTCTGAAGTGCTCCCGATGTGCTTCAAAATTGACGAAAGATGCTTCAAAATATCAATTTATAAAATTGGGGTGCCAAAATCGAGCAGTGAAAAGTTAATGTGCCAAAAACACCCAAACGCTATAGTTAGGGTGCCATAGGATAATTTAGCTTATCAAAAACAAGTTAACTATACTAGCAATCAAGAATAGTCTTACGATTTCCTGACAGCTTTGCTTAGAATTGAGGCCGACGCAAAGGTCTTGCCATCGAGGTATCTGTTCTCCCCGTTGATCCTCTGCCTTATCCTCAAGTCCAGTTCATCGGCATCAAGTGGTAAAGGTGAATCAGATGCCTGCAAAGGTTTTCAAACAAAGCAACTTGAATAGCCTGATCATGCAATGCTAATTTGGACAGGCTAATAAAGTAGCAATCAATATGTACAATGGGGGCATTGAATTTACAATATCTACTCATTATCAGTGGCATCTAGTTAATGTTGATGCAAACAGTTGTTCTATGTAGAACTTTTGTTAGATATGTTTATAGTCTAAATACTCAATATGTACAATGCAACTTTAATATGTACTCAATATGTACAACTTGAATATAGTTTAAATACTCAGTATGTACAATGCAACTTTAATATGTACTCAATATGTACAACTTGAATATAGTTTAAATACTCAATATGTACAATGCAAAATATCTAACAAAAGTTTTCAAACAAAGCAACTTGAATATGCAACCTGATCATACAATGCTAATTTGGACAGGCTAATAAAGTAGCACCCAATATGTACAATGGAGGCATTAAATTTACAGTATCTACTCATTACCAGTGGCATCTAGTTAATATGTTGATGCAAACAGTTATTCTATGTAGAACTTTTGTTAGATATGTTTATAGTTTAAATACTCGCCAAGGTTACGTTCCTGTTCCAGAAACCTTGGTGTTTATAATCTTAAATCTACATATCCCAGGGACTTCAAACTTGTATAAATCATGGACCAATATAGAAAGTTTCTAGACAGAGACTAATGAGCACAAGGAAATGAAGCACAACTTACCAAGACCCAACCCCAAGTATCAGCATAAGAAGGGATATGCGCAGAGTAAGGCACGACATCTGCACAAATATACCAGTGCAGAGCGATTTAGTAAGCGACTACAGAAAATTAAATTTGGAAAAGTAGTAGTTGCTCATGAGCACGTACATCTGAAGACTTGCTTTAGTGTGTTGAAGATGCACGAGAAAACCTCTGTATGTGAAAAGACTCCCGCTGGCCCTGCCTGCAAGAAGAGGTCAAACCCTGATGCTTTAGATGTTGTCAAGAAGAAAAATGGTGTCCATATGTGCCGTGTCCATATTGTATCCATATATGTTTCGATATATGTGTGTACATATATGTGTCGAAATGAAAAATGGTGTCCATATATGTGTCGTGTCCATATAGTATCCATATATGTGTCAAGATGAAAAATGGTGTCCATATATGTGTCGTGTCCATACAGTATCCATATGTGTCAAGATGAAAAATGGTGTCCGTATAAGTGTCGTGTCCATATTGTATCCATGTCCGCATTCATGCAACATAGGCGACCATTATCGCAGCTATTTGAAAGTTTCCGTATCTCGTATCCATATGTGTGTCTGTGTTCGTGCAACATAGTAGCCAAACACTTGCCTGAGTAACAAAGATGCCATTTTCATTCAGCCTGGGCTTGACAGTTGATTCATAGAAAGATTTGGTGTACAGTTGGTAGCATGGCCCCCCTTCAATTGGATCAGCCAGGTCTCCTATGATTACATCAAACTTATCCTCAGACTTTTGTAGCTCAGCCCTGTTACAGTACAAACATTACGCGAAGGTATTACTAGGTAAATCACAAAAGATGTCTTAACACTGAATGGTTGCAATAATTGAAACAATATATCGAAATCATGTCGAAACATGGGACTACCGAGCATCGTTAATGACAAGTTGGAGTCTCGAATCGAAGAATGCATCCTTGTTGGCGACAAGATGAGATTTGCAGAAGTCAACCACTTCCTGTAGTAAATTAAAGCATAGGGGCCTTAGAAAATACAACTCTATCCATGTTTGAAGAACATGGGCTAGAATGTTTCCAATAACACACCATTACAATTCCACAACCAATATAGCAAGAAAACATACTAAAGTTTTAACTGATATCCCCTAGATTGGCATATATACTCAGAATGGTGTCGACTGCGGAGTAATAAAAAGCTCCATTAGGAAATTGGGTTTTTTTGACCGACTGTCGACCTGATGCCAACCCTCTATGTTGACATGAGAGGTTTGTGCCATAAAAAATAGACGCCTAGTTGGCTCCTTGATTCTATTAATAGAAACACTTGGCTCTCCAACAATCTTAAAACAAGTAAAATGAGTATGAAGAAATGGTCCAAAATTCAAAAGACAGGATATCCCACAAATCAAATAGGTCCTTATCTTATACTTGGCAACAAATTTCGAATCTTTTCAAGATTTAAGGCATGTAAATCAACTTTTACCTCGTCGATATCGCACATGATCACTCTCTCCACACTTCCGTGTCGAAGGATTTCTCTTGCTGTGGAGCCCTCACCCCCTCCCATAATGAATATGGTCTTCGGACTGCAACAAAAGGCGGCTTAAGCATAAGATAACATGGCATATGTTTTTATAAACATGACCGTTTCTGACATTCTAAGGATCATGTACAAATACTAAAAAATTGTCTTTTTTTAACCACTCTAAAAAAGGGCCTTTTTCTAATCTGTTACTATAGTTTCTAAAAAACAGAGAGGCCTAAATCTAAAAAATGAATATTTCACTTTAGTAATATATACGGAGATTAAATTTTAAAAATGAAGATTTCACATGCTCAGAAACGGCTATGTTTATAAATTATGTTAATTCATGGGGAAAAAAAGGAAAAAAGAGATGCTACTTTTGGTGGTGAAGCAGTGCTGGATGAACCAGGAGTTCATGGTAGATGAACTCATCTATCTCTGCACTTTGAAGCTTTCCATCAATAACAAGAGCCTGCAATAGATTGATACATGGAACAAAATAGGGACTCAAAACATCGTTATTGAACAAGAAAACTTGTCATGTTCTGATTAGTCACAGACCTTCCCAAAGGGCTTTGTGTCCAGCAAAGCAATGTCCTGGTACTGAGAAGCTCCAGTATGTAAAATGCTGCAAACATTGATAGTCACAATGTAGTCAAATAAATCATCTTAGGTGATTTGAACGCGTGCAAAGGAGGTGCGATAATATATTGGTTAAATAACCTATATGCTAGAATTAGTGAACTTATATATGGTTTTTGTTAATGTTACATAAGATACGTATTAAGAAATTCCGTCCCGAAATTTGTGGACAAAAGGGTTTTGTTGTCGTTGTTAATGCATAACGCAGAATTTAACGCGGTTCACTCCTTAGATCGAGAAGGTACGTCCACAGCCGCTGCAGGCAAAATTTACACAATATTCTGCAGATGGTTTACAAGTTGCATCCTAATACTCTGTTTATAGGCATAGGATATTAGGACAACTTAATTACAGGTGAAATACCCAACATACGTCACGGGGCTAAACTAAACGATCCAGTCAATCAAGCGATCAAACTGGAACCTAACATTGGGTTCTTCTTGCTATTTTTGGGATTTATATACGTGTACTTGCGCATTGTTTTGTTAATCGTCATCTATATACATTAGGGAATTGTTATTCGCGCTCCAACTTGTACTCGCCTGCTCCACTTTTTTATTATTATCTCACATTATTTGAAGTACAGTTTGGAACACGAATAACAATAACATATATGTATATACCGTGAATTATTGCCATACCCATGTGATGTCGGATTAATATTTTGTAACTTGTCCTGTCTGTATTTGTATCCGTGCAACATAGAATACAGAAATATTACGTACCTATTGAGAGCAAAGCACCACCTCAAGTTCTCCTCGATCTCTTCCTCGTACCAACAGCTCCTCCTCCTACTCTCTCCTCCATTGTTGGAGCTTGAGATATCACCCATATTATTTCTGTAAAAACAAAAAAAGAACTAGCTAGCTACCTAGTTATTACAAAGAAAGAGCTAGGAAAGAGGAGATCAGTAGTAGTGTATGTATGGAATGGTGCCGGCCATGGTATATATATATACACACACGAGGTGGAGAATGATGATGAGGAGTGGCGCGTGCAACTGACAAAAGGAGGCTATGATTTCATGCATGCCATTACTTATTCCCTTCCTTGGAGCTAGTGCTGCTGGTGTTGCTTCCTTTTGGGAGGTGATGGGTTTGGTATTATAAACCTTGTTTGTTTGTGGGACAAATTGTGTTAATTATTATTCATATTCCTATGTTTTTACATTTATTACAAAAACGATTCCTACTTTGAAACTAATTACAAGGACCACTTTTATAGTTTACTAGCATATGTGCACGTGTCTTGCACGTATTTTAATATTTCTTAATTAGTTTAGGAAGATCAAAGTATAGTCTTTCTAATTACTAAGTTATCCTTATTAAATTTAATAAAATATTTTTAATTAGTATAAGTATGTAAGGGTATTTTCGGAATTCAAAAGTTTCACCATCTAAGTTTTCCTATTATATAGTAGAATAGAAGAATAGATATTTTCTAAATTTAATTGCAACTTGATATTCTCAACTATTTTATTTTTTTACTTGGAACCCTAAATTTTTTTTTGTAACAACTTGATATCCTGAAAAAAAAAAAAAAAATTGGACAAAAATATCCTTGCCCCCACCACAGCCCCCCTTCTTTCCCACGCCTCCCCTCCTGTCCCTTTTTGGCAACCCCGCCCGCCCGCTGCCCCGGCCCACCCCCGCTCCCCCACCGTCGGCTGCACCACTTCCCTCCTCTCTCTCCGCAGTGCCGCCTCTGCCGGCTACGCACGCGTCCGGAGAGATGGGAGGGAGGGTGCAGTCGACGTGGCGGGTGCGTGGTGGTGGGACAGCGAAGTGGTGGGGGTTGCCGGAGAGGAGGCGGGGTTGGAGGGCGGGGGTGACAGGAGGGAAGGGGGTATGGAGGGGGGATGGGGTGGAGACAGGGGCACGAAGGAGGGGAGTTGGGATAAGGATGGAGATATAACTTTGTCATTTTTAAAATTTTGGAAATCGAATTGAAAATATTAAATAGTTGATGGTATCAAGTTGTCGAGTAAAAAAATATATTATAATATCAAGTTAAAAAACTGAAATAGTTGAATATATCCATTTACAATTAAATCTATGTTCTATAGAAATTATGACACTGACCATTTCTATGTTTCATAAAAAAAATTATAAACAGAATATGAATAGTCCTGTAATACTCATGAAACATAAGAGTGTATTTATTTTCATGTTTGTGTTTCAATAGGAATGAAATGAGAATGAGATGGGGAGGGAGAAACGTGAGTGCTTGGTTTTTCGAGATCACACGAGAAAAGTGGGAGGGGAGAGGGAGAGGAGGAGGAGCACAGTTCGTTAGGATGATTTGATTTGGTACTACTCCACTGCGCGTGGGCATGGTGGGAGGGATTTTTCTTGGGCATTGGCCGGAGAATGAGCTGTCTTCTTGATATCATGCCATGCCCATGGCATGCCTCACTGTGATCACAACTCTCCCTTCATTGCTCCTTTCTCTCACCACTTCATCATGACATGCATGAGCTGCTTCCTAACAACCATAACAATGAGAACAACCACCCTCATCTAAAGAGAAAAACTTGGGGGTGACCAAGTTTATTGTTGCTTAAAGTAAGATTTGTTCGTTTTTATCCATCTTTTTTCAAGAACCAGCAAGTTCGAAATAACTTCTGCAACATTCTTCGTACACCTTCTTTCGTGGACAAACGCAAACATGTTACTGGACTCTCTCTCGAACTGGTGCGTGCTAATACGCTGATGCAAAAGCTCCACCTTTTCAATAGAGTGGAAATTCCTTCTGTTTATCTCTGGAAATCAGTAGTCTCTCTTTAGTAAGTATTGAAGCATCAATTTTATATAGGAGGACAATTTATTGAAAGTGGTAACCGTCCACGAAAGACGTGGATGAAAGACCTGAAAGTAACTCCCTAATAAGTGGGTAGTTACCGGCAGTAACCCCTTACGAATATGATGGTTACATATTGAAAAGCCTCTAACTGCAGCAAAAATGGGTCGTTGAGACATAGCATCATGCATTTCTACGACGCTATAGGTCTGCGGTACTGCGACTCCGTAGAACTGCGGCACTGCTCATGCGTCATATACGTAAGTGTGAAGTACAAAATGCATCATCAAAATGTCACTTTGTGTTCTTCGTCGCTCGTGTCCAAGTCCGAGCTAGGCTGCTCGAAAGGATCTTCTTCAAAATATTGATGATAAAACAAATACCTTATGTAAAATTTGAACCTCTCCGCTAGAAAAGTCTTCCAACATACTAACTACTTGAGCTAACATATCTCATGTGTACAAGACAATGAATAATAGCTCGCATATTGAAATACACACCATTAAGGTTTGCCACAACATGAAATGATGGGACGGGTCACTAATGACCAAATTCAATAAACCCCAACCAGGGTGTGTCACGTCCCGGGTCGACAAATCGTTCATCTACGGTGTTATTTTGCCGATTCGATCGTCCTCGCTAAGGCGTGATGCCGTACGAGTCTGGAATTGCACTCGTACAAGACAAGAACGTTACATTGGTTTTCATATTAATACGCCAAGTTGAAACTTTACAAATCACATCAGAATATAAGACGCAGTATAGGAATATAGAAATTTGCTTTTCATTCATAGCTTGCAACGAAGTGCAAGTCGTAATTACATTGGATGCCATTGCGGCTACATTGATTGAAAACAGAAAGAAATACACTCGACAAGCTGCCTGAACTAACACTTGTCGTTCCATACATTCGCCCCTTTATACATAAGCTGTCGATTGAATTGGCTTCAAAATACTTCAGCATAGGAAGAGCTTCAAAACGCCTCTCCGCACTTCAGGTTCAGTTTAGAGCGCCCGCCGCACATGGGAAAATTGGGGGAGGGGATTAGCATACTTGCTAAGTGGACGAGACGAACCCACTCGTCTAAACCGACTCTGATTGTTAAGGTAGGCATGCTTTAGAGTTGTCTTTCTATTTAGAACTAAATGAATTCAGTTCATATCGATAGCCATCTTTGAGTAATAAAGTATACAGTAAAACATAGCAATTTATCATATTTTTTACCACGACCGTGCTCGTCCCTGCATAAAAATAGAGATAATTTTTACTACCTGCATAAGACAATAGGTGAGCATGCTACTATCTTATATGCACGGTCATTGATGTTATACATCACGTGGGACTATCTCAACGGCATTTTGGCCCGTTCAGTCTAGGTTGCAAGCCTGATTGACGGTCCCGCAATACATCAGTGCCGAAGCACGATTATTCATTCCCCCTAGGTCGATTCGATTTCGATGTCCCGGATACCGATTCGAGGAAAATCAACTTGTGCACAAGCTGTCCATGACCATACCAATGCGTGAACAGTTTAATATATGCAAACAGTTTTGTATAGCGCGGACAGTATTGAATGACATTATCATTTCTTCCAACTCATGCAACGATTCATTTTTCCAAGCCGTACTCCCGATTTAGCGTCCCGTGGACACCAAATTGTCCGAGGCATCATAACCCATGATCGACATTTCATATTATTTTACAGCACGTGAAATAGTCTATCTTTTTACTAGAACCTTAAACTTTCTCGTTTATGTGATAAACTTGTATTTTTCAGAGTAGATTACTCTAAATCGATACATTTTTTTTCGAGTTCTTGACCTTAGTGGATTGGCATGCATTTAACTTGGCATCGTCGATTTGAATGAATTCGAGGCAAAGGAAATTTCGTTTGCAGGACAGAGTAGAAAAGAAGGGGCCGAATCACCCACCAAGTTCTTTGAATCGTGCCGACCGTCGAAGCGCTTCGCAACGTTCAAGCTTTAGTTACGCGAGCTCCTGCAGTGGCACCAATACTTTGTTAGGATTCCTTCTTTTTCTCTTGCTTCAAAATTTGTAGATTGCATCCAGAAAAATGACGCGAAAGCACTTCATCAAAACCCAGCGGCAAAAGCTCCAAGAAAATCATACAACGGTTTGGTCCCGTCGAAGGAACT
Source organism: Iris pallida (assembly GCA_029216955.1). NCBI lineage: Eukaryota > Viridiplantae > Streptophyta > Magnoliopsida > Asparagales > Iridaceae > Iris > Iris pallida. Next base: position 9,105,118 of record JANAVB010003599.1, on the reverse strand, counting down.
CTTATATAGAGCTCACTCGCCGAGATGCAGCCCGATGCATCTAGGACTTATTCCAACAGAAGTCGTTCCATTAGTTGGATCGATTCTCGTAACATCCGTCCAAATCGATTTGATCGATGCCACAAGGTGTTATCGTTTACCAAGCTCAACGATCGAGTCAGATAGCCATCTAAGTTCCCAGCCGATCTGACTCGGTACAAACATATTATGAAGTCCGTCGCCTATCGAAAGCGGGATGCTAAATAATATACCACTAAGAAAAAATTTTGTCCCGAAACTTAAGAACAAGGGTCTGACCTTAAATTAGACGAACAACGCAGGGTATTTCTCCTTCATCTCCACCACCATTTTCCACGTCGACTCTTCAACTGAATGGTTCCTCCAAAGCACGCAGACCAAGGACATCGACCGATTTCGTAATACCTTCTCCTTACGGTCCAAAATTTGAATAGGCTCCTCCGAGTAAGACAAGTCAGTACGTAGCTCCAATTGATTGAAGCTAACCATGTGACTTGGATCGTGCACGTATTTTTGAAGTTGTGAAACATAGAAAACATCGTGCACGTCCACCAAGGCAGGAGGTAGTGCGAGCCGATAAGCTACCGTTGCAACTCGTTCGATTATCTCGAAGGGGCCTACAAATCTCGGGCTCAACTTGCCTTTAACGTCGAACCGCATCACACCACGCATGGGCGTTACTTTCAGAAACACGTGGTCCCCGACCAGAAACTCTAACGGTCGTCGGCGAAGATCTGCGTAGCTCTTTTGTCGACTTTGTGCGATGCGAAGTCTATCTCGGATCAAGCAGACCTTTTCGATGGCCTGCTCCACTAGTTCCGGTCCAAGCACTTGTCGCTCTCCGACTTCATCCTAGCATATTAGTGAACGACACCTCCTCCCGTAGAGCGCTTCATATGGAGCCATCTGAATGCTCGACTGATAACTATTGTTATACGCAAACTCCAGAAGCGACAAATGTGTATTCCAACTAATCTTTAAATCGATCGCACACAGACACAATATATCCTCTAAGATTTGATTTACCCTCTCCGTCTGACCGTCTGTTTGGGGGTGGTACGCAGAACTAAAATTTACTTTGGTCCCATCGCCGCTTGTAGGCTCGTCCAAAAATGCGATAGAAATCGCCCGCCTCTGTCCGAAATTATTGAGGCCGGTACCCCGTGCAGTCGAACAATCTCGTCGATGTAGATTTGTGCTAACCGATCGATGCTACATCCTACTTTAATTGTGATGAAGTGAGCCGACTTGGTCAATCTATCAACAATGACCCAAATTGTATCATTCCCCCGCGACGTCTTCAGAAATCCCACAATAAAATCCATCGAGATGTTGTCCCACTTCCACTCGTGAATGGCGAGATTTTGCAGCTCTCCACCTGGCCTTTGGTGTTCCGCCTTCACTTGCTGACACGCCATGCACTGCGACACGAATGTAGCCACGTCTTTCTTCATGTCGTGCCACTAAAAGTTTGTGCGCAAGTCCTTGTACATCTTGGTGCTTCCAGGATGTAACGAGTACTTCGTATAGTGTGCCTCCGTCAGAATTTCTTTTCTGAGTTCGGCAGTTTTAGGAATGCAGATCCTTCCTTTTAGTCGCATCGTCACGTCTCCGTCTTCCGCAAAGTCAGTCGCCCTTCCTGTTGAAATCAGCTCGTGTATCTTCTTCAAGAATGAATTGTCCTTCTGTGTGGTCTTTATTTTGCTAAGCAGGCTCGATCCTAAATTCAACTGAGCTAGGTGCAGGTATCGATACGCAATTTCGAGTTTGATACCCATCGCTTTAAGGTCTTGTCGTATCTCATTATTTATGGCCAGTGATCCCATAAACATTCTGCTAAGCACGTCGGCTACAACGTTTTCCTTGTCCGGCATATACTCGATCGTTAGCTCGTAATCTTTTATGAGTTCGAGCCAACGTCGCTGCCGTAGGTTGAGTTCTCGTTGCGTAAAAAAGTACTTTAGACTTTTATGATCGGTGTATATTCTGTAAGACACACCATAGAGATAGTGCCGCCAGAGTTTTAACGCAAATACGATCGCCGCCAATTCTAGGTCGTGCGTCAGATAGTTTTTCTCGTACTGCTTCAACTGCCGTGAAGTGTAGGAGATGACTTTATCTCTCTGCATAAGTACTGTCACGCCCCGATTCCGTCGAATCGATAGTCGTCCCCCGGGCGTGATGCCGTGCGAACCTAAGTTGCGTTCGCACAAGGCATAGTTATAAGGTTATCCGAAACATAACATCAAATTTGAGTACGCAGAGAAATTGAATAACACATTTTGAAATGGAAATAAACTTTTCATTGATAATATGAACTTTACATAGACTTCTTTTTACAATCATTGCCGCGCGGGCTACAACATGACTTCGACTTACAAAAATGAACGCCGATGAGATAGTCGTTCCATACATTACGCCTTTTTATACAAGCAAAAACCAATACATATTTTCACCTGCTATGGCGGGAAGTCGAGTCGTCATTTTTCTTTGGACTGATGTGCGGGTCTTCTTCAAAAGAAAATCCAGAAAACAAGCCTTCACACGGACGAGGCTTCAAAAGAATGCACGCCGCCTTGAGCTTTAGTTGGCACGCCTTTCGTAGTTCGGGGTACCTGCGTGGAGAGCGAGGATCAGTACATTACACTTTGTACTGGTGCGTGGCTATTTAAATTTCCAAGCTCTCATTTGGTTGAAGAGTTTATATGACATTAGAGTATGAATGTTTCTAACCATCCTAATGAATTTCCAAACAAGTAATGACAAGCATAGTGAACTTTACGTTGAAACTTACCCCGGCGGACCGCGTCGCGCCTTATGAAACTTACCATGTTCTTTCCTTTCAATTGTTATCTTTTGCATATTAAGTGCTATACTTCGTGTGTTGGTCACTGGCTCCCAGAGCCATTGTGGACTCCTTTTTGCTTTTGATTAGACGAGGCCCTTTCAGCGCGAGTAGCGAGCCCCGCTGCAAGTCCTCGCCTAACGTTGTGCCCAGCACAGCTTTTGTATTTGTTTCCTTTCTTGGCCGCAACGGTCCCGTGGCCCCGGGTTGCCGTTCGGGGAAACTCTACCTTGTCGACAAGTTGTCTATGACCGTGCAAAGACCATTTTTCTTCTTTTTAGTGATTGAGACATAGCCTACCATTCTCTTTGAAAACTCAATTCTTTTTCCCGTGTTCGTGCCTTTCGTGCCTTTGCATTTATCTTTTTCTTCGTACCAACACTATCGATTTTGCCTAAGAAGGGGGTCGAGAAGAGGAGGGTCAGCCACTCACCTTGAGTTTACCTTGGCGAGCGAACTTGTTGGACGCGCTAGACGTCGCCTATGCGATTACCTAAAATCGCACAAGCAACCGATTAGAACACTGCATTATTCAAGGAGTTCGATAAGAAATGCGAGTCATGAAAACCATCGAAAACATTCACGAAAACGCATTCAGAAACAAAGCCAAAACCAACGCAAGCGGCGTGAAAAGCAGAGCAACGGGAGGTCTCTCCCGACTCAGCCGCAGAGTCAATCCTCGAGGCGCAACCCGTTGAATATGGGACTTGGTTCCGAAGAAGACATTCCATAACGAGGAATGGGTCTTAATTCAACCGTTCCCGTTCGATCGACTCGGTCGATCCCGACCTATCGGTCCCGGCCGAATCGATAGCGACAGTGTTCCTTTCTCGCGTACCCCGTGGACAGAGTACGGGGCACGATGTAGGGACGGGGCATTACACCATAACCAACTAAGAAAAAGTTTTGTCCTCGAAACTTAAGAATAGAACCTACCTCTATAAAAATAGTGAAGGGAACTTTTCCCTCATCTCTGACTCGAGTTCCCACGTCGACTCTTCTGCCGCATGGTTCCTCCAGAGTACGCGGACGAGAGGGATCGTCCGATTTCGTAGCCGCTTATCCTTGCGTTCCAATATTTGAACGGACGCTTCAACGTAGGATAAGTCGGACTTTAGCTCCAGCTGGCCAAAATCCACCACGTGGCTAGGGTCGTACACGTACTTCCGCAGTTGGGAGACGTGGAAGACATTGTGTACACCTTCAAGCGCCGGTGGTAGGGCAATCTTATAGGCTACGGGGGCGACCCGCTCGAGTATTTCGAACGGCCCAACGAATCTCGGACTCAGCTTCCCCTTCACGCCGAACCGAGTAACTCCACGCATGGGCGACACCTTCAGGAACACGTGATCGCCTACACAGAACTCAAGCGATCTTCGATGGGTGTCGGCATAGCTCTTCTGCCGACTCTGTGCAATCTTTAGTCTTTTCCGAATTAGCTTGACCTTCTGCACCGTCTGTTCTACCAGCTCCGGGCCGAGTATCTGCCGTTCCCCGACTTCATCCCAGCAAATGGGCGATCTGCACTTTCGACCGTACAAGACTTCATACGGCGCCATTTGGATGCTGGACTGGTAGCTGTTGTTATATGCAAATTCCACCAACGGTAAGTGGACGTCCCAGCTTGATTTGAAGTCGATTGTGCAGAGCCGTAGCATGTCTTCGAGAATCTGATTAACGCGCTCCGTTTGGCCGTCGGTCTGTGGATGGTAAGCTGAACTGAACTGCAACTTGGTACCCAGCGCCGACTGAAGGCTACTCCAGAATCGCGACATGAACCGTGAATCCCGATCAGAGACGATGGATACTGGAACTCCGTGCAGCTGTACGATCTCGTCAAGATAAATCTGCGCCAGCCGATCAACGCTCCAAGTAACTTTAATGGCAATGAAGTGCGCCGACTTGGTTAATCGATCGACGATGACCCAGATGGCGTCGCTCCCCCGTGGTGTCTTCGGCAGGCCAACAATAAAGTCCATCGTGACATGATCCCATTTTCACTCTGGAATGGCAAGGTTCTGCATCTCCCCGCCCGGTCGCTGATGCTCAGCTTTCACCTGCTGACAGGCCATGCATTGTGACACGAAGAGCGCCACATCTCTCTTCATCCCGTGCCACCAAAAAGTCGTGCGGAGGTCCTTGTACATCTTGGTACTGCCTGGATGTAAGGTATACTTCGCGTGATGCGCCTCCGACATAATCTCCTTTCGTAGTTCAGAATCATCCGGAACACATAGTCGGCCATTCAATCGCAGCGCGCCGGTCTTGTCTTCCGCAAAGTCGGTCACACTACCTGTTGAAATTCGCTCGCACATTTTCTTCAGGTACGGATCATCCTTCTGAGCGGCCATGATCTTTTCCAGCAAACTCGGCTCTAACTGCAGCTGCGCCAACCGTATATCCCTGAATCGAACCCGGAGATCGATGCCCATTTCTTCGAGATCTTGTAGTAGTCTGCGGTCGATGGATAGCGAGGCAAGGTATTTCCGACTCAGAGCGTCCGCCACCACATTTCCCTTGCCCAGAGTGTAGTCGATCGTCAAGTCATAGTCCTTGATTAGTTCGAGCCAGCGCCGCTGTCGTAAGTTCAGTTCCTTCTGGGTGAAGAGATACTTGAGGCTCTTGTGGTCGGTATAGATCGCGCACGCCACGCCATATAGATAGTGACGCCACAATTTCAACGCAAACACAATCGCCGCTAACTCCAAGTCGTGCGTAGGATAGTTCTTCTCGTGCGGCTTCAACTGTCTGGAGGCGAATGATATCACCTTGTTCCGCTGCATGAGCACACATCCCAAGCCCTGGCCTAAAGCATCGCTGAATATCTAAAAACCCTCTGGCCCATCCGGAAGTGCGAGTATGGGTGCCAAAATCAGCCGCTATTTTAGCTCCTGGAATGAAGCTTCACAGTCATCCGACCACTCATACGCGACTCCCTTTTGAATGAGGCGAGTCAGTGGCGATGCAATCTTCGCGAAGTCTTTCACGAAGCGTCGATAATATCCCGCCAAACCAAGAAAGCTTCTAATCTCGCTAGCAGACGCAGGCCTCTTCCAATCAGCAACGGCTTCCACTTTCTTCGGGTCGACTGCAATGCCTTCGGACGAAATGATGTGACCAAGGAAGGATACGCTGCTGAGCCAAAATTTGCACTTACTTCGCTTCGCATATAGCTGGTTCTCTCGAAGTGTCTGGAGCACGGTCCGCAGATGTTCTGCATGCTGCGCCCTGTCTTTCGAGTAGACAAGAATGTCGTCAATAAAGACTACCACAAATTTATCAAGGAAGGGTCGAAACACCCGATTCATTAGGTCCATGAAGGCGGCAGGGGCGTTCGTCAGGCCGAATGGCATCACCAGGAACTCGTAGTGGCCGTACCGAGTGCGAAAGGCTGACTTTTGCACGTCGTCCGACTTGATCTTGAGCTGATGATAGCCCGAGCGGAGATCAATCTTCGAAAATACCGAGGCGCCTTACAGTTGATCGAATAAGTCGTCTATGCGGGGCAAAGGATACTTGTTCCGGATGGTGGCCTTGTTCAGCTCTCGGTAATCGACGCACAGACGCATGGACCCATCCTTTTTCTTCACGAACAACACGGGCGCTCCCCACGGTGAAACACTAGGCCGAATAAATCCCCTGTCGAGTAATTCTTGTAACTGGGTCTTGAGCTCCTTCAGCTCGGCGGGGGCCATTCTGTACGGGGCCTTTGAAATCGGTCGAGTATCGGGGAATGTATCGATGCTGAACTCGATCTCTCGGTCGGGGGGCATGCCGGGTAGCTCGTCCGGGAACACATCGGGGAATTCTGCCACAACGTCGGTCTGACCTACGTTTGCACCATCCTGTCGCATGTCTCGGACGGACGCCAAGTAGCCTTCGCACCCAGAATGCAGCATCCTCCGAGCAGATATTGCCGAGATCAACATGCAGGTCGACGACGCCTCACCACACGAAAAGCAGAATTCAGGCACTCCTGGTATGCGGAAAGTGACCGTCTTCCTGGCACAGTCTATGGTTGCGTTGCACGGCCCGAGCCAATCCATCCCCAGAATGATATCGAAGTCATTCATGTCTAGGACCATCACGTCCAGACCGATCTTTTGATCGCCGATACAGATAATCCCGTCGGTGCAGGCTAAATTAGTGAGTATTGGTGTGCCCGAAGGTGTGCTCACGCTAAGGTCGAGGTCTAATGATACTAACGAAAATTTGTGCTCGGCGACAAAGTCTGCCGCTATAAAACTATGCGAAGCACCTGAATCAAATAGTACGCGAGCAGGCACATTATTAAAAATAAGTATACCTGTCACGACCGTGTCTGAGGCAAGCGCTTCATCTCGAGTCAAGGCGTAGACGCGTCCTTGTGCATTCGGACGCCTGTCTTGATGGTTTGGTTGGGCAGGCTGAGCAGGTCGAGGCGCCTGCCCTCGGTTTTTTTGACGGTTTTGTTGGGAAGGGGCATTGCGATTCGGTCGGGAATTCTGGCAGTCTCGGGCATAGTGACCCCTCCGCCCACAAGCATAGCACTCTGCCTTGGCAAAGCAGTGGTCTTCGGTATGCCCAAGCTGATGGCAATTCCTGCATCGTGGTAACGGGTTCTTGCCTTGGTAGCCGCCAGTGTGTGGACGCTTTGACGCGTGATTGTTGCCTCCCGTATAGCTAGGACGTTTGTGATTGGAGTGGCGCACAACGTCTTCAGCACCGGAAGGAAGCAGGCTCTCAAGACGGAGAGCGTGATTTAGAGCCTCGCCCGTGGTCTTGTACTCCGGGACGCCGACATACGCACCAATAGATTGTCGCAGTCCCACTTCGAATCGTCGCACGCGGTACTCTTCAGTAGGCAGAAACGCACCAGCGAACTTGGATAATTTGTTGAACTCTGCGGTGTACTGTTGTACCGTCCTGCTCCCCTGCTTCAATAACATGAATTCATTTTCTTTTGCTTGGCGAACGGCGGACGGAAGGTACTCGAGTTCGAAAGCCTTGCGGAACGTGGCCCAAGAGATCGGCGCGGTAGTGTTGTCCGGTCGAATCGCTCGCTTGCGTACGGCCTACCAGTCGTGCACGTTCAACCGTAGTTGAAGTTGTGCGCAGGCGACTTGCTTTGATTCTTCGATGCCGAGGAGCTCGAAGTGGTCTTCTAGTTCTTCCAGCCAGTCGATCGCAATGGAAGGACCCTCGGTGCCGCTGAAAGAGGTGCGACACGCCTTCTTGAATTCTGACACTTCGAAGTTGTACTTCTTTGGTGCCGCTGGTTGAAGCTCAGGCTCCGCCGTGTCGACTTCAATGGGTGGAATCGTCGGCACGGTGGTAGTAGGTATGGTGACGGTAGGTGCCGTCGCAGAATTTCCGTTGGCCGCAAACGTCTGGACGATCTGCTGCAGGGTATCCATCTGCTTTTGTTGAAGTTTGATGTGCGCATCGAAGCGAGCTTCGAACTGGGCCTGTCGTTCCTCTACTCGTTGATGTCGGTTCTCGGACTGGTTCCGCTGCGCCTCCATCATGCGCAGCATCCTTTCGATGGTATCGTTAGAAGGTCCGGCCTGCAGACGATGCGAGCTACTAGAGCCACTGGAAGCGCTCTGTTCTTGCTCGGCCGTGGGTTTCGCCACTTCTGCGATACGAAGGCAATGCATCAGTCTCAAATTATTACGGACTCATTGTATGGAACAACTTATCTCATCGTTGCGTGGTCAATGGTTTGAAACTCTAGACGCGAGGTCAAAGGATGTAAAGCCGTGCTCTGATACCATTATGTCACGCCCCGATTCCGTCGAATCGATAGTCGTCCCCCGGGCGTGATGCCGTGCGAACCTAAGTTGCGTTCGCACAAGGCATAGTTATAAGGTTATCCGACACACCACATCAAATTTGAGTACGCAGAGAAATTGAATAACACATTTTGAAATGGAAATAAACTTTTCATTGATAATATGAACTTTACATAGACTTTTTTTTACAATCATTGCCGCACGGGCTACAACATGACTTCGACTTACAAAAATGAACGCCGATGAGATAGTCGTTCCATACATTACGCCTTTTTATACAAGCAAAAACCAATACATATTTCCACCTGCTATGGCGGGAAGTCGAGTCGTCATTTTTCTTTGGACTGATGTGCGGGTCTTCTTCAAAAGGAAATCCAGAAAACAAGCCTTCACACGGACGAGGCTTCAAAAGAATGCACGCCGCCTTGAGCTTTAGTTGGCACGCCCTTCGTAGTTCGGGGTACCTACGTGGAGAGCGAGGATCAGTACATTACACTTTGTACTGGTGCGTGGCTATTTAAATTTCCAAGCTCTCATTTGGTTGAAGAGTTTATATGACATTAGAGTATGAATGTTTCTAACCATCCTAATGAATTTCCAAACAAGTAATGACAAGCATAGTGAACTTTACGTTGAAACTTACCCCGGCGGACCGCGTCGCGCCTTATGAAACTTACCATGTTCTTTCCTTTCAATTGTTATCTTTTGCATATTAAGTGCTATACTTCGTGTGTTGGTCACTGGCTCCCAGAGCCATTGTGGACTCCTTTTTGCTTTTGATTAGACGAGGCCCTTTCAGCGCGAGTAGCGAGCCCCGCTGCAAGTCCTCGCCTAACGTTGTGCCCAGCACAGCTTTTGTATTTGTTTCCTTTCTTGGCCGCAACGGTCCCGTGGCCCCGGGTTGCCGTTCGGGGAAACTCTACCTTGTCGACAAGTTGTCCATGACCGTGCAAAGACCATTTTTCTTCTTTTTAGTGATTGAGACATAGCCTACCATTCTCTTTGAAAACTCAATTCTTTTTCCCGTGTTCGTGCCTTTCGTGCCTTTGCATTTATCTTTTTCTTCGTACCAACACTATCGATTTTGCCTAAGAAGGGGGTCGAGAAGAGGAGGGTCAGCCACTCACCTTGAGTTTACCTTGGCGAGCGAACTTGTTGGACGCGCTAGACGTCGCCAACGCGATTACCTGAAATCGCACAAGCAACCGATTAGAACACTGCATTATTCAAGGAGTTCGATAAGAAATGCGAGTCATGAAAACCATCGAAAACATTCACGAAAACGCATTCAGAAACAAAGCCAAAACCAACGCAAGCGGCGTGAAAAGCAGAGCAACGGGAGGTCTCTCCCGACTCAGCCACAGAGTCAATCCTCGAGGCGCAACCCGCTGAATATGGGACTTGGTTCCGAAGAAGACATTCCATAACGAGGAATGGGTCTTAATTCAACCGTTCCCGTTCGATCGACTCGGTCGATCCTGACCTATCGGTCCCGGCCGAATCGATAGCGACAGTGTTCCTTTCTCGCGTACCCCGTGGACAGAGTACGGGGCACGATGTAGGGACGGGGCACTACAAGTACGCACCCGAGGCCAGTTCCTGATGCGTCGCTGAATATCTGAAAGCCTTCTGGACCATCTGGAAGTACAAGAATTGGAGCTGAGACGAGCCGTTGCTTCAACTCTTGAAAGCTGGATTCACAGTCGTCACTCCATTCAAATACTACTCCCTTCTGGGTGAGGCGAGTCAGAGGCGACGCTAGTTTTGAAAAGCTTCGCATGAATCTTCGGTAGTAGTCCGCTAAGCCCAGGAAACTCCGAATATCGCTAGCCGAGGTAGGTCGTTTCCAATCTACCACCGCTTCAATCTTCTTTGGGTCCACCGTGACACCTTCGGCAGAGATTATATGTCCGAGGAATGTCACACTACTCATCCAGAACTCGTATTTACTCTGCTTGGCGTATAATTTATTTTCACGCAGAATTTACAATACCGTCTTCAAGTATTCTACATGCTCTTCTCGATTCTTTGAGTAGATAAGGATATCGTCGATGAACACGACTACAAATTTATCGATTTAGGGTCAGAAGACTCGGTTCATCAGATCCATGAAAGCGGCTGGGGCATTCGTCAAACCGAACGACATGACTAGGAATTCATAATGACCATATCGAGTATGAAAGGCAGACTTCGATACGTCGTCGGACTTGATCTTCAACTGATGATAGCCTGAACGAAGATCGATTTTTAAAAATATTATCGCGCCTTGCAGTTGGTCAAACAAGTCGTCGATTTATGGCAAAGGATACTTGTTCCGTACGATCGCCTTGTTGAGTTCTCGATAGTCGATGCATAGCCGCATCGAACCATCCTTCTTCTTCACAAAAAATATAGGAGCTCTCAACGGAGAGACGCTAGGGCGAATAAATCTGCGGTCTAGCAACTCTTGTAATTGTTCCTTCAGCTCCTTCAATTCTGCTGGAGCCATTCGGTAAGACGCCTTAGATATCGGCCATGTATCCGGAAAGGTATCGATACTGAATTCTATTTCTCGATCCAGCGGCATCCTAGGCATATCATCAGGAAAAATGTCAAAAAAATCTGCCATAACATCGGTCTGTATTATGTTTGTGTTATCATTTTGCGTGTCTCGAACTGACGCCAAGTATCCCGCACAGCCGGAATGCAGCATATGTCTCGCCGAGATTGCCGATATATACCATCATTGCCGTCTTCGAGACCGTACCGCACGAATATGAGAACTCTGTCTCGCCAGGAAGACGAAACACCACTCTCTTCTCCGCGTACTCGATCGTTGCATGACAAGCTGTCACGACCCGCTACCCAAATTGTTGGGCCAGGCCGAGGCATGCCCAGCCTACGCTGAGATAAAACGTAGTAAGCTGTTCTAAAGACAACAGGATAAGACTAAAATGTGCTAACAGTTCTATAAGTGAAGAAGAATCATAAATGCTCCAAACACAAAAGTCGTCGCATATAGTAAGATGTCCAACTACAAGTAAACTGAAATGTAAAACTGGATACATGTCCAGTTACAAAATGATATAGTCTAATACATGTCTACTCTCAAAAGTCTAAGTAAACAAGGACAACTAGGCGAGGTTCCCCGCAGGAACATCCTCGTAAAGCAGAGCCGGGTCCTCGGCAGTGACTCCATAGTATGAGTCGCAGAGTAACTCCTCCTCAGTAAGGACACCTACAACGTTATCCTGTCAGGACGGGAGCAAGTACTAAATCTAGCAAACTAGCATATGAAACATAGAAATGAACATGAGAGGAATAACTGGAAAGCATGGCATCACATAGTCTATCATGGCAGGGACACATATGTCATAGAGACAGATGTATATGTAATGTTTAAAACTGTAGCAAGTACGTGATCGGTCAATAGATGTACAATGCGCTGTGGCACATAATGAAATGTACATACGTACAAGTAGACAAGCATAGGTGTACGTCCGTACAGAAAATGCGGGATAATTGCCTACGGCAAGATACGCATATAAAATGCGACCTCGCTCGCTACTATAGGGGGGTCGTGATCACGTACACTACTATCAGTTTCCCCATAACCCATATTCTAATCATGTGAGAGATATATCAAGATTGTTCTAAGCATGGTAGTAACTGGAAGTACAACATGTAGAGATCTAACTTGCTACCCCAAGGATCAGCATATAACATGGTGGGGTTTGCAGTTCATTTATGTGACAATATGTAAAGTTCATAGAAAGTACTTGCCTCTAGCGAAGCAAAACAAAACAAGCTGCGATAACGATGCTATGGATGTCCAGTAACTCGTCACTGTAGAAATAAATGCAATAACTTAGCTTTTACACTAAGCTAAACTACTAGAACACTAAACTGGTGTGACACGACTTGTGACTGGGCACCTAGCCAAAATGATGACTTGGACTAGGAGACCAATGTGGGGGTGACACACTATGTTAACTAACATTCCAGGGTCTTTACACTAGTGAGGGATGGGGTTTAATACGGCTAAAACTCAAGAATAGCACAAAAGCTACAAGTCGTAATTAATCAATAAATAAATCAAAAGACTATTGTGTTCTAACAATTTTAGAGATAGGCAAAAAGCCTAGTTTTTCTTAAAGTAAAGTATCAAAGTGATCCTTGTTAATCATAGAAATTTATTATAATTTTTCTGGAATTTATTAACCAGTACAAGTATTTTATAAAAATCAACTTTCCTAAGTATACAGAAAGTGAGTTTTGGTTTCATATGCCAAACTAGTGGCAAAACAGTAATTTAAATACTATAAAAATTATACTAAATTTGCCAACTTAGCAAAGTATCTAAAAACTATTTTTCCATAATTTTAGCAATACTTTAAGTATTTTTAGAAAATCAAAAACAGCATTGTACATAATAATTAATTATCTGCGTATTTTGTCCATGTATATAATTTGAACCAAGGTTCAAATACAGGACCCAAGGCCATGAATCAAGTCCAATATGACTTGAACAGGTCTTGAATGTGTGAAAATACATTTGAGCCCAAATACCCATGCTAGGCTTGGACACCAAATGGTTGCAGTAATTTAAATACAATAAAAATACAAGTTGGTAATAGTCAAAATAAATATTATTATTTTAATAAGGTAAATTTATACAAAAGAATATTTACATACCTATGCAAAAAGTACATATATATATACACAAGAAAATACTTAATTTATAAAGTATATATATATATATAATAATATATATACATATACAAGAAAATATATATATATATATATATATATATATATATATATATATATATATATATATATATATATACATATGTGTACATATATATATATATATATATAAGTACTGTAAGGCTCGGTCCGACCTCCAAAAACTGTAAGGCTCTCCCATGATCCAAAAACTGTAAGTACTGTAAGGCTCGGTCCGACCTCCAAGTACTGTAAGGCTCCTGTCTAATATCTCCACTGGCTGCTCAGAAACTGTAAGGCTCGGTCCGACCTCCAACTCTGAATGATCTAGCACATGACTGGGGTCTGGAACATATCTCCTCAGCTGAGATACGTGAAAGACGTCGTGAACTCCTGCTAGGTTGGGTGGAAGTGCAACCCTGTAAGCTACCTCTCCGATCCTGCCAAGCACCTCGAACGGCCCGATGTATCTGGGGCTCAGCTTCCCTCCTCGTCCGAACCGGATCGTCCCTCGAGTAGGTGATATCTTCACTAGCACCATATTACCGTCTGCGAACTCCATCGGCCTGCGACTAGCATCAGCCCAGTATTTCTGCCTGTCCTGAGCTACTCTGAGCCTGTCCCTGATCATCCCGACTTTCTCTGCTGCATCCGCGATCATCTCTGGTCCAAGCATGACTCTGCCTCCGACATCATCCCAAAAGAGCGGTGTCCGGCATCGTCGTCCATATAGTGCCTCGAAAGGAGACATACCAATACTGGCCTGGTAGCTGTTGTTGTATGAAAACTCTACCAAGTGCAGATGGCTCTCCCATGATCCTCCGAAGTCCAGCACGCAAGTCCTCAGCATATTCTCCAGCGTCTGTATCGTCCTCTCGGACTGCCCATCTGTCTGCGGGTGGTACGCCGTACTGAACTTGAGCCTACTGCCCAACTCCTCCTGTAAGCTCCTCCAGTAATGGGATGTGAATCTACTGTCTCTGTCTGACACGATGCTCACCGGCACTCCGTATAGGCGAACTATCTGCTGCATGTATAGCTCCGCCAACTTCTCGGTGGAAAGCCCCACCTTGAAGGGTATGAAGTGCGCACACTTCGTCAGCCTGTCTACGATGACCCAGATGGCATCCTTCCCTCCTTGGGAACGAGGAAGCCCTGAAACGAAGTCCATCGTAATATGTTCCCACTTCCACTCGGGAATGGGTAATGGCTGCAACAAACCAGCTGGCCTCTGGCGCTCCGCCTTGACCTGCTGGCAAACTAGACACCTCGAAATGAAGCGTGATACATCCCTCTTCATCCCGTGCCACCAAAGATGTTCCTGCAAGTCACGGTACATCTTGTTAGCACCAGGGTGAATAGAATATCTCGATCGGTGCGCCTCCTGCAAAACTGCCTCTACTAGCTCTCCTCTCGGTACGCACAATCGGCTGCCACGCCTCAAGGATCCATCCTCTGCTATAGTGAAGTCATCCAGCAATCCAGCTAATGCCTGGGGTCGAAGTCTGCGAAGGCTCTCATCTGTAGACTGTGCCTCCCTGATCTGCTCCATCAAACCTGACTGAATGTCAAGTGCCATCATCTGCATCACTGACCCTGGCCGAACTAGTTCGATACCGAGCTTCTCCAGATCCTCCCGCAAATGCCGATCAATCATCAGGTACCATGCCATCGGATGCCTGCTCAGCGCATCCGCCACCACGTTTGCCTTCCCGGGGTGATACTGTAAATCGATGTCGAAGTCCTTCATCAACTCCAACCATCGTCTTTGCCTCATGTTCAGCTCTTTCTGCGTGAACACATACTTCAAGCTTTTGTGGTCAGTAAAGATTTCCACACGCTCTCCATATAAGTAATGTTTCCATAACTTGAGGGCAAAGATCACCGCAGCTAACTCGAGGTCATGGGTAGGATAATTCCTCTCATGAGTCCGCAATTGCCTAGATGCATAAGCAATCACTTTCCCATGCTGCTGAAGGACACATCCTAGCCCCTTCCCAGAAGCATCACTGTATATGGTGAAACCTCCAGAACTTGAAGGTAAAGTCAGAACTGGAGCGGTCGTCAACCTCCTCTTCAGCTCCTCAAATGCTGTCTGGCAGTCCTCAGACCAAATGTACTCTGCGTCCTTCCGCATCAGCTTCGTCATGGGTTCAGCTATCCTAGCAAAGTCCTGGACGAACTTTCTATAATAGCCTGCTAAACCCAGAAAGCTCCTGATCTCTGAAACTGACGTCGGAGCCTTCCACGTCTCAACTGCAGCAATCTTCCTGGGATCCACCGAGGTTCCATCTCCAGTGACTACATGGCCGAGAAACTCTACTCGGTCTAAAAAGAACTCGCACTTTGGCAGTTTGGCAAACAATCTCTCCTGCCTCAGAATCCCCAAAACTATCCGCAAGTGCTCGGCATGCTCCTCCGGCGTCTTCAAGTATATCAGGATGTCGTCAATAAATACTACGACGAACTTATCCAGATACTGGTGAAATGTCTTATTCATCAAGTTCATAAAGACAGCTGGCGCATTTGTGAGACCAAATGGCATCACCAGAAACTCGTACTGCCCGTACTTCGTGTTGAACGCCGTCTTCTGGATGTCTGCTGGCCTAACCTTCACCTGGTGGTACCCGGATCTCAAGTCTATCCTGGAAAACACCTTCGCCCCGCTCAACTGGTCGAACAAATCATCTATCCTGGGCAGAGGATATTTGTTCTTGATGGTGATGGCATTCAAAGCCCGGTAATCAATACACAACCGGACTGTACCATCCTTCTTAGGCACAAAGAGCACTGGCGCTCCCCATGGAGAAGCACTGGATCGAATGAAACCCTTTTTCAACAGGTCATCAATCTGCTCTTTCATCTCTATGGCCTCCTTGGGATTCACTCTATAGCAAGCCCGGGATACTGGTGATGAACCCGGCACTAGATCTATAGTGAACTCCACATCTCTGTCAGGCGGAAGTCCTGGAAGATCCTCTGGGAATACATCCATAAACTCCCTAATGGTAGGGTGTGGCAGTGCTGCGTCCCCGACTGTCGCACAACAGTTCGGCTCTAGGCTGATCTCCGGCCCTGTCCTACTGACACGAAATGGTACTGTGCCTGGGGGACTGAACAAAACACTACCCTCATGGTAATCTATAGATGCATGGGCATAGCTAAGCCAGTC
Source organism: Iris pallida (assembly GCA_029216955.1). Lineage (NCBI taxonomy): Eukaryota > Viridiplantae > Streptophyta > Magnoliopsida > Asparagales > Iridaceae > Iris > Iris pallida. The sequence continues at coordinate 9,088,602 of JANAVB010003599.1, read as the reverse complement.
CATCCCCAATATGATATCATAACCGGGGAGCGGCATCACAAAGAATCGCCCCTCGAACTCTCTCCCGGCTATCAGAATAGAGCACCTATAGCTAGCTCTAATAGGCACTGGTCCTCCTCCCGTCATTACTCTACTAATCTCCGTCGTAGGCGTAGATACTAAATGATGTTCTTGCATAAACTCTAATGATAGAAAGCTATGAGATGCACCAGAATCAAACAAACATAGAGCTAGGAAAGTATGCAAATAAACATGACCTGTAATGACGTCAGCTAAGTAATCCGGCTCCGAAACCTGCTCCGGCTCCGGCTCAACGGCTAGACTATAAACTCTCCCCTGAGGTCCCTTCTGCTGCTGCAGATGCTGCCCGAACCTCTGCTGCTGAGTCGGGAGCGGTCCTCTAGTCTTCGCTACTGGGCAGTTCCGAAGCTGATGGGTGGCAGACCCACAAATCAAGCACTGCTTCAACCTCTTCCTGCAGATGGAGATGTCGTGCCCTGGTCTTCCGCAGAAAGAACATATAGCTCCCTTCTGCTGCTGCTGGTGTCCCGGGGCTCGAACTGGCGGGGTCTGATGGTGTGGTGTAGAGGGACGGTAAATCTGCTGGGGCGGCGTCGGGGCTTTCTGCTGGAAAGCCTGACGCTTGGACGGTCCCTCATGATGTACAGGAGCCGGCCTCTTGCAAGACAGAAGACGCTCCTCAATGCTCCGGGCCAACTCTAGGCTCTGGTAGTAGTCAGTCGTACCGTTCGCCACTATAAGAATGCCAATGTCTGGAACTAGACCATGGCAAAACCTACGGGTCATCTCCTCTGGATCAGCAACCAGGCTAGGAGCAAAACGGCTCAGGCGACTAAACTCTCCCGCATAGTCATCAACAGAACGGTTCCCCTGCTGGATGTTCTGGAAGCGTAGCCCCATGGCTACTCTGGCAGTGGTCGAGAAGAACTTCTTCTTGAACTGGGTCTTGAACTGGTCCCAGGTGGCTCTACCTCTCGTGAACAACGGCTCATTCCTGAACCAGACTCCGGCTAAGTCTATCAGCAGAAATCCTGCTGCCTCGACCTGAAGGTCATCCGGCATCCTAACTCCCAGAAGCTTCCTCTCTACAGAATCTAGCCAATCATCAGCTACTACTATGCCCTCAGTCCCTGAGAACTCCTTGGGATTCAGACCCATGAAGTCCTTGACCGTCCCCGCTCTCTGCCGTGGCTCTACATGTGGTGGGGCTACGGGACGTCCCTCAGAACGCTCCATGCTCTGACGGAGTAGGGTGGTCTGCTCCTGATGGGTTGTTAGGAACCCCTGGATCAGTGTGAGCAGCTGGGTCCCGTCGAGTGTGACGGAAGCCTGGGTGGGTATAGTGATAGGGGGTGGTGGAAGTATCGGGTCATGCCGGGCCTGGGATGTGGAAGGTGGTATCTGGGTCTGTGGATCTGTGGAGTGGGGAATAGTGGTAGGTGGAGGTGTATCAGTCAACTGGTCAGCTGACTGGATATGGAGGGCCCCTTTCTCGGGGGTAACATGCTGGGACGAACGAGTAAGCACCATCTAAATTACACATAAAAGACTTATAAGGACTTGTTTAAAGTAATCAATCATATGCAAGAAAATCTAATTATAATAGCAAACATGTGATGTATTTCCTATGTTGCAATCCTAGCATTCCTCTAGGTGTTCTAAGCGTCTTTCCTAATGTTGTCTAATTACCTTAAGTTCCTAATTGCAGGTATGCTTGGTACAATGACGTAACCAAACAGTTTAGTCGGGACCTGCATGGGCCACCACTAAAAACATGTCACGACCCGCTACCCAAATTGTTGGGCCAGGCCGAGGCATGCCCAGCCTACGCTGAGATAAAACGTAGTAAGCTGTTCTAAAGACAACAGGATAAGACTAAAATGTGCTAACAGTTCTATAAGTGAAGAAGAATCATAAATGCTCCAAACACAAAAGTCGTCGCATATAGTAAGATGTCCAAATACAAGTAAACTGAAATGTAAAACTGGATACATGTCCAGTTACAAAATGATATAGTCTAATACATGTCTACTCTCAAAAGTCTAAGTAAACAAGGACAACTAGGCGAGGTTCCCCGCAGGAACATCCTCGTAAAGCAGAGCCGGGTCCTCGGCAGTGACTCCATAGTATGAGTCGCAGAGTAACTCCTCCTCAGTAAGGACACCTACAACGTTATCCTGTCAGGACGGGAGCAAGTACTAAATCTAGCAAACTAGCATATGAAACATAGAAATGAACATGAGAGGAATAACTGGAAAGCATGGTATCACATAGTCTATCATGGCAGGAACACATATGTCATAGAGACAGATGTATATGTAATGTTTAAAACTGTAGCAAGTACGTGATCGGTCAATAGATGTACAATGCGCTGTGGCACATAATAAAATGTACATACGTACAAGTAGACAAGCATAGGTGTACATCCGTACAGAAAATGCGGGATAATTGCCTACGGCAAGATACGCATATAAAATACGACCTCGCTCGCTACTATAGGGGGGTCGTGATCACGTACACTACTATCAGTTTCCCCATAACCCATATTCTAATCATGTGAGAGATATATCAAGATTGTTCTAAGCATGGTAGTAACTGGAAGTACAACATGTAGAGATCTAACTTGCTACCCCAAGGATCAGCATATAACATGGTGGGGTTTGCAGTTCATTTATGTGACAATATGTAAAGTTCATAGAAAGTACTTGCCTCTAGCGAAGCAAAACAAAACAAGCTGCGATAACGATGCTATGGATGTCCAGTAACTCGTCACTGTAGAAATAAATGCAATAACTTAGCTTTTACACTAAGCTAAACTACTAGAACACTAAACTGGTGTGACACGACTTGTGACTGGGCACCTAGCCAAAATGATGACTTGGACTAGGAGACCAATGTGGGGGTGACACACTATGTTAACTAACATTCCAGGGTCTTTACACTAGTGAGGGATGGGGTTTAATACGGCTAAAACTCAAGAATAGCACAAAAGCTACAAGTCGTAATTAATCAATAAATAAATCAAAAGACTATTGTGTTCTAAAAATTTTAGAGATAGGCAAAAAGCCTAGTTTTTCTTAAAGTAAAGTATCAAAGTGATCCTTGTTAATCATAGAAATTTATTATAATTTTTCTGGAATTTATTAACCAGTACAAGTATTTTATAAAAATCAACTTTCCTAAGTATACAGAAAGTGAGTTTTGGTTTCATATGCCAAACTAGTGGCAAAACAGTAATTTAAATACTATAAAAATTATACTAAATTTGCCAACTTAGCAAAGTATCTAAAAACTATTTTTCCATAATTTTAGCAATACTTTAAGTATTTTTAGAAAATCAAAAACAGCATTGTACATAATAATTAATTATCTGCGTATTTTGTCCATGTATATAATTTGAACCAAGGTTCAAATACAGGACCCAAGGCCATGAATCAAGTCCAATATGACTTGAACAGGTCTTGAATGTGTAAAAACACATTTGAGCCCAAATACCCATGCTAGGCTTGGACACCAAATGGTTGCAGTAATTTAAATACAATAAAAATACAAGTTGGTAATAGTCAAAATAAATATTATTATTTTAATAAGGTAAATTTATACAAAAGAATATTTACATACCTATGCAAAAAGTACATATATATATACACAAGAAAATACTTAATTTATAAAGTATATATATATATAATAATATATATACATATACAAGAAAATATATATATATATATATATATATATATATATACATATGTGTACATATATATATATATATATAAATACTAACATATATACATATAATTTACTAACCATAAAAATATATACATATATACATACATACTGTTAAAACAGTATATATATACACATATACTAATATATACATATATATATACATACATACATATATATATATATATATATATATATATATATATATATATATATATATATATATATATATATATAACAGTAAAAGAAAAAGAAAATAAAAAGAAAAAGAAAAAGAAACTGAAACAGGGGGGCTCGAACCCTGTCCAGAGAAGCGCGCGGGGGGGGGGGGGTTTAATTTGTTCGGGCTGGCCAGTGGGTCAGCCCGCTAAGTCTGTTAGGGTTAGGTTTTAGTTAACATTTATTTAGGTTAGAAATTAAATGGGTTTTTACCCGTTAATCAAAGCCCAACCCGTTAGTCTATTACACAGTTTGTCTCGTGTCCATACAGTCCAGGACACGAGAAGTCGAATCTGACACAGAGTCGACGTGTCCGTGCCCAGCACGACACGTACGACTCGGCTAACACGTGTCCAGCACCACAGTTGAGTCCCCCGTGTCTAGGCGAGTCTCGTGTCTCAGTTTGAGACACGTACGACACAGAGGAAAGAATGTTACCCACGTGTCCGGCGGGGGGGGGGGGTGGAAGTCGAGGAGACGAACGGCGGCTGGGGGCGTCGTGGTCGAGGCGCTCGGGTGGCGATCGACCTAGCTCGGCGTGGCGAACTCGTTGAGGGTGGTGGTGGTCGATGACGTCGAGCGGTGGTCGTCGAACGGGGGTCGCCGGAGCAGAGATAGGGTTTGGGGTTCGTCGGGGAAGAAAGGGGGTCGTGGGGGAGTTTTAGGGTTAGGGTTTCGTTCAGGGGGGGTGAGGGGATCCTTTATAGGGGTTCGATGGCGGTGGGGGGCTGTCGCGCTGGCCGAAAATGGCGGGGGCAGCGTAGGTCGGTCGTCGGGGCAGCCGGGGCAGTCGTCGGGGGTTGGTAGGGAAAATTACAGGGAGACCCCTAGACTTTAGGAAATTATATTAAAGTCCCAACCCTAACTGAATGCAAATATAATTTGCATAAACAAATCATTAATTACAAATCAATATAAAAACAATTCTAATATTTGCAAAACCATATTAAAATAATTCTAATATTTGCAAAACGATATTAAAACATTTGAATAAATTACAAATTGATATTTTTAATATATAAAACTCATTTAAAATTATTTAAAAATTCTAGAAAAATTCCTAAAAATTCCTAAAAATTATTTAAGGCTATAATTGACATTAAAAATTAATTTGCACTAATTAAAATGAATTTGAAAAATCAGGGGCTTACACAAGCGCCCAACCAATCCATGTCCAAGATTATGTCGTACTCTTTGATGTCTAGTACGACGGCATCCAAGGATAGATTTCTTCCTCCGATGCAAATGTAGCCATCCCTACAAATAAAGTTCGTAGGCATATCGACTTCCGACGGAGTGCTAACGCTAATGTCTATATCTAGTGATTGCATGATTATTTTATTTTCTTTCGCATAATCAACAGATATAAAACTATACGTCGCACCCGAATCGAATAGTACTCGAGCAGGTATATTTTTGTAGAGTAATATACATGTTACAATAGTATCGGACGCGAACGCCTCGTCCCGAGTTAATGCATAAACTCGGCCTTGAGCTCCATGGCATTAATTCTGTGGGTTGACGGCACCGCATTTGCGCCTTGCAGTATAGGCGCTTTATGCTGATTCGGAATGTTCCTTGGTGGGTTGTGTTGATTTTGAACATTTTTTGGACAAAATGTAACTATATGGCCTATCTCGCCACACTTGTAGCAAGTTTTCGTGATACAATCGGTGGCTCGGTGTCCACGCTTATTGTATCTGCTACAGTGTAGTCCGCCATGGCCTCGGTCATCAAATCTATTTGGACGTTTTGATACTCCCGATCCCCCGGCGTCGTTAGGACGCTTGTTGAAGTGGTTACGAAAAACAGGCACGGCTCTATGCGACATACGGCCAATGACACGCTCACTATCGAGAGCGATATCGTAGGATTCATGGTATGTTCGGTACCTTTGATTCATGACGTCCCTTCGTATTTCGTCATTTAGGCCTTGTTAGAAGCGTTCACACCATGCTTCTTTGTTGGGCAGGAAGGCGCCGACAAACTTCGCCAGTTTCGAAAAGCTCGAGTCATAATCGTCGACGGACATGTTGCCTTGTCGCAACATCATGAACTCATCTTCTTTTTGGCGACGGACGCGCGAGGAACGTACTGTTCGATAAAAGCTTCCTTGAACATTTTTCAGAAAATCGTGGTGTCCGTATTGGCTTCGTAGATTTCCTGCTTCTTAGCTGTCCACCAGTCATAAGCCCTTAGTTACAGCTGTAATACTGCACATGTTACCCACTGGAACCCTTCAATGCTAAGCAGATTAAACAAGTCCTCAATCTCTGTGAGCCATCCCACGATCACATCGGGCTCTGCTCGGCCATTGAATTTTGGTGGATTCATCTTACGGAACTCCTTTGCTTTGAGCAAGGAAGAAGAATTTATCATTTGTGGTTGAGCTTCTTCCTCGTCTTCATCTTGAACATCTTGGTTCTCCTCGGGTACCACAACTGTTGCCTTGGTATTGCCCACCACCTTGTTCACTATCTGAGTCAGGGCGTCCATCTGCTTCTGCTGTGCATCAAATTGGGCCTTGATTTGCATTTGAAGCTGTTGATGCAGCAGTTCCATCAACTGTAGCATTTTCTCCATTGTCGTCTCGCTTGGGCCACTCTTTGTGCTCGACGTACTATCCACGGTTTGGGTTGTTGTACCGGGATTGTTCTTATTATTTTTCTTAGTCATTCCTACAAAACAGAGTAAACCCGTTAGTATTTTTCAAAAATATCTACGGGCGTACCTGTATGGAACTTTTATTTTACGCAGCATGTCGACAAGCATTCAATCGAGCCATCGCAACGAACATTCCAACAATGAAACATCTTTCGAAAATTTGAGAAAACATAATTGAGCTCTGATACCAATTTGTCACGCCCCGAGTCGACAAACCGTTCGTCCCCGGTCTTATTTTGCTGATTCGATCGTCCTCGCTAAGGCGTGATGCCGTATGAGTCTGAAATTGTACTCGTACAAGGCAAGAACGTTACGTTGGTTTTTATATTAATACGCCAAGTTGAAACTTCATAAATCACATCAGAATATAAGATGCAGTATAGGAAGATAGAAATTTGCTTTTCATTCATAGCTTGCAACGAAGTGCAAGTCGTAATTATATTGGATGCCGTTGCGGCTATATTGATTGAAAACATAAAAAAATACACTCGACAAGCTGCCTGAACTAACACTTGTTGTTCCATACATTCGCCCCTTTATACATAAGCCGTCGATTGAATTGGCTTCAAAATACTTCAGCATAGGAAGAGCTTCAAAACATCTCTCCGTACTTCAGGTTCAGTTTAGAGCGTCCGTCGCACCTAAGGAAATTGGAGGAGGGGATTAGCACACTTGCTAAGTGGACGAGACGAACCCACTCGTCTAAATCGACTCTGATTGTTAAGGTAGGCATGCTTTAGAGTTGTCTTTCTATTTAGAACTAAATGAATTCAGTTCATATCGATAGCCATCTTTGAGTAATAAAGCATACAGTAAAACATAACAATTTATCACATTTCTTACCACGGTCGTGCTTGTCCCTGCATAAAAATAGAGATAATATTTACTACCTGCATAAGATAATAGGTGAGCATGCTACTATCTTATATGTGCGGTCATTGATGTTACACATCACGTGGGACTATCTCAACGGCATTTCGGCCCGTTCAGTCTAGGTTGCAAGCCTGACTGACGGTCCCGCAATGCATCAGTGTCGAAGCACGATTGTTCATTCCTCCTAGGCCGATTCGATTCCGATGCCCCGGATACCGATTCGAGAAAAATCAACTTGTGCACAAGCTGTCCATGACCATGCCAATGCGTGACATTTTAATATATGCAACAGTTTTGTATAGCACAGACAGTATTGAACGGCATTATTATTTTTCCCAACTCATGCAACGATTCATTTTTCCCAAGCCGTACTCCCGATTTAGCATCCCGTGGGCACCAAATTGTCTGAGACATCATAACCTATGATCGACGTTTCATATTATTTTACAGCATATAAAATAGTCTATCTTTTTACTAGAACCTTAAACTTTCTCGTTTATGTGATAAACTTCTATTTTTCAGAGTAGATTACTCTAAATCGATACGTTTTTTCCGAGTTCTTGACCTTAGTGGATTGGCATGCATTTAACTTAGCATCGTCGATTTGAATGAATTCGAGGAAAAGAAAATTTCGTTTGTGGGACAGAGTAGAAAAGAAGGGGCCGAATCACCCACCAAGTTCTTTGAATCGTGCCGACCATCGAAGCGCTTCACAACGTTCAAGCTTTAGTTACGCGAGCTCCTGCAATGGCACCAACACTTTGTTAGGATTCTTTCTTTTTCCCTTACTTCGAAATTTGTAGATTGCATCCAGAAAAATGATGCGAAAGCACTTCATCAAAATCCAGCCGCAAAAGCTCCAAGAAAACCATCCAGCGGTCCGGTCCCGTCGAAGGGACTCTTATATAGAGCTCACTCGCCGAGATATAGCCCGCTGCATCTACGACTTATTCCAACAGAAGTCGTTCCATTAGTTGGATCGATTCTCGTAACATTCGTCCAAATCGATTTGATCGATGCCGCAAGGTGTTATCGTTTACCAAGCTCAGCGATCGAGTCAGATGGCCATCTAAGTTCCCAGCCGATCTGACTCGGCACAAGAATATTATGAAGTCCGTCGCCTATCGAAAGCGGGACGCTATAGGGTGAAGATTGTAGTGCCCCGTCCCTACATCGTGCCCCGTTCTTCGTCCACGGGGTGCACGAGAAAGGAACATTGTCGCTATCGATTCGGTCGGGATCGATGGATCGGTATCGATCGAATTGGTCGAACGGGAACGGTTGAATTAAGATCCATTCTCCGTTATGGAATGACTTTTTCGGAACCAAGTCCCATATTCAGCGGGTTGCGCCTCAAGGATTGACTCTGCGGCTGAGTCGGGAGAGACCTCCCGTTGCTCTATTTTTCACGCCGCTTGCGTTAGTTTTGGCCTTGGTTTTTGAATGTGTTTTCGTGAATATTTTCGATAGTTTTTATGGCTTGCATTTCGAACTCGCATTTTCTATCGAACTTCTTGAATAATACAGTGTTCTAATCGGTTGCACTACAAAAATTTATCAGATTAACGACATTCCAAAATATCGCTAAACTCGGCCAAAACGTCGCTAAACTAAATTAGCGACGTTTTCAGCGACGTTTAATAAACGACGGAAAAAAAGCGTGTCGCTAATCGAGAAAACATCACAAAACGTCGCTAGGGCGACGTCAGTTAGCGACGTTTATTATGTCGCTGATTTGCGACGTTTATAACGTCGCTAATTTGCGACGTTATTTGCAACGTTTTCAAGTGGTCGCCGATTAGCGACACATTAGCGACATTCTTGCGACGATGTGGTGGCATCAAATTATTTGCCATGTCAACAATTTAGCGACATTTTTAGCAACCTTTATATTCGTCGCTAAATTTTAGCGACGAATATAAACGTCGCTAAAAACGTCACTAAATTGAAAAAAATTAAGAAAAATTAAAAAAAAGAATCCAAAATGCAAATGTACAATCCAAAATACAGAATCTAATCCCTGGGTTCGCCGACCCCTTCGGTGGAACACTCAACAGCGGCCCGCACAATACAATCCAGAATAGACCAAAATAATTGGTCGTCTCCTCAAGCCTCTCGGAACATCACAATATGCATTACACATCACACAAATAAATATACATCACAATATGCATCACACAACAAGCTATACCAATATACTTCACACACAAGAAAATAAATATCCATCACAATATCCAAAAGGAGATATATCCATCAAAATAAATATCCATCACAATATCCAGATGAGATATATCCATCAAAATAAATCCAGTCAATATATGTATCTACTGTCGTCTATGCTGGGGCAGATAGAACTCCCTCAGCCAGCGCACATAAGTAGGATCCGCGGCAGCCAGATCAATATCCAGAGGAGATGGATGACTGGAACTCCCGGTGGAACTGCCCTGTGGTGCCACCTCCTCCTTCACAGCTCCCTCGACTTTAGGAATTACTTCTGGAGCAGCTCTCTATGTGGAACTGCCCTCTGGAGCTGGAGCCACCTCCTCTTTCACAGCCATCTGTGCCTCTCTCAAGCGAGATCCTCGGATCTTAGGTGCCATCTGTGAGAACGGGTGCTATCTCGTTTGAGTACATTTTCGAAAGCAGATAAAATACAAAAAATTCAATTTTTTGCCAAGTGTGAGAACGGATGGCTCAGAACACAACCCAAAATTCATTCTAGCATACATCATTATGAATCATCTATGTTCTGTACATATGGTGTAGTATATGTTCTTATCGTATCTAGTATCTGAATAATGTAACAGAATCAAGATGAACTCACATAATGTAATACTAAGACATCATCTACTACAATATAAGATATAGTGATAGGTTGTCATATCATCATTGCCGAGGGATGAGGGTCGAAGGACAGTCAACTTTATCTACGGCTACATAGTTTCTGCCTCGCCAGTCGAATGGCTGTAGGGACTATGTCCTGATCACCATGTCATACCGTAGATTAATACAAATGGAGCTGGAGCTGGAGCCAAAATACAGAATCCAAAATACAAAATACAGAATCCAATCCCTGGGTTCGCCGAAAATACAAAAACAACGATTGACACACAGTACTAATTCATATGTGTTTTAAGTGTGAGAACGGATGGCTCAGAACACAACCCAAAATTCATTCGAGCATACATTAGTGTGAATCATCTATGTTCTGTACATATGGTGTAGTATATGTTCTTATCGAATCTAGTATCTATTATCTGAAGAATGTAACAGAATCAAGATGAACTCACATAATGTAATACTAAAACATCATCTACTACTATATAAGATATAGTGATAGGTTATCGTATCATCATTGCTGAGGGATGAGGGTCGGAGGACAGTCAACTTCATCTACGGCTACATAGTTACATGAGCTAGTCGTCGTGAAACGTCGCTATGACGTCGCTAATAGCGACTAATTTAGCGACGTTAGTATTAACGTCGCTAAATTCTAATTATATTCCCCCCACCAATTTATTTTCCCCATTTTACTCTCTCACTCTCTCTAATCCCCCCCTCCGGCGCTCTCACAGTACTAATTCATATTTGTTTTAAGTGTAAGAACGGATGGCTCAGAACACAATCCAAAATTCATTCTAGCATACATTAGTGTGGATCATTATGTTCTGTACATATGGTGTAGTATATGTTCTTATCGAATCTAGTATCTGAAGGATATAACAGAATCAAGATGAACCCACATAATGTAATACTAAGACATCATCTACTATAATAACAGAATCAAGATAGGTTGTCGTATCATCATTGCCAAGGGAGGGAAGTTAATTGGAGAAAGTTACTGCAGAAAGTGAAGACCGACATAAACTGACGCACGAAAATGAGGAGCCCTAAGCTGGACTAAGAAAAGTTGTACTTTGGAAAAAAGAACTCTTGTAAACTCTTTATTCACAAAGCAAGCTATAATTAAAGAATACAGAACAAGTATCGAGTTCGTAACTCAAGTATAGAGCTTACAAGAGTTATAAACTCGATACTTGTTCTGTATTCATTATATCTTGCTTTGTGAACAAAGAGCTTACAAGAGTAGAACATCCAAAACACAACTTTACTTGTTACAGCTTTGATCTTCTCCTTTTCGTGCGTCAGTTCATGTCAGTCTGTACTTTCTGCAGTAACGACTACAAGTTTTATGTTCTTCAACGATATATTTCACATGCTTAATTGCCAAGTATGGGGACGAATGGTTCAGAACACAACCCAAAATTCATTCTAGCATACATTAGTGTGAATCATCTATGTTCTGTACATATGGTGTAGTATAAGTTCTTATCGTATCATCTAGTATCTGAAGAATGTAACAGAATCAAGATGAACTCACATAATGTAATACTAAGACATCATCTACTACTATATAATATATAGTGATAGGTTGTCATATCATCATTGCCGAGGGATAAGGGTCGGAGGACAGTCAATTTCATCTACGGCTACATAGTTTCTGCCTCGTCAGTCGAATGGCTGCAGGGACTATGTCCTGATCACCTATGTTCTGTACATATGGTGTAGTATATGTTCTTATCGTATCTAGTATCTGAAGAATGTAACAGAATCAAGATGAACTCACATAATGTAATACTAAAACATCATCTACTACTATATAAGATAGAGTGATATATAGGTTGTCATATCATCATTGCCGAGGGATGAGGGTCGAAGGACAGTCAACTTTATCTATGGCTACATAGTTTTTGTTTTGCCAGTCGAATGGCTGCAGGGACTATGTCCTGATCACTATATCGTAGTCCAATACAATCCAGAGATTGACACAGTATTAATTTATATATGTAGTCCAATAAAAATAGTCTAATACAAAAATAACCCAATACAAATAGTCCAGTACAAATAAGTACTAATAGCTAATGAGAACCACGTAGCTCACGCAAACACTCAGTGATACGATCACGCAACCACCTCGAATAAGTGGGATCGACGGCGGCAGGAGAGATGTAGTCCATTACAAGGGCTGGATGAATAGAACTCCCGGTCTCACTAGCTACCGGTGCTGGATGAATAGAACTCCCGGTCTCACTAGCTACCGGTGCCACTTCCTCCTTAATAGTAGGAGGAGCCACCTCAGTATTCACTGTTTCCCTCAAACGACGTGCCGCTCCTCGGGTCATGGGTTTCACGCCCCGATCCCGCAGAGTCCTTTCGTCCTCGCTTCGGACTCTGTAAGACCGTTCGTCCTCGCTAAGGCGTGATGCCGTATAAGCCTAAGTTGCGCTTGCACAAGGCCAAGACCTGGAACAAGACAAGATAGACAAGGTTGACAATACGCAGCGGAACGTAAAGCAGATAATTGAAGCAGCAGCGGACATATTTCAGAATACAAGCATGGAACATAATGGTAACAAGAAATAATTCTCTTTATTGATTTTATTTGAACAAATTACAAGCTCTCAATTCTCTCTGATACAATATTACATTCTCTCAGAACTTTACAGATTACAATGATCCCGTTCCCATACATTACATCCCTTTATATACAAAGCCAACTCTTGCAACAGATGTCCATCTCTTGGCATCTCTTCTGATTTCTGGCTCCTGAGGATGAGGCTCGGACTATCACTTCGGACTATCCTTTTCGATGCATAGTGCACCTGCATGCAGACTGATGGTGGGTCAGTATATCAGCATATTGGTGAGTTATGAACAAAGAGCTACATTTGTCTGAAACGATCACTGTTCATTTAGTGAGAAAATATTTTCTTGTGATGTGATCTTGCTACTTTTACCTATGTTCATTCCATGCATACAGAGTCAGTTTACATCTCTTTCGAAAACATCTTTGAAAAGCCAATATTTGTTTCATTTCATTTCAAGCATATAAGGGACTCTTTTGATTTCAAGCACGAAGATTATTCATTTCTTGTACAGTGCGCAGCGTATTTCATGAGCATATTCATTTCTCTATTCAAGCAACTGTTAGGGACAATAACAAGCATGATACATTATCTTTTTCTTTAGTAAAACATAGCATTTCATGGCATAGATAAATCTCTGCAAGCAATTCATTTCAAGACTTAAGCAGTACATATGTATCACTTTTAAATGATTCTTACCATAGCTGACCGTCCATCCCTGCACAAGACAAGGATTAGAATAACATGATAAAACCAACATTTTACTATATGATCCAAACTCTTGAGGCACATTTGATCTTTTGGCAATTATTCATTTAAGTCCGTCAGATAACAGAGTCGAGCTTCCAGATAATAGAGCCGAAGCCCCCAGATAACAGATAACAGAGCCGAAGCCCCCAGATAACAGATAACCGAGCCGAAGCCCCCAGATAACATACCGGCACCCATTTTCACATGGGGCCCTCTGCGATAAACATACCGACGCCCATTTCCACATGGATGCCCTCTGCGATAGACATACCGACACCCATTTTCACATGGATGCCCTCTGCGATAGACATACAAAGGCAGGCATCATAGCGTTTCTTATTAGCATGCAAATTATTCTTTCTTTAGTATACAGGTTCTCTCTTTCCTTTTTCTTAGCATGGCAACATGATAAATCTCTTGCAAGCATACATACTGGTTACCGTCTTGTTATTAGCATGACAAGGTTCTCTTTATCAAGGCAACATTCATTTCTTAGCAAGGCAACATGTGAATTCTCTTAAAGCATACTCAATGATTTACCATCTTGTTATTAACAAAAGTATTCAATCAAAAACTCAAATTCTTAAGGCGTAAGCGAATCAGCAAATGAGACTTCATCCACTCACCCAGATTAATCGTCTTCTGTTGCAGAGCCAGCAATCCGATCTTTCTGTCTATCTAGTGCCTTCGCGGAGTGGGGCACTACAATGGGTTCCATCTGGTAAGATCGATATTAACAAATAATATAATTGTAACATAAGCAAGCTAACTAAAGGAACCATCATCTCGTTTGAGTACATTTTTGAAAGCAGATAAAATACAGAAAATTTGATTTTTTGCCAAGTGTGAGAACAGATAGCTCAGAACACAACCCAAAATTCATTCTAGCATACATTAGTGTGAATCATCTATGTTCTGTATATATGGTGTAGTATATGTTCTTATCGTATCTAGTATCTGAAGAATGTAACAGAATCAAGATGAACTCACATAATGTAATACTAAGACATCATCTACTACTATATAAGATATAGTGATAGGTTGTCATATCATCATTGTCGAGGGATGAGGGTCGGAGGACAGTCAACTTTATCTACGGCTACATAGTTTCTGTCTCGCTAGTCGAATGGCTGCAGGGACTATGTCCTGATCACCATGTCGTACCATAGTTTCTGCCTCGCGGCAATGATTGTAAAGGAGTCATGTAAATGAAGTTTTATTAGAAATAAAAATTTTACTTCTATTTCAAATGTGTCAATCAATTTCTCTGCGTACTCTAACTTGATGTTGTATTTCAGATAACCTTATGACTATGCCTTATGCGATCGCAACTTAGATTCGTACGACATCACGTCCGGGGGACGACTATCGATTATATGGAATCAGAGCGTAACAGAGATAAGTATATATGTGGACCTTGAATGGAATAAATTATTAGGTGAATCAGGTGTTAGAAATTTGTGTCTCTCTAACTTCATAAAAATTTCATTAACATCTGGTCCATATTTTATATCATGGTTAAATTAGGTAATTGTTGAATAATAAATGTTTGGTTAAATTAGAAGATTTCTACCATTTGCAACTTTGATGGACGGTTGCAAACTTTTAGTGAATGGTTGCACCTTTGATGAAAGGTTGCACGAATGTGGAAATTCGTTCCAATTCAGTTTGAGGACACTGACTTAAGCTGAACTTATCCCCGTTCTGAATTGGAACAACATTAGGATCGCAGGATGCCATATTAAATTTTTCCAAAACTTTTGTGATATATGCATTATGAGACAATCCCAATAATCTACGTGATCTTTCACGAAATATTTCTATTTCGATCACGTATGATGCCTTGAAATTCGTTCCCCTTTCTCTGCCTATATATATGAACCCAAATTCCATCATTTGGATCATTTCAAGAAACACAACTTATAAAATAGGCCAAGAGAGAGGGAACGAATTTCAAGGCATCATACGTGATCGGAATCGAAATATTTCATGAAAGATCACGTAGATTATTGGAATTGTCTCAGAATGCATATATCACAAAAGTTTTGGAAAAAGGTTGGGCACATTCAGAAAGATTGCATGAAACACAAAGATTGGTTCGAAAAGAAAGGGATTGCTTACAACCCGGACCACAAATCCAAATAAAGACTACCTTTACATGGGAAATAGAGTAAAAGCTCCAGTAGAAGCCATTGGCACTTTTCGTTTAGTATTGGATTCTGGTTTTTATTTAGATCTAGAGCAAACTCTTTATGTTCCTTCAGTTTCTCGAAATTTAATCTCCATGTCTAAACTTGATAATGATGGCTTCTCATTAAAAATAGGTAGTGGTTGTTTTATTTTGTACAAGAATAATGATTCTGTAGGTTCAGGATTTTTAGTTAATGGCTTATATCAAATAAATCTTGAAAATTATTTTTCTGAATCTCTTCTTGTCACCATGCATCCTAATGTTGGTTTAAAACGTACACTACTAAAATACAGCAATTTGGCGACGGCCAATTAGCGACGGCTCCTATCCGTCGCTAATAGCGACGGACTAGCGACTAACTTGTGACGGACTACCGTCAGAAAGCAATGAATAAATTTTTTTGTGTAAAAATCAGTCGCACTTTCGTCGCTAATTTGATGAAAAGTTAGCGACGAACTGAAGTCCATCGCTGATATGTCGCATAATTTGGCGGCAAAATACTGAAAAATGGTGCGGACTATTAGCGACGGACTGTCGACTAACATTTTCGTCGGTAATCTACTGGGTATTTAGCGACGGATATATCTGTCGCCAGTCCGTCGCTAAATACTGTACCCTAACTTAAATTGAACCGACGGGGGAAAATTTTTTATTCTTCCAAACTATCTCTCTCTCTTCCCCCTCTCTTGCTCCAACGATTTCTTTCCCTCTGGCGATTTCTCTCCCTCCGGCGATTTCTCTCCCTCCTTCGATCGCTCTCCCTCCGTCGATCTCTCACCCTTCGTCGATCTCGCCGGTAAGCTCTCTCTCTCTCTCTCTCTCTCTCTCTCTCTCTCTCTCTCTCTCTTTCCCTCTCTCTTTCTATTTTAGGGTTTCGGGGGGGTGGCGGTCGGCTGTCGTCAGGGCGGGAGGGGAGGGGGGTCGGGGAGGGGGGGTCGGGAGGTGGGAAGGGGGGGTCGGGGAGGGGGTGCTGTCGGGGAGGGGGGTCAGGAAGGGGGGTGGAGGGTGGGTGCTGTGGGCGACGGGGGTCGGTGTAGCGCCCCGTCCCGCAAAGTCAATCGGAGGAATCGAAACGCCGACGACGTTCGGACTTAGCCTTGCAACGACTGCTCGAAGGCTCGCTCGGTCGAGACGACTCCTCGCTCAGGTGGGGTAGTTTTGATGAACTTGCCTCATCTTAGCCTGCACTTAATAACTCGCATGTTTTCAACTTGTACAAGTAGGCTAATATAAAAGCTACGAACGCACATAGCTAAAGAAATAATCCTGACCCGTCGAAATATCTTAGAACATAAAAAATGGTCCCACGGTCTGCTTAGAAGTCGGCTCAACGTGCTTTCAAATGACATTCGATCCTTCATCCCGTGGCTTGGGAGAAGAAAGTTGGCCTAAGTTGCTAAGTTGCCCTGACACTCGAATGAGCCTAAGACATAGGCGTTGCCCGCATGAATGCTTA
This sequence comes from Iris pallida, assembly GCA_029216955.1. Taxonomy (NCBI): domain Eukaryota; kingdom Viridiplantae; phylum Streptophyta; class Magnoliopsida; order Asparagales; family Iridaceae; genus Iris; species Iris pallida. The sequence goes on along the minus strand of JANAVB010003599.1, from coordinate 9,071,276 downwards.
ATAAAGCAGGCACGGTCCTGTCGTTTTGTCCCAACGCTTGTATTGGCCTAAGTCATAGGCGTCGCCCGCATGAATGCTTGATAAAGCATGCACGGTCCCGTCATCCAAGGCTTGGCATAGACTTCGTACGTCCCGTGGGTTTAAGTCGTATTGCACGACTTATTGGCTTAAGTTATTGGCACCCGAAAACTTGGTTGTTCAAGTCGATCCCGTGCATAGCACGTTCCCTCGACGCGGAGCTCGGCATAGCCTTTGCTCGTCGAGTCGCTGCCCGAATAAGTTAGACAAGAGTTATGTTGGGCTATCGAAGCCATTTCTAGCACTGTCCCGCTCTATCTGCGGTTGTCAAGTCGCGTAGTCCCTTGAAAACAAGGCTCGTCGTATAAAGTATATGACTTGAGCGATAGTGTCGCCTATAGAACCAGGTCTGTCTAAGGCACGAGCTATGGTAGATTTAGTATGGAGTATGCCACGATCAAAGGAAGTCCACACGACTGGATGTCGTCGAGATCGGTCCTGCTACTTGGGAGTTTCGCTATGTCTCGACAAGAAAACACGCAAGATCGGTCCCGCTACTTGGGAGTCTCGCTAAGGCTTGATAAGTCTCGTACAGGAGATCGATCCCGCTACTTGGAAGTCTCGTTAAGTCTCGATAAGTCTTGGCAAGGAATCACACGAGATCGGTCCCGCTACTTGGGAGTCACGATAGAAAGAAGGAAAGAATGGTCATGTTAAGGAAGGATTTGATAGATCGAGTTGAGTCTTGCATGGTCATTGGATAATTTGTCGACAAGGTGTAGTCTTCTCGAATGATCGCCGGGGCACCAGGATCATGTCGGTCCAGGAGAAATGAGGCGGCACACGGTAGGATGCTGGACAACCGTATGGGAGATACTTGGTACTTTCGGGGCTAGCTACCACGGAGGGACGAGTCGATATCTCGAGCCGAGTCTATGATAGCTTGACATTGCTAGTGACCACTCATGTAGATGGGTCGGCAGAATAGCAGCAAACCGCGTATATGCCTTTGGATTGGGTCTAGAGCTTGAATGCAGGTCTAGTCGATAACACAATGTCTGGGCCTAAGATTGGGCTGCAGCATAGGCATCGTGCTCGGCACGATGCTTGGCGTCGGGATGTCCATAAAATTAACACTATGTTTCACAAGTCTTGTCTAAGTTAGCAAATGAGTCAATCAGGAAGGCCGCAAGGCGGTAGCATGATAAGTCTTGATAAGTTAGCGAGGCACGACCTCAATATTGAAGCATGAACAAATCTAAGCAAGGTCTAGAGGCACGACCTGCACGAGTCGTCCCCTTGACGTTGATAGCACGAGAATTGGTCTAGAGGTACCTGAGTTTAAGTGAAAGTCTTGGCACGGCCGAGTTCGCATAAGTTGCTCCTCGACGAAGCACCGTCTCAAATAGTTTGAAGTCACGAATAGAGTATGGCACGACCCTGCCGTCCCAAGTTGAAGTTCGGTCAAGTACATAAGCGATGAGGCACTGCCTCGATCGAAATACACATTGGCGTTATAGCACGACCATGTCGTTGCTCATCGGTTTGGTCAGGCGTCGTAATCTTAAAACTGATCCTAAGGCAAGACTAGAAAGACAATCGTAAAGAGACTTGTATTGCACAAAGTAAATAAACGTATCAGTTTTGTATGGGTGGGCGAGGAGCTCACTCCACAAGTACAGTTGAGTACTGACACCCACACAGTTTCCATGTGCAGGCACAGGTAGAAGCTCGTGGCGCGGAGCTCGCTTGGATGCGTCGAGGAACGGAGTTCCTTGGCGATTCGAAGCGTGCGGCCGCGTAGAATCGAAGAATTATACATGACATAATGTATGGACGTTGCCTTCCGAAGCTTCCGCTGGCTCAAGCATTATATCGAAAGATGAGAGAGAACAGAGTGACTTGTAAAATGAGAGAAAATTGAGCATGAGAGACTTGTAATCATGGCCTTGTGCCTATTGTAATCTGATTGTTTAATATCAATAAAGATTTCTTTTGATTAACTTATGTTTTGCCTTTAAAAATTTCCGCTGCATGTTCAATGTTTCTGCTTGGGACTTCTGTGTGACGACCCCGTCGCCGCCGATGTAATCAGCCGTTATGGAACCTGTCTTACACGAGTACAATCTAGGATCGTGCGGAATCACGCCTTAGCGAGGACGATCGCTCCTACGGGAGCGGGGCGTGACATAATGGTATCAGAGCACGGCTTTACGTCCTTGGACTTCATGTCGAATATCTCAGTTTTGAAAGCTCGTCGTTGTTAAAGAAGTGTGCGTTCTCTCTCAAATGTTCCTTGGCATGTCCATACAATAAGTCTAAATATTTTCAAAAGCTCGTACAAGCGTTCAATCGAACGCATCGAGAGACGACGGCCTTTGTGCCGTACGATGTCAAACTTGTCTTGATAGAAAACCTGTGCTAAATTTAGCAATTCGCGTGCGTGCCCAACTAGTTCTACGTCGATATTAGAAAATAAGCATGCAAACTCGGAGTATAGTCCGTACGGGATAGCTATGCACACGGCCTTTTGGCTAAGTTGTGTCGCGCGTCGCGTACCTCGACCTTATGGTGCAAACGAGTCGCGAGCAATATTAAGTATCGCTCGGTCGGGAACGGAGATAAACTTAGAGTGTATGTCGATAGGAACGCTATCGGACTAATGCTTAGACGTACAAGAAAGACTGGATTTGGATTTTGAGGAATAGGGCGAACGACTTAGTACGTCGACACGACGTGAGTGATTATGCTAGGGATTCGTCTAACGAATCTAAAAGATGCCTTAGCGAATGATGCGAACGTGATTGAGGAGTATATCGGATGGCTCGAATCCGAGTGGTGTATGGTTTGTCTTGAAAATCATTCGAGCAAAAAAAAGAGTATTACGAGTAACGGCGAGTATGTCGGCGAGGCGATGCGATCGTGCAAAGCCTTAGAACGCGTCACGCTTAGTTGGTCATGACTTCGAAAGTCCCGAACGAGATATCGCTGGATAACTTGTGAATGGGCAACGCGAGTTAGAAAATGATTCGGCTCGATTAAACAAGTGAATGTCTCAATTAAGGAAATCTAGTAAATCACACGTACGATTTCGGATTGTGTCAAACGAATTGTGACTTGAGTTTTGGACAATAATATTGAAACTAGCTTGAGGAATAGCGATCGAACTTGATCTTGAATATCGAAGAATTGTGGTATATCCAGTTCGGACAATAGCATCAGGCGCACGACTCGAAATTGGTTACAAAGGAAGATCGTCAGGTTACGCATATCGTGGATGGTATTAAGGCATATCAAAGATCGATATACGATAACTCGGGGGTACTCTGACTCAGCGAATGACGATCGTGCAAATGTCATTGTTTCTATGGATGCTATACTCGGGATGTTGAAATGTGTCGAGGAAAAGATAAACTTGGCTAGAGAATTTTTTAGTTGAACGAATGACGGTCAGACTATCGAACCGAGATCTTGACTTGGAGAAAAACAAAATATTTGGATTTCTTCGACGATAACCACAAAGTTGACATTGTTGTCTTATATGAGCGCAACTCCAGCCTCGCACATGCGTCGTACCGATTAGGGCGATCACTCCGCGTGAGCACTGGTATGGTGATTAATACAGCGGGGGTGATCGAACTTGCATGGCGTTGAAATTTGTATGCTTCGACTTGTGGTTTGACGCAAAAGTGGACTCGAGAATGACTCGGTGTACTTGACAATTGAACTTGAGGATTGAGTAGGTCCAATCCGCGTATCGAGAATGAATTAGTCTAGACTCAAACAAGAGTTACGCCCCGATGAGAATGATTATTCCGAGGGAGCGTTGCATGGTAATTCATGAACCACCGTGGATAATCGGACTCGCGTGAGATTGGGGCGCAACATATTGTCGAGCTAGACGACCTCGTGATCGAATACATAAATTGGTTAGAATTGATGATTTGAAATAGATTTGAATATACACAACGAATGCATTGATGCGAATAGGTGATCGTGCTCGATGTTTAGAAATCTGAGTGACGGAAGCTTGGGTAGAAAACTCCATACTACCGACTTTGGTTTAACCCTAGGATTGGGGTCAGCATTGGCATTATTGTTAGGGAACTATGATTCCAATCCTGACATTGACTTAGCCTTGAGAAATGGCCTAATGGTTAGGCGAGACACCCTATTTCATGAGTTAACAATCGAAAGATTGATCTTGAGAATTGGCATGGAGGGATAGCGTGAATCACGAATATAGGAATACCCCTCACGAGATTCGACTGACATGCATATATTTCAGGGATGCCTGAGTATGTGCACGATGCGACTCGAGTGAGAACGACGAATTCTCTATCATGCGGCTTGGTTGAATGCATGTATTTTAGGGACGCCTGGAATGTATGTACGATCCAGCCAAGTGATACGTTGAGTTTAAGCAAGACTTGAGGAATGAAAGAGTGTCGAAGATCTTGAAATTGCGTTAAGAAAAGGATTGATACTAGTACGAGCGTGGCTCGGAATCAAAGAAATGCGTAGGCGAAGTGTGTACGATAAATTATGGTGTACCTTGCTCGACTGTTATAGTTCCGTGTCTAGGCACGAATAAGTCTTGGCCATAGAAGTGGTAGGATGGCTTGCCTTCAGGAAAGTCTCGAGGACGAGACTTGTTCTGAGTGGTGTATGTTGTAGCGCCCCATACCGCAAAGTCAATCGGAGGAATCGAAACGCCGACGGCGTTCGGACTTAGCCTTGCAACGGCTGCTCGAAGGCTCGTTCGATCGAGGCGACTCCTCGCTCAGGTGGGGTAGTTTCGATGAACTTGCCTCATCTTAGCCTGCACTTAATAACTCGCATGTTTTCAACTTGCACAAGTAGGCTAATATAAAAGCTACGAACGCACATAGCTAAGGGAATAATCCCGACCCGTCGAAATGTCTTAGAACATGAAAAATGGTCCCATGATCTGCTTAGAAGTCGGCTCAGCGTGCTTTCAAAAGACATTCGATCCTTCATTCCGTGGCTTGGGAGAAGGAAGTTGGCCTAAGTTGCTAAGTTGCCCTGACACTCGAATGAGCCTAAGACATAGGCGTCGCCTGCATGAATGCTTAATAAAGCAGGCACGGTCCCGTCGTTTTGCCCCAACGCTTGTATTATCCTAAGTCATAGGCGTCGCCCACATGAATGCTTAATAAAGCATGCACGGTCCCGTCGTCCAAGGCTTGGCATAGCCTTCGTACGTTCCGTGGGTTTAAGTCGTATTCTACGGCTTGTTGGCTTATGTCTAGGCACCCGAGAACTTGGTTGTTCAAGTCGATCCCGTGCATAGCACGTTCCCTCGACGCGGAGCTCGGCGTAGCCTTTGCTCGTCGATTCGCTGCCCGAATAAGTTAGACAAGAGTTATATTGGGCTATCGAAGCCATTTCTAGCACTGTCCGCTCTATCCGCGGTTGTCAAGTCGCGTAGTCCCTTGAGAACAAGGCTCGTCGTATAAAGTATATGACTTGAGCGATAGCGTCATCTATAGAACCAGGTCTGTCTAAATCATGAGCTACGGTAGATTTAGTAAGGAGTATGCCACGATCAAAGGAAGTCCACGCGACTGGTTGTCGTCGAGATCGGTCTCGCTACTTGGGAGTTTCGCTATGTCTCGACAAAAAAACACGCGAGATCGGTCCCGCTACTTGGGAGTCTCGCTAAGTCTTGATAAGTCTTGTACATGAGATCGATCCCGCTACTTGGGAGTCTCATTAAGTCTCGATAAGTCTTGGCAAGGAATCATACGAGATCGGTCCCGCTACTTGGGAGTCACGATAGAAAGGAAAAAAGAATGGTCATGTTAAGGAAGGATTTGATAGATCGAGTTGAGTCTTGCATAGTCATTGGACAACTTGTCGACAAGGTGTAGTCTTCTCGAATGATCGCCGGGGCACCGAGATCATGTTGTCTCGGGAGAAGCGAGACGGCATACGGTAGGATGCTGGATAATCGTATGAGAGATACTTAGCGCTTCCGGGGCTAGCTACCCACGGAGGGACGAGCCGATATCTCGAGCCGAGTCTATGATAGCTTGACATTGCTAGTGACCACTCATGTAGATGGGTGGGCGAGGAGCTCACTCCACCAGTACAGTTGAGTACTGACACCCACACAGTTTCCATGTGCAGGTACAGTTAGAAGCTCGTGACGCGGAGCTCGCTTGGATGCGTCGAAGCATGAAGTTCCTTGGTGATTCGAAGCATGCGGCCGCATAAAATCGAACACTTATACATGACGTAATGTATGGACGTTGCCTTCCGAAGCTTCCGCTGGCTCAAGCATTGTATCGAAAGATGAGAGAGAACAGAGTGACTTGTAAAATGAGAGAAAAGTGAGCACGAGAGACTTGTAATCATGGCCTTGCGCCTATTGTAATCTGATTATTCAATATCAATAAAGAGTTCTTTTGATTAACTTGTGTTTTGCCTTTAAAAATTTTCGATACATGTTCAATTTTCTGCTTGGGACTTCTGTGCGACGACCCCGTCGCCGCCGATGTAATCGGCCGTTATTAAACTGCCTTGCTCGAGTGCAATCTAGGCTCGTGCGCCATCACGCCTTAGCGAGGACGATCGCTTCTACGGGAGCGGGGCATGACAGTCGGGGAGGGGGGTTAGGGGTGGAAGAGGGGTGGGTGGGGTGGGGGAAGGGGGTCGGGAAGGGGGTGCTATCGGGGGGGAGGGTCGGGGATGGGGTGGTGGGATGGGGGAGGGGGGTGGAGGGTGGGTGCTGTCGGGGAGGGGGGTCGGGGGGTGGGTGGGGGGTTGTCGGGGAGGGGGTGGTGGGTTGGGGGAGGGGGATGGGGGGTGGTTGCTGTCGGGGAGGGGGGTCGGAGGAGGGGGTGTTGTCGGGGAGGGGGTAATGGGGTGGAAAAGGGGGTGGAGGTGGGGGAGGTGGTCGGGTAGGGGACACACGGGTAGGGTTTCGGGACAGGGGTAGGGTTTCGGGTGGGGGGGTATCGGTGGTTTCGGATCGGACCATTCCTATGAGTATCGGTGGTTTCGGATCGAGGGAGGGGGTATATGTGGTTTCGGATCGGACCAATCCTATGAGTATCGGATCTGGAGAGGGGGTATCGGAATCGGTATCGAAATCGGAATCGGTATTGGACCATTCCTATGAGTATCGGATCAGGGGTATCGGTAATATCGGTGGTTTCGGATCGGAGTATCGGATTTTTTGGTATCGAAAAACAAATAACTATTAATAAAGTTGACTGTCCTCCGACATAGTCCCTGCAGCCATTCGACTGGCGAGGCAGAAACTATGTAACCGTAGATAAAGTTGAATGTCCTCCGACCATCATCCCTCAAAAATGATGATATGACAACCTATCACGATATCTTATATAGTAGTAGATAATGTCTTAGTATTACATTATGTGAGTTCATCTTGATTCTGTTACATTCTTCAGATACTAGATACGATAAGAACATATACTAGACCATATGTACAGAAAATAGATGATTCACTCTAATGTATGCTAGAATGAATTTTGGGTTGTGTTCTGAGCCATCCGTTCTCACACTTGGCAAAAAATTGAATATTCTGTATTTTATCTGCTTTCGAAAATGTACTCAAACGAGATGATGGTTCCTTTAGTTAGCTTGCTTATGTTACAATTGTATTATTTATGAATATCGATCTTACCAGATGGCACCCATGACCCGAGGAGCGACACGTCGTTTGAGGGAAACACTGAATGCTGAGGTGGCTCCTCCTACTGTTAAGGAGAAAGTGGCACCGGTAGCTAGTGAGACCGGGAGTTCTATTCATCCAGCACCTGCAATGGACTACATCACTCCTGCCGCCGTCGATCCCACTTATTCGAGGTGGTTGCGTGATCGTATCACTGAGCGTTTGCGTGAGCTGCGTGGTTCTCATTAGCTATTATTACTTATTTGTATTGGACTATTTGTATTGGGTTATTTTTGTATTAGACTATTTGTATTGGACTATATATATGATTTAGTACTGTGTCAATCTCGGGATTGTATTGGACTACGATATGGTGATCAGGACATAGTCCCTGCAGGCATTCGACTGGCGAGGTAGAAACTATGTAGCCGTAGATAAAGTTGACTGTCCTTCGACCCTCATCCCTCGGCAACGATGATATGACAACCTATCACTATATCTTATATAGTAGTAGATGATGTCTTAGTATTACATTATGTGAGTTCATCTTGATTCTGTTACATTCTTCAGATAGTAGATACGATAAGAACATATACTACACCATATGTACAAAACATAGATGATTCATACTAATATATGCTGGAATGAATTTTGGGTTGTATTCTGAGCCATTCGTTCCCATACTTGGCAATTAAGCATGTGAAATATATCGTTGAAGAACATAAAACTTATGGTCGTTACTGCAGAAAGTGCAGACTGACATGAACTGATTATGTTTAGTTTGTCTTACGATACAGATTTTCACATCCAAATTGAAATGGATCGTTACTTCGTTGATCGTACATGGATGTACCAGCGGATTAACCTCCTGGACCGTAGGTACTTATAAGTATTGACCGTATCGGATTAGTATCGATCTATCGGTTTGGTATGGACCGTATCGGTTGTATTGGTCTTAGCAAATTGGTATCGTCATATCCGATATGTATCGGCTGTATAGCTAGGATTCGTATTGGCCTTATCGATTTGGTATTGGTCATATCCGATAGGTATCGGCCGTGTTGGATTAGTATAGACCATTTCAGATTAGTATTGTGGAAGGTTTAGTAACAATTGTACTTGGATTTCTCTCTTCTAGAGCTAGATTACCATTGCAAGAGAGTCACGAGAGCGTAGCTGGCCAGTTACAGAACATACATACTTTCTTTTCAATCTTATTTTTTCTGATGGAAAAGAAAGCATGTATGTTACTATAACTGACCAATCACGATCTGGTGACTCTCTTGCATTGGTATTCTAGCTCGAGAAGAGAGAAATCCAAGTACAGTTGTTACTAAACCTTTCACGATACTAATCCGAAATGGTCGATACTAATCCAACACGGCCGATACCTATCGGATATGACCGATACCAAATCGATAAGGCCAATATGAATCCTAGTTATACGGCCGATACATGTACATATCGGATAGGACGATACCAATTTGTTAAGGCCAATACCAATCTGATACGTCCTATACCAAACCGATAGACCGATACTAATCTGATACAGTAGATACTAAGTACATCCGACTTATACCAGCAGATCCACCAATTACTGCACGATAGGCCCAACGATTCCAGTTACATCCGGTTATTGGTGAGTACATGATTACATAGTAATTCTGTTTGTGAAACAGATTTTTACTCTCTTATGCTACAAACGTCACAACTTTTCCAGTGCTGCTCCCTTTAATGATGATGAACGCAAAAAACAAAGACCCCCCTCTCATTTCTCACTCTTCACAGTTCTCACAACAGGAAGGATCAGTGCTTTCTAGTTCTCTTCCATCCATGCTCTGGACCCATCTGCTCTTTCCTACTTTCCTTCTTCTTATTTGACTCTCTCAGCCACATATGATATCCAGCTCAAGTGTAGAGTCGGGGAAGAAGAAGTGGACAGGAAGTGGAGGGGGAAGCAGCACAGCCGATGACATGACCTGGAGGAAGTATAGAGGTTTTGCTGGAGGTGCTGGCAATTTTCCCAGGTTGGTGTTGAGGAGCAAGTGTAGAGTCGGCCGAAGGAGCGCAGCACTACGACACGCCAGCACTACAACACGCCCCCTTCCCGTCCTTCCCGTTCGACCACTATGACACGCCATCTCCAATGTCGTTTCATTACTCCGATTACAATTTCGATAAACTTCTTTTTTTTTATAATTTGAGTAAATTTTTTTACCCTATATGAAAATTTCTGTTGTCAGAGAGATGGCTCGCAAGACTCCCCGAGGTGGTGCTACTAGCCGAGGAAGGGGCCGAGGCAAGGAACCCTTGGAGGTCGACACGGAGGAAGTCCCCGTCGTCAAACAAGAGCCGGTGACTGTTAAGAAGGAGGAGTTACCAAAGGTCGAGGTCAAGGAAGAACCGATGACCATCAGGGAAAAGATTGCTCCCAAGGTTGAAGTTAAGGAGGTGCCACCATCAGAGAGTAGTAGCATCAGGACTGACCCTCATGTTCCTACAGAAGACCTCAACCAGATTGAGCCTTCGTATGCAAAGTGGCTGATAGAACGGTACATGCCTCAACGCAACTATGATCCCTGGTTGTGAGGATTCATCGCCTGACTTGCGGTCTTTGCTGAGGCCAAAGTCGATTTTCCTTTTTATTGAATATTGAATATTTGTGTTTAAATATTGAATATTTATGTGTTTTTGTGTGAACAATTTGAATGCTTGGGATAGTTGTGTGTTGGAATTGTTTGTGTGTTTTGTATATTGAAATATTTGTGTGTTTTGTATATTTGTGCTTGAGATATTTGTTTTATTGAATATTGAATATTTGTGTTCTGTATATTGGAATTGCTTGGAATTATTTGTGTGTTTGGTATATTGGAATTGTGTATATTGGGAATGCCCAGTTTTATGCTATTTTTTTCAAAATATTTCCAGATACCGACGGACTGGCGGCCACTTTCTGACGGACTATCCGTCGCTAACTAGGGGATTCCCAGTTAGCGACGGATGGGCGACTAAAACCCGACGGATTATCCGTCGCCAAGGTCCTGGAATTATGAAAGATATCCAGGAGCCTGTCGACGGAATATCCGTCGCTACTCCGCCGCTAATCCGACGAGGTTGGTGACGGATTAGCGACATATTTTACGTATCAGAAACCCTCTAATACGCGTTTAACGACGGTTTGTCCGTCGCTAAATGTTGCTACATTAAAATTTTAAACTTTCGAAGTTGACAGAAAATCGTCGGCTAGCCGTCGCTAAATGTTTTGACGTAGCCAACGGTAATCCGTCGCTAAGTAGTCGGTGAGCGACGTACTAGCGACGTACTAGTTTTAGCGACGAGATTATTCCCGACGGATTTTTTCAGCCCGTATCCGTCGGTAATTTCAATTAGCGACGGATAGGGCGGTCGCTAAATTGTTGTATTTTAGTAGTGGTAGTATGACGAATGAAAGATCTTCTTTCTTGTGGCATAAAAGACTTGGTCATATATCCAAGGAAAGAGTTAATTTATTAGTAAAAAATGAGATTCTTCCAAGTCTCGATTTTACTGATTTTGGTATTTGTGTGGATTGTATTAAAGGCAAGAAAATCAAACATACCAAGAAATGAGCAACAAGAAGCACCGATCTTTTTGAAATAATACATACAGACATTTGTGGACCTTTCGATCACTACCAGAATAAGTCGTTTTAGCGACGCCTAAAGACGTCGCTAACACAACAATTTTCGTCGCTAAAAATATTTAGCGACGAAATTACCGACGTTTCGGACTGGTCGTCGAAATGTAAGTCGATGATCTTCTAAACGTCGCCAAACGTCGCAATTACCGACGTTCGCCGACGTATTTATACGTCGGTATAATGCCGACGTCTACCATCGTGTCGTCGCTCTTTGCGACGTAATATTTCGTGTCGCTATGAGTCGGCAAATTTATCGACGAATTACCGTCGGGTCGTCGGTGATTTAGTGACATGTACAAAGTCGCAAAGCGTCGGTAAATCCTGGGAATTCCTGGGGATAATTACCGACACGCACCGACGTTTACTGACGTCCTCCGACATATATTGACGTCGCTAAACGTCGGTAGCCTGGATAATATTAATTATCTACCGACGTTTACCGACGCAAAATTACGTCGGAGGACGTCGGTAAACGTCGCTAAATCTGCAAAAAAAAATAAAAATAAAATAAAATACAGAATGTCCATTTCTCCCTGCAGTTTAAAAAGCCCATTTCTCACTGTAGAATAGGATCCAAACAATCACATAATGTCCATTTCTTACTGTACACACGTTTTAGTCGCTATAACCAAGTCTACAACAATTACACAATGTCCAGTTCTCAGAATGGCTCAGAACACAACCTAAAATTCACACAATGTCCAAGTCTACAACAATCATTCTAGCAATGTCCAAATCTGTATCGTAAGACAAACTAAACATAATCAGTTCTATTTCACATGCTTAATTGCCAAGTATGGGAACGAATGGCTCAGAACACAACCCAAAATTCATTCTAGCATACATTAGTGTGAATCATCTATGTTCTGTACATATGGTGTAGTATATGTTCTTATCGTATCTAGTATCTGAAGGATATAACAGAATCAAGATGAACTCACATAATGTAATACGAAGACATCATCTACTACTATATAAGATATAGTGATAGGTTGTCGTATCATCATTGCCGAGGGATGAGGGTCGGAGGACAGTCAACTTTATCTATGGATACATAGTTTCTGCCTCGCCAGTCGAATGACTTAATTGCCAAGTATGGGAACGAATGGCTCAGAACACAACCCAAAATTCATTCTAGCATACATTAGTGTGAATCATCTATGTTCTGTACATATGGTGTAGTATATGTTCTTATCGTATCTAGTATCTGAAGGATATAACAGAATCAAGATGAACTCACATAATGTAATACTAAGACATCATCTACTACTATATAAGATATAGTGATAGGTTGTCGTATCATCATTGCCGAGGGATGAGAGTCGGAGGACAGTCAACTTTATCTACGGATACATAGTTTCTGCCTCACCAGTCGAATGGCTTAATTGCCAAGTATGGGAACGAATGGCTCAGAACACAACCCAAAATTCATTCTAGCATACATTAGTGTGAATCATCTATGTTCTGTACATATGGTGTAGTATATGTTCTTATCGTATCTAGTATCTGAAGAATGTAACAGAATCAAGATGAACTCACATAATGTAATACTAAGACATCATCTACTACTATATAAGATATAGTGATAGGTGCTCGCCGGAGGGAGGAGAAGGGGATCGCGGTGGAGGAGGAGGATGAGCGGCGCCGGAGGGAAGGGGGTTGGGCTGTCGTCGAGGTCGGAGAAGAGGGGCGGGAACAAAAAATTTGGGAAGAGGGAGAAATGAAAAGTCGAACCGAGAAAACCCTTTTTATCAGAAATTAGCGACGTCCGCAAATACGTCGTAAAGCGTCGGTATTCGTTTAATATTCGGCGACGTAATAATCTTTGCGATGCTAAACGTCGCTGAACTAATAAAACTAGCGACATTTTTCGACAAATCAACGACGTTGGTTTTTATTACACTAAACGTAGTCGCAATATGTCGCTGTTTGTCGCTATCAGCGACGTATTGTGACGCATACTTTCGGAGTCGCTATCAACGAATGGCTCAGAACACAACCCAAAATTCATTCTAGCATACATTAGTGTGAATCATCTATGTTCTGTACATATGGTGTAGTATATGTTCTTATCGTATCTAGTATCTGAAGAATGTAACAGAATCAAGATGAACTCACATAATGTAATACTAAGACATCATCTACTACTATGTAAGATATAGTGATAGGTTGTCGTATCATCATTGTCGAGGGATGAGGGTCGGAGGACAGTCAACTTTATCTACGGATACATAGTTTCTGCCTCGCCAGTCGAATGGCTTAATTGCCAAGTTTGGAAACGAATGGCTCAGAACACAACCCAAAATTCATTCTAGCATACATTAGTGTGAATCATCTATGTTCTGTACATATGGTATAGTATATGTTCTTATCGTATCTAGTATCTGAAGAATGTAACAGAATCAAGATGAACTCACATAATGTAATACTAAGACATCATCTACTACTATATAAGATATAGTGATAGGTTGTCGTATCATCATTGCCGAAGGATGAGGGTCGGAGGACGTAGGTAAATGTCGCTAAATCTGCAAAAAAATAAAAAATAAAATACAGAATATCCATTTCTCCCTGCAGTTTAAAAAGATAACCATTTCTCACTGTAGAATAGGATCCAAACAATTACAGAATGTCCATTTCTCGCTGTACACAGGTTTCAGTCCCTATAACCAAGTCTACAACAATCACACAAAATATGGGAACGAATGGCTCAGAACACAACCCAAAATTCATTCTAGCATACATTAGTGTGAATCATCTATGTTCTGTACGTATGGTGTAGTATATGTTCTTATCGTATCTAGTATCTAAAGAATGTAACAGAATCAAGATGAACTCACATAATGTAATACTAAGACATCATCTACTACTATATAAGATATAGTGATAGGTTGTCGTATCATCATTGTCGAGGGATGAGGGTCGGAGGACAGTCAACTTTATCTACGGCTACATAGTTTCTGTCTCGCCAGTCGAATGGCTGCAGGGACTATGTCCTGATCATCATGTCGTACCGTAAATTAATGCAAATGGAGCTGGAGCCAAAATAAAGAAACCAAAATATGATATCCACCTCAAGTGTAGAGTCGGGGGAGAAGATCTTTTCCACCCTCTCCCTCTCTCACGCTATCAACGTCACAACTTTTCCACCTCAAGTTCTGATCAAGCATTTTCCTTCTCCTCTCCTCCACCATGGCTCTGAACCTATCTGCTCCTCCCTACTTCCCTTCTTCTTATTTGACTCTCTCAGCCACATATGATATCCAGCTCAAGTGTAGAGTCGGGTGAGAAAAAGTGGACAGGAAGAGGAGGGAGAAGCAGCACAGCCGGCGGCATGACCCGGAGGAAGTACAGAGGTTTTCTTCAACATACGTAGGAGAGACCCATCTGAGTAGGGCGTATACTCTGATAATATCTCCTCCAACACTCAATCCCACTACTGATATAATTCTTGTAAAGGTGATCTCTCAGAGTATACGTCCCTCTCAGATGGATCTCTCAGAGTATCCTCTCCGGTTGGTTGTCGTATCATCATTGCCGAGGGATGAGGGTCGGAGGACAGTTGACTTTATCTACGAATACATAGTTTCTACCTCGCCAGTCGAATGGCTGCAGGAACTTTGTCTTGATCACCATGTCGTAGTCCAATATAATCCAGAGATTGACACAGTTCTAATTCATATATGTAGTCCAATACAAATAGTCTAATACAAAAACAACCCAATACAAATAGTCCAATACAAATAAGTACTAATAGCTAATGAGAACCACGCTGCTCACGCAAACGCTCAGTGATACGTTCACGCAACCACCTCAAAAAAGCGAGATTTTTGGCGCGAGGAGAGATGTCGTCCCTTACAAGGACTGCATGAAGAGAACTCTCGGTCTCACTAGCTACCGGTGCTGGATGAATAGAACTCCCGGTCTCACTAGCAACCGGTGCCACTTCCTCCTCAACTGTAGGAGGAGCCACCTCAGCATTCTCTATTTTCTTCAAACGACGTGCCGCTTCTCGGGTCATGGGTGCCATCTGGTAAGATCGATAGTCACAAATAATATAATTGTAACATAAGCAAGCTAACTAAAGGAACCATCATGTAATTTGAGTATATTTTCGAAAGTCGATAAAGTATGAAAAATTCGATTTTTTTCCCAAGTGTGAGAACGGATGGCTCAGAACACAACCCAAGATTTATTCAAGCATACATTAGTGTGAATCATCTATGTTCTGTACATATGGTGTAGTGTATGTTCTTATCGTATCTAGTATCTGAAGAATGTAACAGAATCAAGATGAACTCACATAATGTAATACTAAGACATCATCTACTACTATATAAGATATAGTGATAGGTTGTCGTATCATCATTGCCGAGGGATGAGGGTCGGAGGACAGTCAACTTTATCTACGGCTACATAGTTTCTGCCTCGCCAGTCGAATGGCTGCAGGGACTATGTCCTTGAGACAGTGAACATATACACCATGAATCCAAACCCCATATTAATATTTACTAATCCAAATGGATGCAGGGACTATGTCCTTGCCTCTCCGGTTGGTTGTCGTATCATCATTGCCGAGGGATGAGGGTTCTACGACAGTCAACTTTATCTACGACTACATAGTTTCTGCCTCGCCAGTCGAATGGCTGCAAGGACTATAATAAGACACAATTCACCAAAGAGAACCATACTGTAGAACTCACACTTTAAGACAATAGATGAAGGAAGACTTGTATGGAGGATCGATAGGGTTGAGCGATGTCATTTTATTCTACAAAGAGAACCATACTGTAGAACTCATACTGTAGAACTCACACTTTAACACAATTCTACAAAGAGTTGTCATAGGGTGTTGAGCGATGTCATTTTATTCTTTTCTTCTTCTTCTTCTTGGGATTTTTGAGTATTGGATCTGAGAGACATATATAGCTAGAACTTACGAAGAATGGAGTACTATACTTCAACAAATAGATGTTGACTAATTGGTTCATATACTTGTTGTCTAAAATAAGTGTAGAAATGTTGCAAGGTGAAACAATATATCAAACACTATATCGAAACCCAAACCCAATATGCAAATCCAAATTAATACGAAAATACACAAGTGTATGTAGGGGATTAAGTGTACAGAGGTGAAATACATATATATGCAAGCTTGGGAGTGTCCACGTGTCCAACAAATGGACACAAAGTGTCCAAAACCTCACGAACACACTGTATCAGTGAACACATGGTCGTAATGTGTCTCCGTGTCCATTTTGGACACGAAAAACACCTCAATTAGGGTTAGGGTTTACCTTCAGTCTCCTCGCGGTGGTGGAGGAGGAGGAGGAGGACAAGTTCGGTGGTGGAGGAGGAGGGGATTAAGTGTACAGAGGTGAAATACATATATATGCAAGCTTGGGGGTGTCCACGTGTCCAACAAATAGACACAAAGTGTCCAAAACCTCACGAACACACTGTATCAGTGAACACATGGTCGTAATGTGTCTTCGTGTTCATTTTGGACACGAAAAACACCTCAATTAGGGTTAGGGTTTATCTTCAGTCTCCTCGCGGTGGTGGAGAAGGAGGAGAAGGAGGATCTCGCGGTGGAGAAGGAGAAGGGGCTCGCGGTGGAGGAGGAGGAGGAGAACGGGCTCGTCGGAGGGAGGAGAAGGGGCTCGCGGTGGAGGAGGAGGATGAGCGGCGCCGGAGGGAAGGGGGTGGCTGTCGTCGAGGTCAGGGAAGAGGGGCGGGAACAAAAAATTTGGGGAGAGGGAGAAATGAAAAGTCGAACCGAGGAAACCCTTTTTATCAGAAATTAGCGACATCCGCAAATACGTCGCCAAGTGTCGGTAATCGTTTAATATTCGACGACTTAATAATCGTTGCGACGCTAAACGTCGCTGAAGTAATAAAACTAGCGACGTTTTCCGACAAATCAACGACGTTGGTTTTTATTACACTAAATGTAGTCGCAATATGTCGCTGTTTGTCGCTACCAGTGATGTATTGTGACGCATATTTTAGGAGTCGCTAAATCCAAAAATATTAGCGACGTTTTAAGTCGGCGTCGCTAATTTCGTCACTGATATGACTTATTTTGGTAGTGGATGTTCCATCCATTGGAGGAGAAAAATATTTTATTACCTTTATTGACGATTTTTCACGTTATTGTTATCTTTACCTTTTGCATGATAAATATCAATCTGTAAATGCTGTAGAAATTTACATTACTGAAGTTAAGAGACAATTAGGTAAAAAGGTGAAAAATATTAGATCTGATAGAGGTGGTGAGTATTATGGAAAATATGATGAATCGGGACAATGTCCTTGTCCTTTTTCTAAACTCTTAGAAAAATTAGGAATTTGTGCTCAGTACACAATGCCAGGTTCTCCTTGGCAGAATGGTGTAGCTGAAAGACGCAATCGTACACTTATGGAAATGGTTAGGAGTATGATGAGTAATGCCAATTTATCCATATCACTGTGGATGCATGCACTTAGGACCGCTGTGTATGTCTTGAATCGGGCTCCCAGTAAAGCTGTTCCTAAGACACCTTTCGAAATGTGGAAATGATGGAAACCTAGTTTAAGACATTTGCACGTATGGGGCTACCCAGCGGAGGCACGTATTTATAATCCACAAGAAAAACTGGATCCAAAAACCATAAGTGGTTATTTTATTGGGTATCCAGAAAAGTCGAAAGGGTATAGGTTTTACTGTCCTAATCATAGTACGAGAATTGTAGAAATCGATAATGCTAAATTCATTGAGAATGGCAAAGTCAATGGGAGTGATAAAAATAAAGAAGTGATTATTAAAGAAATTCGGGTACCAATTTTCTTACCACGAATCTTGAATGACATAGTTCTACCTATGTTGTTAATCCAATCAACAACATAGAACAAAATGTCAATAATCATGAACTCCATAATGAGGCTGTCATCGTTGAATCGAATATAAATACAACACCAGAAGTATTATTAAGGAGGTCCCAAAGACCCAAGAAATCAGCTATTTTGGATGATTACGTGTTGTACTTACAAAAATGTGAATTTAATATAGGAATAAGCAAAGATTCGGCTACATATACACAAGCCATTAAATGCGAAGATTCTGAAAAATGGATCGATGCCATGTTTGATGAGATAAATTCTATGGCTGATAATAAAGTTTGGGAGTTAGTCGAATTACCAGAAGGACATAACACTACAACAAATATAGCCTACAATAGTAGTTTTTCTATAGCGTTTAAGTGTCCCCGCTATAGAATGTTATTAACAATAGCATTCTTTCTGTAGTGGTATAAAAATATCTATCTATAGTGTTTCCTGGGTGCTGTAGAATCTTTTTTCATTTTACCGCTTGAAATTTTGCCAAAAATTTGGAGCTGCATTTCAGCCCGCGCGATAAGGGATCTATGCATAGTGACTTCCACTACACCAAAATCCCTCTCCCCACAATTTTTTTCCACCATTCTCTCTCTCTCTCTCTCACACACACGCGCTCTCACCCTCCCTTTAGAAACCCTAACCTTAATTTTTTTCCTTTTTCTTCTCCTCGTCCAGGTACGCCAACTAGGGAAAGGGCATCCTCCAGCCCCCCAACTTCCTCAACGGCCTCGCCTCTGTCTTCTTCGACGATCACCACCATTACACCCTCTTCGACAATCCCTTCCTCAAATTCCTCTGCTCCGCTCAGGTTACCACAAAAGCCCTAACCTAATTCATTTCATTTTTGCTCATAGTTACTGATTTTGATTTCAGGTAGCCATCGTCGTCCGCCCCCTTTTGTCGCCATCGCCGTCCGCCCCCGCCTTGGGATATGGGAGTACGTCCGCTTCAATGTCTAGAGATGACTTTCGACCAGGTGACCATCTCCGAGTACGTCAAGTACCTTCTAGCAAGGCTTAATTTTAAGAAATGAAGAAGGAATTTTATTTTCTCTAGCTGATGTTCACTTAATTTTTTATGTTTTAAATGTAATGTTTTGTTGACAAGTGATCCCGTGAATCATTCCCTCTACTTTCCCAGCAAAGGCTATACCCTTATGCTTGACATATTTGTGTATGAAACTTTTGCTTTTGTTCGAGGTTCTTTCTCAGAGAATATGCCTTAATATCATTCCTACTCATTCCAATCTAAAATTCCTTGAATACCATTATATTCTTCAATTTCTTAGTGCCACATTCACCAATGAACACACCCTGGTGTTTACTTAGGGTTTTATGTTGGCAGACATGGCTGGTGCCAATTTCTAGGCTTCTGAGAAACTATAAGGCTATTACTTATTTATTGTGGGCGTGGTCCTTGTTTTGGAGACAGATATTGACTGCCAATGTTTGGTATATACTGATGAATTTCACAATGTCCGATTACAACTTAAAGCCAATGGCTCTGTTGCCATGTGACCTCTTTTAGATTTCAGGAGAAGTTGAAGTCTTTTATGCAAATAACTAAGACACTATTACTTGTGTCTTTAATGCTCGGAAGTTTATATACACAGACATACATATTTGTTGATAATGGTTAGTTATTTCTGAAAATTGATGTAGCTGAAGTCCCAATTCTAGGGGCGTGGCTGTCAAGCAACATCTATGTCGCACGCGTTCGAATTCGACACAGCATAATATCGAAATGACACTGCTTTGTGGCATTTCCTAGTATATTTTGGAGTTTTTACGTGTCTGATATGTGTCCTCCACGGACACGGCAAGCATTTTGTTGTGTTCATGGTTCCAAAAGCAGCATAAGTATATACTATAGCCATCAAAAGTTGATAATCAGAGAACAATGGTGAAATATATCATTAAGATTCATTTCGTTGCTTGTGTCCATTATGTTTCTCTTCTTGCTCAGTTTAGTGGGAATTATCAACTACATGACTGCGGAAATTGAGAGCTCCTTGCCCTTGCACTATGTTTGCATAGTGAAAATCTGTTCTTTCTTTACTTTGTTTCTGCTCTCAAATATTGTCCGTGGATGTCATACAATTCCTTGAATACCATTTTGTTCGAGGTTCTTTATTTTTATATAAATTTTTGTTGGTGTGGCTCTAACTTTATGAGAAATTGATGCATTATGACTTTGAGGAGGTGATTGATTCAGATGAAGAGCTAGACTTGATCTCAATGGCCAATAACTTAACCTTCTATGTCATAACCATTATTTGAACAGACTGGTCCTTCAAAAAGAGTGCATATTTATCTTTTCTTTCAATATGAGTATTTTGTCCGTGTACTAGTATATAGTGTCATGTTACTGCCATATTTTGTAGATTATAGGGTCAATAGTTTTACTCATGGCAATATTTTGTATAATCCGAGAGGCTGCTCTTTGAAACTCAACAAGATTCATAATATTGAAGATTTCATGTTAAGCAAATCTCAACAGTTTTTGTGATTTTATTTCAAATTTAGATATAAGCTATACATATTACACTAAATTGCACATTGTTGTTTTAAAGATAGCTCTGATACCATATCAATTTTGACATCATGGTTCTGATACATGCCAATTTTCATGGCACTGATACACTGTTGTTTTAAGTACTTATATGAAGTTATGATACCCTTTTTTTTCCCCAGATAGCTCTCATGCCAAATTGATTTACTCATTATTGCTCTGATTTTTCATACTCTTTTTTTTTTACATAGTTTAAGCTGCAACATATTAGAGAACTATAAGGTTTGCAACTTAATATCTTTGAAATTTCTATGTTTTCTTTACTTGTTTCTTCTTTTTCTTGTTTGTCATTAAATTAGGCCAATTTCTAGCATAGTATAAGTTATCACCAACATAGGTGGTCAGAAAAGGACCAACAGTTTTCCTTTTATTCAAAAGCAAAGGAGATGACACCAAAAACATCAGTCTTCTCAAAATATTTTCCCAAACTTTTGTAATTTGTAAGAATTTACTTGTCTTTTTAGTTTTTACAATTGACAAATGTGGTCATCTAGCATGAAAAACAAACAACTAAATCTGGAACTATGCTTCTTGAGCACATGATATTGTTTTATCTATCACAGAGTTGATTCTAGTTGTGTGAATATTTGAAATCCTACAGATCCAGAACCTGGTGTAGTTTTCGTGGATGATCTCTTTTAGTGCAGAGGATGCATGTGAGAAAGCAAGCAGCGGCTTCAACACAAAGATTTAAAGAAGGTATATATCCCTGGCAAATAGATAGAAGTCAAACTAACTGATTAGCAATGTGTACTCCTATTCCATGCATTCAGAAACATGTTGCTGAAAGTGATAAACCATGCATGTTACAAAAAGTAGTATCTGATTCCATGAGAAGGCTAACTTATAATTTGGCATATGCGTACAGGAATTTTTTTTCCTAGGTTTTTGTTCATTTTTAATCCATGCCAATGCTTATGAAGTTGTTTCACACAGTACACTTTTTCATGGTTAATATTATAAAACAACAAAGATTATCTTTTTGTTACCTAAACAGTTTGCGTGGTTAAATTATGTTGAAACTGTAACAGGAATTCAATTTGGGTATTTTCCATGAGCCCATTTAACAGCCTTAAGTCATTATATATGCTCTTTAATGTGCATATGCTATCTGTAACTCAGAAGAAAGCCAAGATTGTTGTTGCAACTATGCTAATAAGATGGCCTGCGATGTTATTGCTCCAAATCAAATAATTTATTGTTTGCTCCTTTACAGGGTCCATGTAAGTTCAAAACTATTTGGAATTGGCTTATGCTTTTGAGCTGGGCACTTTTTTGTTGCTCATCAACTGAAAGTTTGTCTATATCGAGATGTATTACATTGAGATGTCAATTCGTTTATGTCCGCTGAATTTGACTAGATATGAAGTATATCCTTTGTATGCTTTATTTGACTAATATAATCCAAGTTGATGCTTATGATTTTGTAGCCTCTTGGGTAAGCTTTTCTAGGCTATGTTCGTACAACATCTTACTTGTTGAATTATTGGCTCACTTTGGGAGCATGTCATTAATTCTGAGAATTAGTCCTGCTATGTATATGTGATGCTACTGTTGCAGTGTTGCTCATGCTCGTCCTGACATGGCAGAAGTATTCTAAAATGTGCACAATACTTTGCAATTATTGTATTGGACGTACATGCCAAATCTTATTTGAAGGTTGTCATTCTTTCCTTAGCATTTTTGACGTGTCAGCTTATCATTTTTAGACGTTATATATCATAGTTATTTTTGGCAAGTCAGGTTATAAATTGTGGGCAATCTTAAAGCTGAACATATTCACAATGTAATTTACAAGAAAGGATGGGTTTTGACTATTTTATGAACTTGAGCTCTCATTGTTCTTGGGATTATTGTAGGCTTAATTTGTGTAGGTGATCCTAATTCCTCACAGGTGTGTATAGGCCAGCCTATTTGGTGTCTTGCCGTGGCTTGGTACTGGTATGGACCTGAACCTTCTCTTGATACTTAACTATTTGATATTATGGTGGAGATACCAGCAAGTTCACTGTTAGTTGGAAAGTAGATGGATTTTACAACATTTTATATAGAAGAATGAACTCCCAAGACTAGTTTATCTTTTTGAATACAATTTACATTGTATGCATATCCTATATTCTCAATTGATTTTGCTAGGGATGTTCCGATCTGGAGTCATTCAACGTGCTGGGTGTTTTAGTGTGAGGAACTTGCAGATATTTGCTTCAAACGAAAATTAGGTTATGGTTCCATCTATATTGATCTTGTATTTCCACTTTACATATTGTATCTATTTATCTATCATATCAGGAGCTTATCTTCTACGATTTGTCATTCTTAATTTGGTTGTCTGACAAAATTTTAATATCGATGATAGTGTCTGATTCTGTTATAAAGAAGTGCAGATTTCGTATATGATGTAAGTTTGGGATTAGATACATAATATCTGATAGTGCTCGTAGTTTGCTAGAGTCCACCCAAGCTGTAGACTACAATAATATGATTTTCCATTGCTTTTATCTTCTGCAACATTTCCCAGGTAGCACTGAAGTACCTAGGAGTTACTGATTGCTAAGCAGAATTGTCACTATCCCCTGCCAGTTTTCCTTCATTTGTTAGGTTTTACATCATCTTTCCCAGCTTTTTTATGAACAATGTGTTCATACCAGTGGTGGAAGGCTATCAGTGCTATACTTACAAGATAATAAACTTTTTTTATGATATTAAATGTGAAAGTCAATTCTTAATATTCATTATATATTATAGTATGCTCCTATGGAAGATCATCCTTACATTGTCTATTCTAGATGAATATTCCTCGCTTGTTATTAGACGCTCCTATGGAAGATTATTACTGCTATGCTTATCATCATAATAAGTTTTTTTTGGTGATATAAAAAGCATGGAAGTCACTTCTTCATTCTAAATGAATATTCCTCACCTGTTAGATGTTGTGGAATAAGATGTCCTTGCATTATCTGTCTAATGTGTCAAACTATTAGTACTAAGAATATTGGATTTTTTTATCCTGCAGTGCTATGATCATCGTTGGATTTATTATATATCGTCGAGGGAGATGGTTTTCTCATTGCTTGTGCGACATTATTCCCAATTTTTAAGCAGAAGTGTGGTAAGGTTGCTGCCTTTGCCGTGTCTCCAGAATGTCGTAGGCATTATTCCCAATTTTTTAAACCTTCTTGCACTTTACTTCATGTATTACACTGCTTTACATAACACTACTGTCCTGCAACTTCACATTTAACACACTGCATGCCTCCTTAGCCACAGACTTCAACTCCATGGAATGCTGTCAAAATCTAAGTTCATTTCATGGTGTATGAAATCTAAGTACTATATTATAAAAACTGCTAGGTATCTGCTAGATATCTCTTAGTTCATTTCATGGTGTCAAATATTTCTATCTTATTTTTTATATCATAATGTGTTTTTTTTCTCAATTTTGTGTAGGTTGGCGTATATGTTTTTGATGGTTGTGGATAGCTGCTAGAAGGAAAGAGGCGATTGAGCTGTTTTTTGGCCTACAGATATTTGTAAATGGAATGGTTTATTTTGGACTACAGATACTTTGTAAATGGAATGGTTTATTTTGGCGTACAACTACTTTTTCTACATCTTGAATGTTTTAATGACTACTTTTTGTATATCTTGAATGTTCTAATGAAACATTTCATTTTTTGGCAAATCTTTACTATATCTTGATTGATCGAAATGCAAGTTGCGATTGAAATTGTTTACGATTATTGTTATTTATATGTGATACAAAACAGGTTATGAAATATGAAATTCTGTAGCAGATATGAAATAATATAAAATTCTGTAGCAGGTTTATAGCACTCAAAACGTCTAAATTGCTGCTACCACGATAGCATATGATGAACGCTATAATAAATCAAACCATTCATCAAACGTTATAAATCATCCACAGCATTCACAAACGCTATAAAAAAATCCACATCATTCATAAACGCTATAAGTAATCCACAGCACTCACGAACGCTATAAACTATCTACAGCGTTCTAGAATGCTATAAAGTATTTACAGCATTCATAAACGCTATAAACCATCAACAGCATACACGAACGCTATAAACGTTCTACAGCATTCATGAACGCCATAATGTTATAGCGTTCACATGTCTGGACATACTATAGCGTGGGCGATCATAGCAGACAGAATATGCTATAGAAGGCTTTCTATAGCGTTCTGCGCATGCTATTGTAGGCCATATTTGTTGTAGTGAAATTTTGTTGTAAGTGGATCTTTAAGACCAAATACGACTCTCTTGGTAATATCGAACGACGTAAAGCTAGACTTGTAGCCAAAGGTTTTACTCAAGAAGAGGGTGTTGATTTCAATGAAACCTTCTCTCCAGTTTCTAAGAAGGATTCTTTACGAATCATTATGGCATTAGTAGCTCACTTTGATTTAGAGCTACATCAAATGGATGTGAAAACAGCCTTTTTGACTGGGAGTTTAGAAGAAAAAGTCTACATGGCTCAACCAGAAGGCTTCATCACAGATTAGGTGCACCACATATCGCATATAGCCACACGACATCTCAACATACTAACCATTTGAACTAACACATCTCATATGTACAAGACAATAAATGATAGTTCAGATATTAAATACACACATTGATGTCTGCCACAACATGGAATGGTGGAATGGGATCACTAATTCAATAAACCCCAATGGAGATGGAGATAAGTATGTATGTAAATATATAGGTGCATGTACCATATTCTACAAAACCATGATGAATAATACACAACTGTGTCAGCCATGATCATAGTGACAGGAATAAAAGGTGAAAAAAAAGTTCACATAGGTTGAGATATGAGTGCGTGAGCGTGCTGCTTGAGATCATCATAATCATGAGAATATGGAAACTTGAAAAAAATCTACTACAAATAGTTTTTACATTTTTTTCTTCTTCTCGAGATGGATGAGGTCAAGAGACTTTGGCACATATTGCTAATTAATTTCTTGAATCATTAGCAAATCCAAAGATTTGTGTTGTTTGGTTATTGCTGCCACCATGATGAGGAGGCTTATATGCATATGCCAAATGTTTTGAGTGCACTGTCAGTCAACGAATTAAGGATTGTTATGATCAACTCTAGTGGAAGATATATAGATATATACCATGCACAAGTAACACTAGTTTATCATATAAACCCATTGTTTGAAAATCACAATTATATGGATTTTGAAACTAGTGCTGGTCAACATATAAGCAAATTTCATTTAAATAACAAAGATGCATGGGTATCAATCCATTTTATAAAATGATAAGTGGGTCCCTCTTTTATTTCGTATACATGTGGACATAAAGTTTGAGGATGGACCCACTTGTCATACAAAGGAGATATCAAAACTTTGATACCTCCATGTGTATCAAAGTTTTATTCGAGGATTCATAATGAATTACTATTCACATCACGTGCGTAATTCTTTTTTATTAAAAAATTATATTAAAAAAAATTATATTAAAATGTTTTAAATATGATTTGAATATATTATAATTAAGATTTGTTATGGATATATTTTTGAAAATTTTCATATGATTTTAGTTAGATACTATCATATACTTAGTTTAAATATAATTTGAATATTGAATAATATAGTTTTATAATTTGTTATATGTTAAGGTAGTTAGAAGAAGGATTATAAGAAGAAAAAAATACTTAACTACGTGATAAGTTACATACACGGTAGTCAATTTTTTTGGATTATTTAATGGAGGATATACATATGGTTTGGACGGCTCATGTTTGAGTCGTTTCCAAGCTGTTTTCTAATAGGAGAGATGTTAATACATGTGCATAATGGTACATGTTAATACATTAATAAATGTATATTTCATATATATGAGTACTTCCATCAGCACATTTAGCAACACCTTTTATTGAAAATATGTATTAATAAATATAAAATGTGCAGTGATAAATGTGTTGGTATAAGTACTCATATAAAATGCACATTTATCAATGTACTAACATGTGCCCTTTGGACATATATGTTAACATAATCCTTCATTAATAAGCCTATTCTGATGTGATTGCGACTGATTAATTACTCCGACAGTAATCTCTTAATAAATCGATTTGTAGTTTGTAGCCAGCAAAGATACCATTGTAGTTCAGCCGATCTCAGTGATAAAAGAAAAAATGCATCAATTCAAATCATTTATTTGAAGATACAATTAAGTGGAAGAAAATTTTTGATTCGTATTTTCAGGAAATTTTTTATTTGTATTTTCAAGAATGAAGTATATGGAAATCTATGCACTTTTTTGTTCCCAAAATTTAAAATATCTTTGGTTAGCTTAGAAAGTAAAACAATGGAACAATAGAATGATTTATTACAAAATAGTAAATAATAGTTGATTTATTTTACTTATTACAAAATAGCATTACTATTAAAGATTAACGATTAATATTAAGAAAATTATTTTATTAACTAATTATTAATTAGAAAACATAATTGATTATCATAAATATTAATTAAATTAATTACCAAATAACTACCCTAATTATATATTTATATTAAATAAGGGTTATATATATAATTAATTAAATATTTATTAATATTATATTCTTGACTAATTATTAGCTAGTCAATGTTAAATAATTACTCTAATACTTTAATACTGACTAAGGAAACAAATTACTAAACAAATAAATATTATTTTTTATTGTCTTTTAACTATTATTTTTAGTAACTTTTAGTAGCTTGAATGACCCTTCGGTAATATGAACAATGAAGACGAGTACACCTATCTATAAGTTTTAGTTAATTATTAACATTATACCTGTGGATTGATACATTCAAGCTTAATTACAATGCAAACCTTGTGCAATAACTATTCAGAATTACTTTTTTATTTCACTAGAGAATATTGACTTGATCCAACTATTTGATCTCACAAAGTTATTTGCTTCAGCTACATGTCAGATTATGCTCAGGGTGTTGGATTGAAGGAGAGAGTTTGCCTCCTCCAAAGTGTGTGCAATAACAGTCTCTGAAGTTTGCCTCTGGCCAGGGCCGGGTCATAAGGGTTGGGTTGTCCTAGTCGGAACTAATTTTGATTGTTCTTTGTTTTTGGGTCCAAAGAGAGGATACCATGTCCGGAGGTGTTTGTTCCTGAGATTGTTGGCGACTGGAGTTCTTACGGCGGTGTGGAATTCGAATTTCGAGTTCCTCTCCCGACTCCTGAGCTACTCGAGACATTTTCAGCAAGGTTCACAGTATCGGTATCGGAATCAGTATCGGACTATTCCTATGAGTATTGGTATCGACGATATCGGTAGTATCGACGGTTTCGGATCGGAGTATCGGATTTTTTTGTATTAGAAAACAAATAATTATTAATAAATTATTTACATTTAAAAACATAATATTTTATACATTTAGGCATAATTTTAAGTATATTTAGTGTTATTTCTTAGTAGTTTTGAAATTAAATGAAATAGTACTCACCCTTACCGATTGGTTTACATACAATAGATTGATTTTCTTCTCTTACATGCTTTTGTAATCTTATTATGCTTTAAATCCTTACTGATTTGTCTTTTTCGTTTAATTTTCTTTGCCGAATTGATCGAAAAAAAGAACCCCAATGTCGGTACCGGTCAGTATCGGGTATCGGATCGGGATATGCCAAACCGTATCAGTATCGGCCATATCGGATCGTTATATACCGATACTTTAAACCATGATTTTCAGTGTTTACTAAAAATATAGACATGGGGAGATTACCAGTTCAAAGGACAAGGAGAAGTTGTGGTGGACCGCAAGTGCTCTATTGGCAGAGAGCTGTGGACTTATGGACCGAGGGGGTTGCCCCAACCAGGGGGGTTGTCCAAGCCCGATGGCTTGTCTGGTTTACTCAGGGCCGGTCCTATCACTGGCATAACTTAACCTCGGTCTGCTTTTTTAAGAGTTTAACTTCAAATTAAGCTTGAGCTTATCAGACTCGAAGAAGTAATCATCGACAAAGCTCCTATCAAGTTGAACTGAACTGCATATATATTTGCAACATGCTTTAGTCAAACTTGCCAAACTCTTTCACAATTGATAACTTCATATCTATGATAGTTTCCAATTCGTCAATATCATTTACCTGAGTGAGAACTTTTCCAAACCTTTATCCCAAATATTTGGTATCGGATGGATGTTTGAATCCTTTCCTTCGGTACGGAGCTATAGTAAGAGTCGTATCCTATATAACATTAACAAAAACATCATTTTCAATACTCAATCCGAGTTCTTTCGGGTTTTTTGAGGAGTAAATCTATTGGTTTCTGTTGCACATGCCGCATGTATAATAGTTTTGTAGGTAAACTCGCTCAAGTAGTAAGAAACAACCATTTAATCAAACTAAACATAAAAATATCCAGCCTATATGTCAGTATTAATAACATAGCCAAACTCTTTCAAATTAATAACCTGAGATTTATGATATTGCCCTTCATCAATATCATTTACCTGAGTGAGAGCTTTTCCAAACCTTTATCCCAAACTTTTGGTATCGGATGTTTGAATACTTTCCTTGGATACACGACTATACTAAGAGTCGTGTCCTATATAACATTAACAAAAAACATATTATTTTCAATTCTCAATCCGAGTTCCTTTAGGTTTATGATGAGTAAATCTATTGGTTTTTAACATGTATAATAGTTTGTAGGTAAACTCGCTCAAGTAGTAAGAAACAACCATTTAAGCAAACAAAATCAAATAAATATTACATATTAATAATCCAAGCCTATACGTTCAATATTAATAACTTAGCCAAACTCTTTCACAATTAATAACTTGATATTTGTTTTGTTCTCCTTCGTCAATATCATTTACCTAAGTGGGAACTTTGCAAAACCAGCTTTATCCCAAATATTTGGTATCGATGTTTGATTCTTTTCCTCCGATACGCAGCTATAGTAAGGGTTGTATGCTCTATAACATTAAGGCTAAATTTGAACTTGATACCTTCAACTATTTCTATTTATCAACTTGATATCCTAGTTTTGATATGCATCAACTTAATACCCTAAAACAAAAACAAAAACTGACGAAACAATCCCTGCCCCCCCCCCCCCCCCCCCTCCCTCTCCGGCAGCGGCAGCAACGACAACGCCCGACGACGACGGCAACAACGGTAGCGCTCGCGGACGAAAGAGGGCGGGGGTGGTGCAGCCGTCAATGCATATCAGAGTTTAAGATATCAAGTTGAAAAACTGAAATAGTTGAGAGTATCAATCTGACATTTAACCTAACAAAAACATATCATTTTCAATTCTCAACCCCGAATTCGTTTAGGCTTTGATAATGAGTAAATCTATCGGTTTTTCTTGCACATGTATAGCAGTTTTAGGTAAATTTTTAAGGCACTCCACATTTTACTCTAGGACAGCCCAGTCCTAACATAAAGTAGGACTGCCAACAAATCCTAAAGAAGTTGGCAGTCCTCCTTAATGTTAGGACTGACAACTTTGTTTACAGTCCTAATGGCGGAGTAAGAAACAACCATTTAAGCAAACAAAATCAAAATAAATATTACAGATCAATCCAAGCCTATATATTCAATAATATTACATGATATTAATTGTTCTCAAACATGAACTCCGTTCAGGGAGGCTGCGCCATGAACAGTAGTACCTTAGAGGTCGTAGGGCTGCTTGCCGGTGAACTTGACCTCGATCGGGCTGACGTTCTTCCCGATGGACCGGAAGTTCTGGCCGACCCCCTGCCGTCCCGGGTTCACCTTCTCCGGGTACACCCCGTCCTTGGGGTGCAGGTACTGCACCTCCCCGCTGGGGAACACCCGGTAGAACTGGTACTTGATCTTGTACTTGGACCGCAGCCGCGTCCCGAGCGCGAGGCACTGCTCCTTCCTCGCCAGCTTCAGCAGGTTCGGCCCCTCCCGCATCACCGCCGCCCCGCCCGTCGGCATCTCGAACACCTGCTCCTTCGGGGACTCCCACGTGATCACGTAGAACTCCTCCACCTGCGCCTTCCGCAGCAGCCCGCCCGTGCTCCCCCCGAAGATCGGGGACGGCCACGACGGGTCCAGCTGCGGCGGGACGAACCCCGCCGGCGCCGCTTTCGCCTTCTCCTCCGTCGCGGTCGCGGCGCCCGCGCCCGCGGCCTTCTCTTCGCCGGCTGCGGAGATTTTGAAGGCGCCGCGGTTCGACGGGAGCTTGGCGGCGGCGAAGCGGAGCTTCGGCTTCGCGGAGGTGGCGGCGGGGAGGGAGGGCGGGGTGAAGAGGGAGGCTTGTGTTGCCATGGCCATGGGGGGAGAGGGGGGAGAGAGTTTGGAAATGGAAGTTTGGAAGTGGAGGGAAGAGGTTGGTTGATATGAGTGAGGGAGGAGTGGATGGGGATTGGATAAGGGGATATGGGTTGGACCAATAGGGGAGGAGGGAATTTGATAACTTAAGGTTTAATGGTGTCCACAACAAATCTAGCTTAGTATTCAATTTTTTTTTATCTTTTTTGTCAAGATCACAAATCTTGTTAGAAATTTTTCTTATAAAGATGGCATTTGATAATTAGGTAAAGGACAACAAACTATAATAATATTACGAATATATAAAATAAAAACTTTGATCGCATCTAAGTTTTTATAATATATTCTTGATTTGGATATAAGTATATTTTCAATTTGATCGCATCTATACAGGCTTATATCTTTTCGTACAAATCTCGGATAGGAACGAGATCTACATCATTGGTTCGCAATGTCGAATTACCCATGCAAGGATATTTCAACGAATTTTGTGATATTTTTTCGGAGCGTCATCCGTAGGTCTCACATGTGACGTTTCGTGAAAGTGTGACAACATTCGTTGAAAATAAACTCACACGGGTGCGGATCTAACGATGTAAGACTCGTCGTGATTCGAGATCCGTACGAAAAGTTGTGAATCTGTATCCGTACGGTCAAATTAAAAATAGATTTATAAGCAGGTCATGAAAAAAAAAATTATATGAAATAATTTCAAAAGGATTTATCTTCAAAGATAACCGCAAAACATAAAGTATATTATTTACTTTTGAATTTTTTTGCAAATAAATCTTTATTTTTGTATGATTCGCATATAAATTAATTTTTAATTTGATCGTACCGATATGGACGCATGTATTTTTGTAATGATTTCAGATAACGACGTGACCTACGTTATTGGATCTGTAGTATCGAATTACTCGTGTGAGGATATTTTCAGCGAATTCTACGGAACGTCATCCGTGGGATCCGCGAGTAGCGCTCTGAAAGATTGTCGCAAATTCGCTAAAAATATTCTCGAGTAATTCGACGTTACAGTTCCAATGAGGTAGGTCCGGTCGAGCTCCGAGGTCTGCACGAAAAAATGGGAGCGTATCGAAGCATTCAATTTGAAAATATACTTATATACAAATAATAAAAATATAAATACTTATATCCAAATTCCAAAAATACGTCGAAATATATCCTTTCTTTAAGCGTTATGACTTTTTATATTAATATTATGCAAATTTTATGTTGAAAATTTTTGAGTTGCACTCCACTTTTTTTTAACCTATATTCAAGGTGCACCCCACTACTTTATCTTAATGTACGTTATCTCTCACTTTTAACGGATTCCGTCCAAGACCAACGGTCAACACGTTTGACCGATAATTTTGGACGAAAATATCCTACCCAAATCCAAACCCAAACCCAAATCCTAATCCTAATCACTCCTCCTCCTTCAGCTCTGCCCCCCTCCCCCGCTCCCGCTCCGCTGCCGTGTCTCCGTTCCGTCGTTGCCGCGCCCATCACCACCACCACCACCACCACCATCATTACCACCACCACCACCACCATCACCTTCACCAACACCACCATCACCACCACCGCTCCCCCATTGCCCCTGCTCCCCCTCCGTGGTCGCGCCCCTACCCCGCCGCCCCCGCTCCGCCCCCGCCCAGCCGCCCCAGCTCCGCCGCCCTCGCGCCCCCGGCCGCTTCCGCTCCGCGCCCTCTCCGCTGCAGCGGCAGCAACAGTGACGGGGGTAGCGACGGATGGGCGCGACAGCGACGGATGGACGCGACAGCGGCGGAACGGGGGGCGCGGCAGTGGCGGGGGGAGGGGGGCGGAGTGGGAGCGGGGGGCGGGGGGGGGGGGGGGGGGCAGAGCAGGAGGAGGATGGATTAGAATTTGGGTTTGAGTTTGGGTTTGGAGAGAGAGAAGACAAGGGTATTTTCGTCCAAAATTATCGGTCAAAGAAGTTGACTTTCAACTATGGACGGTTTCCATCAAAAGTGGAAGAATTCGTACATTAAGGTAAAGCAGTACAATACATCTTGAATATGGATAAAAAAAAAGAGTGAATGCGACTAAAAATTTCTCTTTTATGTTCCATCACAATTTTATCGAAGTTCGATGCCGTGTAAAAAATTCCGGATATTTTCAATAAAAATTTCTGATATTTTCATGTATCAGTATATTGCTGGTATATCGGCAGTACGCCGCCACTATATCGGTCGTTATAAAAACGTATCAACTGTTGCCATCGTCGTCCCCAAAATTCAAAAAAAAATTCCCCCAATTTTCGCCATGGATCTTCTCAAGCAGGAGCTGATGAAGAAGCGCCAGTCCCTCCAGTCCGACTTCAACGGCAGGAAGCTCCTCAAAGCGCTCCGAAATCGAACAGAAGCGCCTCCAGAAGCTCCGCGAGGAAGAGCAGCGCTCCCTCCACTCCAAGAAACCCCAACCCCCATCAAACCCTAACCCTAACGACTCCTCCCTCCCCCGGCGCTCCAGCCGAAGAAGAAGCCCCGCCCCCACCCCCCCCCCCCCGACGACGAGCGGCGCATCGACGGCCTCGTCCTCCCGAGGCACGAGGTCGTCCGTCGCCTCCGGATCCTCAAGCACCCCATCACCCTCTTCGGCGAGGACGACGGCACGCTCCTCGCTCGCCTCAAGGCCGACAGCGGCAGGGGACAGGCCAACGACTTCCTCCGCGACATCTACGAGCTGCGGCGGCGTCAGAGATCCGCGGGGGGTGGGGGGGGGGTCGCTCTTCCTGAAGAAGCGGAGGAGGGACGGGGAGGAGGAGGAGGGGGCGAGGGAGGAAGGGAGCGGCGGGGACGACGACAAGGAGGGGATTGGCGGGGACGGCGGGGACGGAGGGGGACACGGACACGAAGAGGATGAGGGCGGAATTCGAGGACTTGTGCGACGAGGATAAGATCCTTCTGTTCTTCGAGAGGCTGCCGAATGAGTGGAACCGGGAGCTGAAGGAGATGCTGGAGGCGGAGAAGCGGACGGCGAAAGGGAAGTCGATGTTCGCTACCTTCAGGTATAGCCTCCCGTTCCTCGTCACTGTTTTAAGGCTAAATTTCAATTTGATACCCTCAACTACTCAAATTTTTCAACTTGATACCATAAACTTTAATATTAGATGAACCCTAATCGTGTTAACGGAAAATCCAAAATGAGAAAACTATTCCCATAATTCGTGATCACTTCAAATGCCTACAGGGGAGAGGATTGGGGTAATTTGGTCAAAAAATATTATTTATTTTTGTTGAAACGGAGAAAATAATCCCTGACTGACGGAGGGTATCGATTTGAAAATATTCAATAGTTGAGGGTAGTGATTGATACGATACTAAAGCGTAGGGTATCAAATTGAAGAACATGAATAATTGAGAGTATCAAGTTGAAATTAAGCTTTGTTTTAATTATCATAGAGTTCTTTGAAGATCTTGTAGATTATGTTTCATTAGCTAGGTATGTATCAAATTTTGCTATGCCTATGATAATAGGAGAATTACACATAGGGGGCCTTTGGTACGTGCCATGTGTATTTAGCTATATTCTTTTTGATATAATACATCGTATTCTGAATCTTATGATATATATGATTGTAACTTTCCTGAATTGCCAATACTTCACAAAATAATTTTTATAATCAAGGTTCTAAACGGCGATAGGCGGGTGCGCGTGGAGGGAGTCCGCCTACCGCCTAGGCACCGCCTAGACGGTCGATGCATTTTGAATATTTTGTACTATTTTACCACTTTTTTTATGCATAATATGCATATTTTAAGGGTATTTCATTCATGAGCGAAGATTTATAAAGTTCTAGTTTTGCAAAAGTGAACCATAGGCCCATAATGCTTACAAAACATTTTTGGCCACAATATATTGATAGGTATTGCTCTGCCTAGATGTCCGCCTACGCTGCCTCACCTCCGCCTATGCCGCCAACCTCCGTTGGCCGCCTACTCCACCGCCTACCAAAAAACGGTGCGGAGAGAGACCGCCTACTGCCTAGGCGGATGTCATTTAGAACACTGTTTATAATAACATAGATATTTTCGTTAGGTGGGGTTTGGGTTAGGTTTTTGTGGGATCCGAGTCCGATCAGGTATGGAGTTGATCAGTGTCGTTTGAGCAATCTTAGAAGTATAGGTACTCCTGTTATGTGGAAACAGAGAATGCCCATTTTAGTTTAATCATGTTTGTATTATTTCCTCTACACTTTATATTGATAATTTATTGACTCAAGTAACAAAAAAATGTTATGGCAACCATATTAGTTTTGGCTATAGGCAAATGTTTTTTCCCCCCTGTTTGAAGGCCCATTTTGAACCTACTCTAAAAAGTAAAATCTTGATTTTCTTATATTGAAACATTGAAACCTGACTTTTTATTAGTAAGAAGTTTTTCTATCTTTTTGTTTTAGGTCAAATAGAACATTTTTTTTTCCTTTTATATATATATATATATATATATATATATATATATATATATATCTTGGTAAATCCCCAAGAATTTGGGATAAAGGCTTTGTTATTTCAGTATCTCGAGTAAATGGGAATAACATATATAAGGACTTTCGCCTAAATGATGTTATATATAAATATGGCAACGAAAAGAAATGAATAGTGCATACAGATTGGGTTGAATTTGTTTGGACCCGTATATATTAGTATCTTGGTTTATTTTGAAGTGTATCTGGCCAGAATACACCAAAACATTATATTATAGAACACATTCTCTATGATTTACCAATTTATTGGTTCCACTCGACGAGGCACCAATACATATTAGTATTGGCTGCTTCTTTGAACCTGGTCCTTGCTAGGAAGATAGGGCGGTGGTTGTTAGAAGGAAGCCAAGTGTTTGATAGTTATGTTGATGCAATGAAGGTTATGCATATGAATAACTAGTGCGAGAACTCATATCTTTCTCTATTATAGTACTACACTACTATTACATCAAGGACACTTGCATGAAAAATTGACTCATCTTCTTCCATTTATGTGCATTACTTACAGATGACTTACTAGTAGATTTGGGGTTATGATGGTTTAAAGATACGGCCGATACTGATCCGATACGGCCGATACCGATATAGTTTGGCATGTCCCGATCCGATACCGACCGATACCCGATACTGACCGATACCGACATTGGGGATATCTTTTCCAGTCAATTCGACAAAGAAAATTAAACGAAAAAAGACAAATCAGCAAGGGTTTAAAGCATAATAATGTTGTAAAGGCATGTAAAAGAAGAAATCAATCTATTATATGTAAACCAATCGGTAAGGTTGACTACTATTTCATTAATTTCAAAATTACTAAGAAATAACACTGAAAATACTTAAAATTATGCCCAAATGTATAAAATATATGTTTTTAAATGTAAATAATTTATTAATAATTATTTGTTTTCCGATACCAAAAAATTCGATACTCCGATCCGAAACTGCCGATACTACTGATATCGCCGATACCAATACTCATAGAAATAGTCCGATACCGATTCCGATACTGTGATACATTTGATAATATTGGAAAAATAACCCCATATAGGCCTACTTGTTGACATTTGACATAGATACCTGCCAGAGTTATCTTGAGACACTTTTTTTTTTTTTTTTTTTGAAATCCCACGCACACACACAATTGGGGGACTCGAACCTTGCCGGTCCCTCCGGGTGTCCGCTCTAATACCACTAGGCTAGAGAGCTCGGACATCTTGAGACACTTGATGCAAAGTTCCTTGTGCAGTTAGAAATTGTCTCTTGCCCCAACAGAACCGGAACAACTGATGCAGCACAATGTTTTACATGAGCTGACATAAATACCTGCTGATTTGTGATTACACGATGTTTATGGATTGAATATAATGGGGAAGAAGTTTTATGAGTTGAGTAGAATGTCTCTGAGCCATAGAAAACCTTGGATTCCTAGGCACCAATGTCTCTTGCTGGGATTACAATTTTACATTTTCTGTAACATTTTTTTTTAATATCCTACCTTATAGGCTGATATGGATCATCTTTGGCCATTATAAATTGTTTCCAAATCCTTGATAAATCTATGTTACTTTCCCATTTTGCTCGACTCTTTCTTTTTAAAAAAATGGTCTCCAATATCAACAGACTAGTGTTTCGTAGCCATCTATTTATCCTTCTGTTCTACTTTTTTGTCTTTTGTATGCAGAGAGATAGGGGTGAGTATTCGGTTCCAACCGAACCGAATAACGGAAAACCGAATTAGACCGAAAACCGAATAAGTAAAACCGAACGAAAATGGCCTATAACCGAATCAAACTTAATCAAATTAAATCGGTTCGATTTTTTTGGTTTATTTGCATTTTTTTGGTTAATATATATAGTAACTAAATATACCTATATAAATTTAGTATATAGTATATACCTATATATATTTAGTATATACCTATATATATTAATAGCTCTCTCTCTCTCTCTCTCTCTATATATATATATATATATATATATATATATATTTTTTTTTTTTTGGAAAAAGGGTAAATTTTATTCCATCATCTCAATAAGGTTACAACATAGTGATACAAGCCCAACTCAGGGGGACATTACTAGTACATCCGACTCAATGTTATGAAGTATGCCCACCACTGGGGTGGATAGTCCCTCATAAATGCGCCGGTTCCTCTCCCTCCAGACATGCCAAACTGACGCAGCAAGTCTCAATCTAGCATGCCTAGCCCAGCTTTGCTCCTTGCCCCTGCAATCACCAATCCACTTAAGGATTTCTCTGAAGTCCCGCTCCCTGCCAACCCCTCCCAAGTGTCTCCGGCACTGCTCTGCCCAGATGCTCCATGCCACATGGCACTGAAAGAACAGGTGCCCAATAGATTCAGGCTCTGTCTCACACAAAACACACTCAGGCTCAGGAACAGAAACCCCGAACCGAAGCAATCTGTCCCGAGTAAGCAACCGGCCCATCACCAGTTTGTATGCAGACAATTGCATCTTCCTGGCGAGCCCCTTCCCCCAGACAAAGTCGTACTCCTCAATATCATCGAAGTGGGGGCGGACAAGGTCGTAGCAGCTGCTAAATCTGAACTCCCCAGCACCCTCCGAGCGGCCGGGAGGGGCCCACATCCAGACATCAGACAGTGCCGTAGGAGTGATCTGCACCTGTCTGATCTCCTCAACTAACGCAGCAGTGAATCGATACTCCTCAGGCCTCCAGATCCCACCACGTATGATGTGCCTACACGTCAGACCTCTGTATGCCACGCCGTCCCTCTGGGGCCCCAGAATCTCCAGGAGAGACTGACCTGAGATCCACGGATCGAGCCATAGATCCGTCTCCCCTCCCTCCCTCATCCTCCTCCGCAAAGCCGTCCGAAGAACAGGACGAGTCCTCAGGATATGCTTGAAAGACACAGAGAAGTTGTTGTCAATTTCACATACCCAGAAGTTTCTGCCCCGGAGATACCGACTAGTCATCCAGGCCGACCATAGAGAATCACCCTGAAGGAACCTCCATGCCAGCTTGATCCCCGCCGCCTCCCTGACAGAAACAAGTGATCGCAGATCCACACCTCCCTCTTTCCTAGGCCGACAGAGCTGCTCCCAGGAGATGGCGTGTATCCCCCCATGCCAAATGAACTTGGCACATATGCTCTCAATCTTTCTGATAGTAGCCAGAGGCACCATAATCGATTGGAGCCAGAACAGAGCAATAGCAGAAATGACTGAGCGAACCAGCTCAATACGCCCTCCAAACGAAAGGCCAGCCGCCTGCCAGCCCTCAACCCTCCTCTGTGCAAAATCCACCAGACTCTGACAGTCACGGTCCTTCGCGTAGTTGACGGAAAGGGGCACCCCCAGATATTTCACCGGGAGGTCCCCCATTTCCACCCCAAGCTCCAAGGCCCGCTCCTCCTTCAAAGTGCAAGAGTTGCTGAAGTAGACTTTGCTTTTGTCCCTGTTTAACCGAAGGCCCGATAGCTGTCCGAACTCCTCCATCACTGCCGCAAGCTCCCTCATCCCACGCATGGAAGGCCTCAACAGGACCAAAAGATCATCAGCATAGATGAGATGAGAGACCACCGGGGAGACCCTGCTGTATATCGGTACAATCCTCTCCCGATGCACCGCGATGTCCATCAAACATGTGAAATACTCCATCACAAGGGTGAATAGGTAGGGGGAGAGCGGGTCCCCCTGCCGAAGCCCCCTGCTGCTACCAAAGAACCCGTAAGGGATACCCTGGATGAGAACCGAGAAAGTAGGAGAGGTGATGCACTCTCGGACTCTATCCACCCAAGTCTCGGAGAAGCCCATCGCAGCCATCAAATGACAGAGGAAGTCCCTGTTGACAGTGTCGTATGCTTTCCTCAGGTCGAGCTTCACACATGCCTTCATCCCTCCAGGCTTGTGGAACTCCCGAATCAGCTCATGAGCCAGCAGGCTATGCTCCGCAATAGACCGCCCCTTAATGAAGGCCGCCTGATTCCGAGACACCAGACCCTGCATAGCATCCTCCATCCTCCTGCACATAAGATGAGTAATTATTTTATACAAATAATTACAGCAAGCAATCGGTCGAAAGTCAGCAAGAGATGTCGCCCCCTCCTTCTTGGGCACAAGTGTCAGGAAGGTGTGGTTCAGCTCCTTCAGGAGCTTGCCCGTATCAAAGAACTCCTGAACAGCCTCAAGGACCGGGGCCTTGAGGGTATTCCAATGGCGTTTGTAGAAACCACTGGAGAACCCATCCGGCCCAGGAGCCTTGGAAGCATCAGCCTGCATCACAATCGTCTCCACCTCCGCCATCCGGATAGGGGCTATAAGAAGACTATTGCCGTACTCCGTAATCAACGTCTTCGTAATCAGCTGCGGGAAAATCGAGGGATAGTCTGTCTGATGATATAGCTCAGAGTAGAACTGGACAGCCTCCTCCTGGATAGCAACCTGGTCAGTCACAAGGCGCCCGTCCCTGCCAATCAGTCTCTGGATACGGTTCCGGTGCTGACGCGCCCGGATGACATCGCAGAAGAATTTGGTGCAACGGTCCCCATCCTTGAGCCAGGAGCATTTGGCCCGTTGGGCCGCACTAATCTCCTGCTGAAGCCTCAAGGTGTTGACCTCTGCAGCCAAACTCTTCTCTCTAGCCGCCATCTCCCCACTCAACATGTCGTCCTGAAGCTCTGCCTGCAGGTCTCTCAACTCCGCCTCCTTCTCCTGAAGGGAGGTCCGGGGAAGAGCCCTCACCCAGTCTCGGATGGCGCGTTTGGCGTTTTTCAGCCTGTGGACCATACAAAACTGGGCAGTGCCGACCGCCTCCTGGCCAAGTCCTCCCGCCACCGTCTCCTCATAGCCAGCCGATAGGAACCAACTGTTGTCATACCGGAAAGGACGGGCTCTCCATCTGGGACTCTCCACGAAGCGCACCAGGATCGGCGAGTGGTCACTGGTCCCCGCAGGGAGCCCCTCTGCCACAGAAGAGGGGAATAGGCGGAACCAATCACTATTCCCCAAAGCCCGATCCAGCTGGCATGCCACCCTGCTCACCTCCGCCTTGTTGTGCCAAGTCCATATGTGTCCTATCCTCTCCAGGTCCCTGAGCCCTGACTGGAGAAGGCAAGACTGAAAGTCTGAAAGAATCTGGTCCGGCACCGGCCTCCCCCCCAGCTTCTCTCCCCGGTATAGCGTAGCATTGAAGTCTCCCATAATAAGAAGAGGGAGATGTCGATGCCTCGCTAATGAACTCAGCCTGATGATGTCCTGCCACAAGGTCTCACGACGCCTCCTGTCATTGTGCCCGTAGACGGCACCCAGTAAGAAGTGGAACCCCCCCTTGTTGGTGAAGGAGATAGCCACCAGCTGGTCAGACATGAAAACCTCCTCACCCTCCCAACTAGCTCCATTCCATCTAACCCAGATCCTCGCCATATCACAGAGACCAAGGTTGTGGAGCTGTACCCAGTCCGTAGGGGTTCTACGGGACAGAATTTTCGCCCCCCTGATCTTAGTCTCAAGTAATATCGAGATTTCACACTGTTCCTTCCTCAGCACTTCACTAATCTCCCTCCATCTCCCCAGAGAACACCCCCCCCGGACATTCCAGGCAAGGGCCGACATCTAAACCACGGGTGGGGTCCCCTGAACATCCTCGGAAGGGGCACCCGGGGAGAGTGCAACCTCCATATCTCTAGTACCCTCATCTCTATCTCCCTGTAAAAGGAGGGAGGCCGTGGCCTCGTGTGGGTCCCCCTGTGGGGGAGGCTGTGCTAGTACTGCCACCCATTTAGGGTTGACCTGTCACACTCTCTCTGTCCCACCCTGTCCGCTGTCCTCACCATGTGCCTCCGTAGCCTGGCGCTTCCGACTGTACACCTGAAGAGCAAGCGCGTCTTTATCTCCCTGTCGCCTGTCCTCCTGCCCCATACTCCTGGTGGTCATGGTCCTCGTCCCCACATACTCCACCAACGCTCCAGCAAGATCCTCCGTCGGGGGCCCCTCACCTTCCCCCGAGATGGGGGAAGAGTCTGCCTCCATATCATCCTCCATCACGCCCACCTGGTCCACAGCGGGGGAGTCATCTGCACCATCTGCCACCTGCACAGCCTCCTCCGGCACCACCTCAGAAGCTCCCCCACGTCTACACGCACTCGGGAGGTGCCCGAAGCAGGCACATGCCGGACATCTGGGGGGGACCCATTCATACTCCACCCTCTGCATAGCAAACTGGCCAGAAGGTGTCCTGTACTTCAACTGCTCAGGCAGGTCCAATCGGGCATCAATCTCCACAAACACCCGTGCATACATCAGTCTGGATCGGAAAGTGGTGGCATCATCTGCCTTAATCGGCTTGCCAATGAGGCTGGCAAGTCTCATAAGAAGTGGGACACTCCAGAAGCGTACCGGGAACTCAGGGAACCGAACCCACACTGGCACAGCATTAAGCACCTCCTTCTCGCACCGCAAGTCGGGGGTCCA
The DNA here is from genome assembly GCA_029216955.1 of Iris pallida. Taxonomy (NCBI): domain Eukaryota; kingdom Viridiplantae; phylum Streptophyta; class Magnoliopsida; order Asparagales; family Iridaceae; genus Iris; species Iris pallida. The sequence goes on along the minus strand of JANAVB010003599.1, from coordinate 9,029,205 downwards.
TTGCTTCAGAATGATGAGGCGGCCGTCAAATGTCCATGGCCCTCCCTGGAGTATCCGAGTCACATCTTCCGCCAACCCAAATTTAACGAAGTAGAAGCCGTTCTCCTTGGAGAAGAACTCCATGCTCCCCTTCGGCCGCCAGACTCTGTCCGCATATCCTCTGATCTGCCCGTAGAAGGGCTTGCTCCCCAACACGTATAGCACTAACGTGTTCTCCCAGAATGCCGTCACCTTCGTCACTTCGTCGGCTGGGAAGTCAGCGCAGAGCTCGCCCCCAATCGCCATAGGAGCAACGTACTCCATCGATGCCGGCGTCTTGGCGACCCCCACCTTGCATGCATCCGCCCAGGATACAGGCCGCGGGCCCGAACTTCGAGGTGGGGTCGTCTGAGGTGGCCTGGCACTCGTGCTCGCAGCAGTAACTCTCCCTCCGATAACTGGGACAGCCGTCCCCGTCACCCCTTTCGCACGAGGCCGCCACGCAATCCTGGCTTGGCCCTCCCGATCCCCCGAGTGTGCCTGTCCCCCCGATGGACCCGCTCTCCTGGCTATCCTCGCCCTCCTGTCTGATCCCTGCGTATAAGTTATGCCCCTCCTAGCCTCAGGGATCTGCGATCTTTGCCCTCCTCCGCGTCGAACCCTCCGATTCTGGACCGTAGTCCAAGCTCCCTCCTCATCCTCCAATCCCGACGATGTTCTTTGGGCGGTGAACACCATCGGGGACCCCTCAGGTGCCACCGCCGTCGAACACCCAGCCGAAACCTTGCCCGGGAGGAGAATCCCCGCCCGCAGTCCGCCCCGGCCACCCCCCCCCCCGCCTGGGGGGGGTCGCCGGCCGCCGCCCGGCCCCCGGGGAGGGTCGCCGGACCTCCCCGGTCCGCCTGCTGTCCTCCCGCGCACCCGCGGACGTGGGCAGCAGCTGCTGCACCGTTCGCCGGCGACCCGCCGCCGCCGACCGCCCCTGGCCGGTCGCCCCCGGCCGCCCCGGCCACCCCCTTGCCTTTCCCCCGGTCCGGGGGGCGGTTGGCAGCCACCACGTCGCGAATGGTCGATGCCCTAGCAGAGCTAGGGTTTCCTGTAGCCGCCATCTTTTATATATTATATATTATATATATATATATATATATATATATATATATATATATATATATATATATATATATATATATATATATATAATAGCTCTCTCTCTCTCTCTATATATATATATCTAAACTAAATTTTATTATTCGATTTATGGTTTTGGACCGAAGCCGAAACTGAATAAGAAGATTTAGTGTTTCAAAACCGAAACCGAACCGAATCTCTTATTCGGTTCGGTTCGATTTTCGGTCCACCAAATAATGCTCACCCTAGTGAGAGACTATGTTTAACTCCTTGAGCATGAGAGAGTTTTGAGGCCTGGTAGAAGAGTCATGTTACTCGTCCGGGGGGAATTAGTTTGTCCTTTTTGAGGAAAGGGTGAATTTGAGATTGCTGTTATTGTTAACACCATAGAGGACTTCTTGGAACTCTTGGCACGATGATAAGATTCGGTGCTGACATCCCGGAGGGTGTGTGTTGGCGCGATGCTAAGATTTGTTGCTTGCATCCTGGAGGATGTGTGTGTTAGGGTTGTAGAAGGAGCGTCTCCATATACATGGGAGGGTATGACTGCTTATATCTTTGACCATTTCCAATTCATGCTTGATAATTCATTAATGAGCAGTTGTGAAAGTTTTTTATACGAGTAAAATTACCTATATGTCCATTTATAGGGTAAGATATTAGTAGTTATAATTATATATTTTTGGTGAGGATATAAATGAAATTAAATAATAAAATATCTCAAAACCCATCAATTTGAGGTGTTTATAAAGTCGCACAAAATTACATTATACTGATTTTTTTTTTGGGTTGAGTTGACCAAAACCAGTGCCTCAAAAAAATTAACAAGCAGAAATTTTCATAAACGTAGGTTAAAAAATATCCCAAAGTCGATGTAAATATCGTTACCAAGCAAATATTAAGTCTCTCTTACCTCATGTGAGTTATATTAGTCATTGTGTAGCATATGGTTTGTTATGGATAACGGTGAGCATTATTCGATTTTGGACAGTTAGAAAAAAGGAGTGAGCTCTCTATTTCTGGTTCTCCTGTTGCTGAATTTTTCGAAACCATAAGAATTCTTAGAATGGGATTCCAACTCTACATTATTTTTTTAGATTTTGAAAAGCGTTGCTTTTTGGAGAGCCCAATAAGAGGGGAGGGAGGAGAGTTATTGTCAGAATCAGTCAGAGAGTTACAGCTACTTTCACGGATAGCTACAAATCTATCTTCACTCACTAAATAAGTAAACAAAATTCTACTAGAGGAACGCGTCCCCGTGACCGTAGTCCGTTGGGAACGGTGGAGCACCCTGACGCAGTGGCCCGGGTTCGAGCCCCCTTGGAGGCATGCCTCCAAGCACCATTAAGAAGTGGACACCTTCAAAAAAAAAAATACTAGAGGAACGCCAGAACAAGTATATTTTATCTGCCTACTTTTTTATGGACGAAATTTCTAAAATAAACATAATAAGACACATAAAAAAAATTCAGTTACATTATGTCCAAAAATTTGATTAGGTTTCGGGATCCGAACCTCCACAAGTGACGATGTCCCCTCGGACCCTATTCGCTGATCGGAAGCGTCGTCCTCTTGACCTCCGTTAATAAATCCGAAAAATATCGTGGGAAGTTGTAGTGCCCCGTCCCTACATCGTGTCCCGTCTCCGTCCACGGGGTGCGCGAGAAAGGAACACTGTCGCTATCGATTCGGTCGGGATCGATAGGTCGGAATCGGCCGAGTCGATCGAACGGGAACGGTTGAATTAAGATCCATTCCACGTTATGGAATGGCTTCTTCGGAACCAAGTCCCATATTCAGCGGGTTGCGTCTCGAGGATTGGCTCTGCGGTTGAGTCGGGAGAGACCTCCCGTTGCTCTGGTTTTCATGCCGCACTTGATTTGGCTTTGGCTTTGGTTTTCGTGAATGCGTTTTCGTGAATGTTTTCGATGGGTTTTCGTGACGCGTTTTCGAGCTTCGCATTCATATCGAATATCCTTGAATTACACAATGTTCTAATCAGTTGCTTATGCGATTGCAGGTGATCGCGTAGGCGACGTCAGCGCAGCCAACCGGTCGCTCGCTTGAAGCAAGCCTAAGGCGAGTGGCTGACCTCCTTCGTCTCGTCCCTCTACTTCAAAACTCAATATGTGAAGTAAATGAATGCTTGTCATAATAGTGTAGAATCAAAGAAATCGTGGCACGATTCTTCACGAAACACTTGCTATCAAACCGCCGGTTTTGAAAACGGAAAACGTGTTTTCTTATACACATCCACTTAGCCTATGCAAAACAATGAATGAATCGATTAACGTTTATCGCAACGATACGGCTAAGGAAGCAAAATCGACCAAGTCTAAAAGAAAACGGTCATTGGACAACTTGTTGACAATGTGAAGTTTCCTCGAACGGTTGCCTAGGCCAAGGGACCGATTCGGCCCGGGAGGAACGAGTGTAGCAGCGCCAACCCTTCATCGGCGCGAGTTATGCGGGCACTTTCGCACAGGGCTCGCTACCCGACGCGAAAGGGGCGTCGTCTAACCAATGCTATAGTCCGCGATGGCTTGACATTGCCAGTGGCCTTCATACCCCTTCACTACTTAACAGGTGCACGGGACACGGGATGAATATGATAGTTGCTTAATGATATACAGTTTCATATGCCTGCCTCAAAACATGTTAACATGCAAATCGAACAGGATGGTTAGAAAGATCATTGAAATAGCTAGCTAACATGTTTACGAAACTTCTTGAATCAAATGCAGAGCTTGGATTTAATTAGCCATTCGCCAGTACATGTGTTTCGTGCCGATCCTTGCTCTTTGCAGGTCCCGCAAACCAGGAAGGACGTGCCAGCTAGCTCGGCGGCGTTCGTGATTTTGAAGCTTCGGCCGCGCGTCGAAGACTTTCTCTGCGACTCCACTTTTGAAGGCTCTCGACAGTCCAAGGAAGATGACTCAGCGTCCCTCCCATCCAGGTCACTGGAGTACTTTGTGTATATTGAGGGATGTGTGCAATGTATGGAACGGCTATCTCATCGGCACTCTTTTGTAATCGAGTCATGTTGTAGCCCGCGCGGCAATGAGTCTTGTATCGGAGTCTGTAAAAGATGTTCATTATCAATAAAATTCAAGTTTCCTTTACTTATTGTGTGAATCAATTTGTCTGCGTACTCTCTTAGATCTCGTGTCTCGGATTACCTTATGACTAGGCCTTGTGCGATCGCAAATTAGGTTCGCACGGCATCACGCCCGGGGGACGATTATCGATTCGACGGAATCGGGGCATGACATAATGGTATCAGAGCACGGCTTTACGTCCTTGGCCTCCAATGTCGAGTTCTAGTCTCCAACCGTTGACCTCGTGTCGATGAGATGAGTTGTTCCATACGCTGAACCCAGGACAATTTTTGCGTATTGAAATATAATCATAAAACAAAATTAATTAACATTATTGACGTCCAAAATTTCTAATTATCGACGTAAATAATTGAAACGATCTTCTGATAGAGGTTTTGTGAAGATGTCAGCTAATTGATTCTCAGTGTCTATGTATACAAGGTCAATATCTCCATTCTGATGATGATCTCTAAGAAAATGATGTCGGATCTCGATATGCTTAGTACGAGAGTGACATACTGGATTCTTAGTCAAATTAATTGTGCTCGTGTTGTCACAGAAAATGAGAATGTATGTAAAAAATAAATCATAGTCTTCCAAGGTTTGTTTCATCCACAAAATCTGAGCACAACAACATCCTGCGGCGATATACTCAGCCTCTGTTGTTGATAGGGCTACAGAATTTTGCTTTTTACTAAACCATGAGACTAAAGCCTTGCCTAAGAAATGACATGTGCCGCTGGTACTTTTTCTATCAACTTTGCATCCAGCAAAATCTGCATCCGAGTAACCAATAAGGTCAAAGGACTTGGTTTTGGGATACCATAAGCCAACAGAAGAAGTTCCCTTAAGGTATCGAAAGATACGCTTAACTGCGCACAGATGTGATTCCTTTGGATTAGCTTGAAAACGTGCACACAGGCAAACACTAAACATAATATCTGGACGACTAGCAGTTAAATAAAGTAAACTACCGATCATACCTCGATACTTACGTGTGTCGATAGGCTTGCCTTGTTCATCAATATCAAGCTTTGTTGAAGTTGCCATCGGAGTGCCAATAGGTTTGACATTGTCCAGATCAAACTTCTTTAGCAAATCTTTTGTGTACTTGGCTTGATTTATGAATGTCCCATTGTCAGTTTGTTTGATTTGCAGTCCGAAAAAGAATTTCAGCTCTCCCATCATGCTCATCTCAAACTCATTCTGCATACACTTAGAGAATTCTTGACAAAGAGATTCATCAGTTGATCCAAATATAATATCATCAACATAGACTTGTATTAAAAGGATATTATTATTCAAAGACTTAATAAAAAGTGTAGTGTCAACCTTGCCCTTTGAAAAATCATTATCAAGTAGAAAAGAGCTTAGACGATCATACCAAGCACGAGGGGCTTGTTTCAAACCGTATAAAGCTTTCTTCAACTTGAAAACATGATCAGGGTTTTTAAAATATGTGAAACCTGGAGGTTGTGCTACAAAAGCTTCTTCTTTTATAAAACCATTTAAAAAAGCACTCTTGACATCCATTTGAAATTATGAAAACATGCAAATGCACATAACATGCGAATGGATTCTAATCTCGCAACTGGGGCATAAGTCTCATCGTAGTCGATACCTTCTTCCTGATTATATCCTTGAGCTACGAGTCGAGCCTTGTTACGAGTCACTAAACCATTCTCATTAAGTTTATTTCGGAATACCCAACGGGTGCCAATGACCGGATGATCAATAGGCTTGGGAACAAGTTCCCAAACTTGATTCTGTTCAAATTGGTTCAATTCCTCATGCATAGCATCTAACCAAAAATGATCATTACATGTTTCATCAATGGTTTTGGGTTCTAGCTGTGAAATGAATGCAACACTAGAAACAATATCTCTACTGGATGTACGAATACTTACACATTTGGTAATATCACCAATTACCAAATCCTTTGGATGATCAGCCGTAAATTTCAATCTTTTCGGCAGACTCCGAAGGTAGCTGCTTCCGGGTTCTTCTCTTGGAGAATCAGCTGGTGTTGAACTTGGTACAGTTAGATCTTCGTCATTGTCATCGATAGTCATTTGATTCAATTCATCAAAGGTGACGTTGATTTATTCTTCGATGATCATAGTTTGTTTGTTGAAGACTCTGTATCCTTTGCTCTTGGCCGCATAACCTAAAAATATACCTTCATCGGCCTTTTTGTCAAACTTTCCCAAATTATCTTTTGTATTAAGAATAAAGCATTTACAACCGAATATTCTAAAATATGAAACTGATGGAATTCTATCAAACCATAACTCAAATGGAGTCTTCTTCGATTTGGGTCGAATTAGAACTCTATTGAGAACAAAACAAGCTGTATTGACAGCTTCAGCCCAGAAATATTTGGGTAGACTAAACTGGTTTAACATTACTCTGGCCATTTCGGATAGAGTTCTGTTCTTACGTTCCACAACTCCATTTTGTTGTGGAGTCCTAGGACAGGAGAACTCGTGTACAAAACCGTGTGTGTCATAAAATTGCTCAAACTCTGCATTCTTGTCACGACCCGCACCCGGATATACGGGTACGAATACGTAGACGACGCCCAGCCTACGTCGCAGTATCGGCGGTAGAACGCTGTCTAGTACCCAATAAATATACACTACGTCTAGAAGGCCTATAACTATAAATATACTCTAGTCACATCACAACAGCTAGGGAAGATAAGACAAGAAAGATAACTAAAGCACAAGAACAACTAGAAACTACTAGAAGGAATCATAAGACAGGAAAATAAAGAAGGAACAACAAGACTAACTAAGGATAACTCCCAGGCAACTCACATAGAATAATAGTGAGATCCACCCCAGCTAGCAACATCATGAAGTCCACTAATGGTATAACAACTCCTAAAATATTATCAACGGTATCCTGTCAGGAAAATGAGCAAGTACAAGCACTAACAGCAGTTCCATGTGAATTGACAAATTCTATAAGAGACAGTATAATGAACTACAAGACAAAGATATATGAAGACTTGGAAACCGTTCGGAAGCTGAGTTACAACCCTTAAACCAAACAAGGACCGGGGTTGTAACTCTTCTCCCGAACAGAGCTTAGTCTCCAATCAAGGTACAATATAATGGCATGTAGAACATGTGAGTAATCTGAATATCATAGCATGGTGAAAAAGTACTGAATGTAGAACAGAACATGATATATGATAAGATAAAGTAAATATAAAATGTGCCTCGAATATTATAGCATAATGTGATCGGTATGGGTCAAGATCAGGCTTCCAGCCGACCGGCTACAAGTGCGTGGACTCGGCCCGGCCGGGATGGTAAGCTATGGAGCGAGAAGTAACACAGGTCAGGCTATACCCATCGTGAGGTGAGAGTATAGCTATGGTGCAAGGAGTAACTCAAGGGGGCATTGATCACACTATCTATAATATTCCCCATTTCCCCGAGTAGTATACGGATCCGGACATAACACGTCATGGCACGAGATTCCCTAAGAAGGTAGCTACTCCTTCTCAGGAATCGGTGTCAATACAAGTACAAGAACAAGATCGAGCAAGTACCAGTATCCCAAGAAAATCCAAGAATGACATCTCATGACAGGAATCCGGTATATACTAGTCCGTGAACTATCGTGACTGAGAATCAAGTAAGACACTACGACTGAATCGGATATAGCAGATATCAAGACAATGAAAACTATCAGTGAATGTACTTGCCTACGGTCCTGAGCTGTCAATGGGGTCGATGCTCAGAGTGATGCCACAGACCTAAGATAAGATATATATAAACTAATTAGGGTTCAACAGTGTTAGGCTTGATTCTATAGTATAAGCTACGCAATCTAGGTCAGACTCAGTCAACTAAGTCAAACTAGGCCACAATAAGTCAAACCAAGTCAAACTAGGTCAAACTGGGTCAATGGTTGACTTACAGTTGACTTTTGGTCAACTGGTCAACTCTAGGTCAAAACTAGTCTAAACTAGGTCAAATGTTGACTCTACTTCGACGTTCAGTCAAAGCAGTCAACCATGGTCAAACAGGGTCAAGGATAGTCTCTATAAACATCTACAGGGTCAACACATTCAATTTCAGTGATTGGGAAATCACTGAAATCGATAGATCCTAAAATACCACAAAGGAGAAGGATTATAATAATAGGGTAAAAACCTACAGATGTTGTCGGATGATAAAACTAACATCACCAACGTGTCCAGAATGGTCAAATCAGCTAGGATAGCCTGTCCAAAAGTCCAATTTGGACACAGGGGCAAAACGGTAATTTTGGACCAAAATGATGTCCGCCGTTGGACACACTTTGCACCGAAAAACGTGACAAAATAAAAGTGCACAAAACCTAGCAAATTATATGTCCACGAATCCAGAATGACGATACGAACCCAACGGTATATCCAGAATTGGATTCCGTTGACCCGATCTCAAATTGGTCCGTTGACGCGGACACTTGGTATCCGGTTTGCACGGAAATGCGTGCCGGAGCAAATGTCTTCAAAACTCAGCAAATTATATGTCAACGAGTCCAGAATGACGATACGAACTCAACGGTATATCCGGAATTGGATTCCGATGAGCCGGCGTCAAAAAGTCCCGTTGACTCAGAAAGTGGGACCCGCTTTACACCGAAATGCGTGCCAGGGCCCACGTTCTCCAAATCAGGCAAACTTTAGATGAAAACATACCAGAACGATGCCACGAGTCTACTGGTGGTGTCAGAAATTGAATCCGGAGTCCCGGGTTCAAAAATGGAATTTTACAAGTGCAACACTAAGAATTCGAACGGCCAACTTTGGCGTCGAATTCGACCGACCTAACGAGCTCAAACTGAAATGAAATCTAAAGGGGGCAGGAAGAGGGTTATACCAGCTGTGCACCGGAACTGGTGGCGCGCAAAACGGAGCTGCGACGACGAAGATACGAACCCGCGAAGTTGGCGTCGCGAAACTGTCCAAAAACAGTTCAAATTAAAACGTCAACTTGGTGGCCAGTTTTGAGGTATCAAACGACGAAATTAACGGATGAAATTTGAGAGGGATGAAGGGGTATATACCGAGATTGAGACGGAGCGAAGAAATCGCCGATCCAACGGTCGGATTGTCCGAAAAATCGGCGCGAAGTTGCTGTCGCGAAACGCACTTTCTGAATTTTTTCTTCGCGCGCGTCACGGCGGGATCCCATGCAAAACGCACGAATCGCCCGTTCCCCGCATCGGGGACGACGGAGGCGGCAAGGGGGGCCTCGCCCGAGGTCGCCCGGCCATGGGGGGCCGGCCACGGCCGGCGACGGCGGCGCTGCACCGCGCGGCCTGCCGGTGCGCTGCTGTCGCAGCCTTTGCTGCGAGCTGCTGCTGCTGCAGCCGTGGCACGCCGGCCACGTGGTGGCGCACGGCGGCCAGGCAGCACGGTTGAAGTGGTGGCGGTGGTTCGGGTTAGGGAGGAGGTGGTGGCGGCTAAGTGATGGTGATGAAGGTGGTGGTGTTGGTAGTGTAGTTGATGGTGGTGTGATGGGAAGATGATGGTGAAGGTGATGGTTGTGAGTAGCCATGGAGGGAGGAGGAAGGAGGAGATGGAGTGGGCTGTGCTCGGCCAGGGAGAAGGTGGTCGGCCGAGCATGGAGGGGGTGGCCTGATGATGAGGGTGGTGGTGTTGGTGTTTGATTGTTTTAGAAGAGAGAGAGAGAGGTAGTTATTTTATATTAGTGTGTGTGTGTGATATTAATGAGGGAGGAAGAGAGAGAATGGGACTTTTAAATATTAGAAAGAGAGAGGGAGGGAGAGTGTTGTACCAGTACGGGAGAGGGAGAGGGATGATGTGAGGGGTGAGAGTAAGAGAGAGAAATTAGATATTTAGAGAGGGAGAGAATAGATATTTATATATAGAAGTGAGTGTAGATATTATTATTAGAGAGAGAGTAGAGAGAAAGTAGAGAGAGGAAATAGGTCGGCTGGCATTGGGTTGAGGGGGGTTCTCTTTGTGTAATTGGAGTGAGAGAGTAGGATAGAGAGAGAGAGTTATCCATATATATATTATACATATATATATATATTTGAAATGGAGAGAGAAAGAGATATTTATATAAAATAATCGTATTTTCAAATAGGGAAAAATGCAGACACATCAGTGGGATATATGGGCAGTTATGGTAGGGTCCATGCCAAACTGGGTCGGACGTTGGGCCAAGTTTGGACAAAGTCGAAGCCAAGATTTAATTAAAATAATAATTTTAAACCAAATTAAATCATGGATGGGTGGAAGCACAAGGAAGATCAAATCGGTGGCACGCAAGTGGCACGTGCATAGTAGGCTCAAAACAGGCCAGGGCCATATATTGGGTCGACTGGATTGGACCGATGTCGGGCCCGGAAATTAAGTTGGAAGTTAAGTCACGAATTACGGCAGACGATAAATTGGTCTAAATTGACCCGAAGTTGCGCGAATCAAATGGAGCACAAGGGAACAAGTTCGAGTGGGACACGAAATATCACTGTGAAGACAATCTCGTCTACTACAAACTCCAAGAAGGAAGTTTCCAGAGACTGGCATCCCTGATGCTCTAGAAATCCAAGTCACGGTAAAGAGCATTAAATCAAAATTAATCAAATCGAAATTAATTATATAGAAATGAATTATTGAAAATAATTCATTGAAAAATTCGAAAAATAATTCGAGAAATTTAGGGGGCTTACATCCTACCCACCTTATAGAAATTTCGTCCTCGAAATTAAGGTTGTAGTAGGGGTAAAACAAGATAGAAAGTTTTTAGGCAAAAACTTAGGCACGATCATAGAATGACAAGTTTGCACGATTAAGATAATCAATTCACAATTATTCAGGCACGATGAAAAATTTCTGCACGATAGAATCAAAATATGAACAGAATCATATAGGCACGATTATAGATAAGTCATTGGGACACGATTCAGAAATGACTTAGGAGAACGAAGGTTATAGATGAAGTCCACGTACGAGGTGACGTGTAGCACTCGGGTTAACGGATAATCAGCCTGAAGTCACACAGGCTTGATCAAGATGAGATATAATCATGACCAAAACAAGACTTGGCATGATTGAGCTGGAGTTTCAGACACAACAAAATTGAAGTCAAGGTCTTATAGACCTGATCAAGATTGAAGAGTATGATTAATAAAATCATGGAATACGCTCCAAGTTCGAGCGTGAATAAAATTGGAAATAGTCTAAAGATCACTTGGCACGATAGAGGTATGACAACAAAATCAAAACTTGAGCTTCATCCGGTTACAATCAACAAAATATTGATAATAGGATTTCAGCTTACTGAAATTTGATTTAGGATTTGAGATAGGCATGATTAAGCACAAGGAAATTTCAGATACAATCAGAAAAAAAAATCAAATCAAGGTCGAAAAGAGTTTAGGCACGAGTATTCAAAATCCAAACATGATAAGAATCAAAAGGCAATGCACGAGGGTTAATAGCATTGAAATCCAACCACGATAAAGAAATTTGTCTCAACACGATCTAAGTTGATCAACCCTTGAGTAAATCAGAATTTGGGCTAGATGGAGAATAAGATCAACAAAGGCTGGGCACGAGAATCCAAGGATGAAAATCCAAGTCACAAAGGAATTTGAAGTCATCTAGAGTTTAGTCAGCAACCAAGGCTCTTTGGCGCGATAAACAAGATGACTAAAATTGATTGGTCATGGACAGAAGGGAATCATAATCTTAATAGTATCAAAATTTAAGAAACAATTGAGATATAAAAATTTCAAAAATTTCAGAATTTTTTAAGTGTAGATAACAGATGTAGATATGAGATAGTTGATTTGTGTAATCAAGACATAGCTAAACAATACGAAGGAAATGACGGTAAGATGAGAAAATCATCATGCGATGAGAGAGAAAATAATGATAAACAAGAAATAATGGTAGGAATTATCTTGCTCAATTGGTAAAAGAAGTGAATCAACTTAAGATATGACCTGATAACCATACACGTCTATCCAAAACAATGTTGCCAGAATTTACGCCACGTCAGTAAACATAGCTGCAATAAACGATAGAGTCCATAACTAAGGTATACACCCTATAATCATGTCATCTAGATTTCTTACCACGCCAACCGGTATGGCTGCAAGAGAATCTAAATTCCATAACTAGGATAGTATATCCAAAATCAGGCTCCATATCCCTGTCAGGCTAGCTAATATGACTGCGATAAATTCCAACTCCATAAGTAAAGTAGACATTTATCGTTCCCATCGTCTCCATCAAATATGTTTATCAGGATATCTTAACTCAATCCTTAAAAATTTATCTTCAAACAGAATCAAAATCGAAGTCAACAACGAACATCAAGATTCAAAATTCAACAACGAATCAAAGATAAGTAAATGGAAACTAGCGGAAATAGATTTCGAGATAGGATTTAGAAGAAAATTCTTAGGAGATGTCCAAAGGTACTATCTAGGTCAAGATAAAGGAAATCATTGAAATATAATCTAAAACAATCTCAACCTGATATGAGACTCATAAATCATATTCTCATCTCGACCTAGGAGATATATAAGTTCAACTTATACCTTCCCTCTGGGGTCCACAACTCATTCCAAGAAAGAATAAAGTTGATAACGGACAGATGTTTCAGAAATCAGGACGGACAGAACAATTGGAAAAAGTTTCGAAAAGTTCGAAATAAGATTCCCAGGGGTCATTCCTGGAATCTACCAAGAGTTCCTAATATGTGACTGAGTACCAATTTTCTAAAATATTCCATGACTCAACCTTAATCCTAGGGCAGGCTCGCAGTAATACAGATAAGCTCCAGTACTACCACGACTTCGCATTAATTGCAAAGACTGACCTGCATGGGCCACCACTAAAAACGTGTCACGACCCGCACCCGGATATACGGGTACGAATACGTAGACGACGCCCAGCCTACGCCGCAGTATCGGCGGTAGAACGCTGTCTAGTACCCAATAAATATACACTACGTCTAGAAGGCCTATAACTATAAATATACTCTAGTCACATCACAACAGCTAGGGAAGATAAGACAAGAAAGATAACTAAAGCACAAGAACAACTAGAAACTACTAGAAGGAATCATAAGACAGGAAAATAAAGAAGGAACAACAAGACTAACTAAGGATAACTCCCAGGCAACTCACATAGAATAATAGTGAGATCCACCCCAGCTAGCAACATCATGAAGTCCACTAATGGTATAACAACTCCTAAAATATTATCAACGGTATCCTGTCAGGAAAATGAGCAAGTACAAGCACTAACAGCAGTTCCATGTGAATTGACAAATTCTATAAGAGACAGTATAATGAACTACAAGACAAAGATATATGAAGACTTGGAAACCGTTCGGAAGCTGAGTTACAACCCTTAAACCAAACAAGGACCGGGGTTGTAACTCTTCTCCCGAACAGAGCTTAGTCTCCAATCAAGGTACAATATAATGACATGTAGAACATGTGAGTAATCTGAATATCATAGCATGGTGAAAAAGTACTGAATGTAGAACAGAACATGATATATGATAAGATAAAGTAAATATAAAATGTGCCTCGAATATTATAGCATAATGTGATCGGTATGGGTCAAGATCAGGCTTCCAGCCGACCGGCTACAAGTGCGTGGACTCGGCCCGGCCGGGATGGTAAGCTATGGAGCGAGAAGTAACACAGGTCAGGCTATACCCATCGTGAGGTGAGAGTATAGCTATGGTGCAAGGAGTAACTCAAGGGGGCATTGATCACACTATCTATAATATTCCCCATTTCCCCGAGTAGTATACGGATCCGGACATAACACGTCATGGCACGAGATTCCCTAAGAAGGTAGCTACTCCTTCTCAGGAATCGGTGTCAATACAAGTACAAGAACAAGATCGAGCAAGTACCAGTATCCCAAGAAAATCCAAGAATGACATCTCATGACAGGAATCCGGTATATACTAGTCCGTGAACTATCGTGACTGAGAATCAAGTAAGACACTACGACTGAATCGGATATAGCAGATATCAAGACAATGAAAACTATCAGTGAATGTACTCGCCTACGGTCCTGAGCTGTCAATGGGGTCGATGCTCAGAGTGATGCCACAGACCTAAGATAAGATATATATAAACTAATTAGGGTTCAACAGTGTTAGGCTTGATTCTATAGTATAAGCTACGCAATCTAGGTCAGACTCAGTCAACTAAGTCAAACTAGGCCACAATAAGTCAAACCAAGTCAAACTAGGTCAAACTGGGTCAATGGTTAACTTACAGTTGACTTTTGGTCAACTGGTCAACTCTAGGTCAAAACTAGTCTAAACTAGGTCAAATGTTGACTCTACTTCGACGTTCAGTCAAAGCAGTCAACCATGGTCAAACAGGGTCAAGGATAGTCTCTATAAACATCTACAGGGTCAACACATTCAATTTCAGTGATTGGGAAATCACTGAAATCGATAGATCCTAAAATACCACAAAGGAGAAAGATTATAATAATAGGGTAAAAACCTACAGATGTTGTCGGATGATAAAACTAACATCACCAACGTGTCCAGAATGGTCAAATCAGCTAGGATAGCCTGTCCAAAAGTCTAATTTGGACACAGGGGCAAAACGGTAATTTTGGGCCAAAATGATGTCCGCCGTTGGACACACTTTGCACCGAAAAACGTGCCGAAATAAAAGTGTACAAAACCTAGCAAATTATATGTCCACGAATCCAGAATGACGATACGAACCCAACGGTATATCCAGAATTGGATTCCGTTGACCCGATCTCAAATTGGTCCGTTGACGCGGACACTTGGTATCCGGTTTGCACGGAAATGCGTGCCGGAGCAAATGTCTTCAAAACTCAGCAAATTATATGTCAACGAGTCCAGAATGACGATACGAACTCAACGGTATATCCGGAATTGGATTCCGATGAGCCGGCGTCAAAAAGTCCCGTTGACTCAGAAAGTGGGATCGGCTTTACACCGAAATGCGTGCCAGGGCCCACGTTCTCTAAATCAGGCAAACTTTATATGAAAACATACCAGAACGACGCCACGAGTCTACTGGTGGTGTCAGAAATTGAATCCGGAGTCCCGGGTTCAAAAATGGAATTTTACAAGTGCAACACTAAGAATTCGAACGACCAACTTTGGCGTCGAATTAGACCGACCTAACGAGCTCAAACTGAAATGAAATCTAAAGGGGGCAGGAAGAGGGTTATACCAGCTGTGCACCGGAACTGGTGGCGCGCAAAACGGAGCTGCGACGACGAAGATACGAACCCGCGAAGTTGGCGTCGCGAAACTGTCCAAAAACAGTTCAAATTAAAACGTCAACTTGGTGGCCAGTTTTGAGGTATCAAACGACGAAATTAACGGTTGAAATTTGAGAGGGATGAAGGGGTATATACCGAGATTGAGACGGAGCGAAGAAATCGCCGATCCAACGGTCGGATTGTTCGAAAAATTGGCGCGAAGTTGCTATCGCGAAACGCACTTTCTGAATTTTTTCTTCGCGCGCGTCACGGCGGGATCCCATGCAAAACGCACGAATCGCCCGTTTCCCGCATCGGGGACGACGGAGGCGGCAAGAGGGGCCTCGCCCGAGGTCGCCCGGCCATGGGGGGCCGGCCACGGCCGGCGGCGGCGGCGCTGCACCGCGCGGCCTGCCGGTGCGCGCGCGGCCTGCCGGTGCGCTGCTGTCGCAGCCTTTGCTGCGAGCTGCTGCTGCTGCAGCCGTGGCACGCCGGCCACGTGGTGGCGCACGGCGGCCAGGCAGCACGGTTGAAGTGGTGGCGGTGGTTCGGGTTAGGGAGGAGGTGGTGGCGGCTAAGTGATTGTGATGAAGGTGGTGGTGTTGGTAGTGTAGTTGATGGTGGTGTGATGGGAAGATGATGGTGAAGGTGATGGTGGTGAGTAGCCATGGAGGGAGGAGGAAGGAGGAGATGGAGTGGGCTGTGCTCGGCCAGGGAGAAGGTGGTCGGCCGAGCATGGAGGGGGTGGCCTGATGATGAGGGTGGTGGTGTTGGTGTTTGATTGTTTTAGAAGAGAGAGAGAGAGGTAGTTATTTTATATGAGTGTGTGTGTGTGATATTAATGAGGGAGGAAGAGAGAGAATGGGACTTTTAAATATTAGAAAGAGAGACGGGGGGAGAGTGCTGTACCAGTACGGGAGAGGGAGAGGGATGATGTGAGGGGTGAGAGTAAGAGAGAGAAATTAGATATTTAGAGAGGGAGAGAATAGATATTTATATATAGAAGTGAGTGTAGATATTATTATTAGAGAGAGAGTAGAGAGAAAGTAGAGAGAGAAAATAGGTCGGCTGGCATTGGGTTGAGGGGGGTTCTCTTTGTGTAATTGGAGTGAGAGAGTAGGATAGAGAGAGAGAGAGTTATCCATATATATATTATACATATATATATATTTGAAATGGAGAGAGAAAGAGATATTTATATAAAATAATCGTATTTTCAAATAGGGAAAAATGCAGACACATCAGTGGGATATATGGGCAGTTATGGTAGGGTCCATGCCAAACTGGGTCGGACGTTGGGCCAAGTTTGGACAAAGTCGAAGCCAAGATTTAATTAAAATAATAATTTTAAACCAAATTAAATCATGGATGGGTGGAAGCACAAGGAAGATCAAATCGGTGGCACGCAAGTGGCACGTGCATAGTAGGCTCAAAACAGGCCAGGGCCATATATTGGGTCGACTGGATTGGACCGATGTCGGGCCCGGAAATTAAGTTGGAAGTTAAGTCACGAATTACGGCAGACGATAAATTGGTCTAAATTGACCCGAAGTTGCGCGAATCAAATGGAGCACAAGGGAACAAGTTCGAGTGGGACACGAAATATCACTGTGAAGATAATCTCGTCTACTACAAACTCCAAGAAGGAAGTTTCCAGAGACTGGCATCCCTGATGCTCTAGAAATCCAAGTCACGGTAAAGAGCATTAAATCAAAATTAATCAAATCGAAATTAATTATATAGAAATGAATTATTGAAAATAATTCATTGAAAAATTCGAAAAATAATTCGAGAAATTTAGGGGGCTTACAATTCTCGAATTCGCCACCATGATCGCTTCTAATACGAGTGATCATGTAACCTTTTTCATTATGTACTTTCTTGCAAAAGGCGACAAATTCGGATAATGCATCATTCTTGCGTGTCAAAAAGGTATACCCACGTGTATCTAGAGTAATCATCTACAATTACAAAAGCATATAACTTACCTCCGAGGCTAGCAACTCTGCTAGGACCAAATAAGTCCATATGTAGCAATTGTAGAGGTCTAGTAGTACATACTTCGTTTACTGACTTGAATGTGGATCTGGTAGCTTTGTTCTTTTCACATTGGCTGCATACCGAATCCTTCTTGAATGTTATGTCCGGTAAACCGCGTACTAGCTTCTTCGTGGATAATCTTGAGATTGTGTCCATATTTGCGTGACCGAGTCTCATATGCCACAGATGACTCTCATCACTTTTAGCCATTAAGCATCTACCTGAAATGTTAGTTTCTTCCAACAAATAGAAAACATATATGTTGTCTTCCCTGATACCTTCAAAGATAGTACTACCAGTTGAGCTATCAACTATAGTACATTTGTCTTTGCCAAAGTTGATGCCAAAACCATGATCAGCTAAATGACTTATGCTGAGTAGATTATGTTTCAACTCGGTAACCAGACAGACATCCTTAATCACAGGATAGGGAGATTTACCAACATCACCGATACCAATGATATACCCTTTCAAGTTGTTACCGAAGGAGACATAACCTTCCTTCTTCTTCTTCTTCGACAATGTTGCAAATAATGTAGCGTCACCGATCATATGCCGTGAACAACCGCTGTCGAGGATCCATTTGCTTTTAGCATGTGAAAGGTGTTCCACCTACAGAACAATTTGCAGATGAAACTTTTGGTACCCATTTCTTGTAGGGTCATGAAATGTTAGCTTTTGGTATCCATGCATAAATATTTAAATCAACAAGCTTTCTGATTCTACATGCAGGAGAAATATGACCAGTAAGGCCACAATAATGACATTATGCATGTTTAGTGTTGAAAGCTGAGTAGTGTGCATGGTTGGTAGGTTTAGGTTTTCTAGTATAGAAGAAAGCATACCTATAATCCTGTTTGGGCTTAACCTTTTGGGGTAAAGGTTTGATATGGTTAGGTCTGACAGTGTTTGGTTTGGGAATGTTCCGATTATTCGGTAAGTGACACGTGTTAGGGTAGGAAGCAGCAGTCTCAGGCTGTTTTCCTAACCTAATTTTCAATCTTTTGGAAGTGTCATACAACTTAGTATAGTCAGAAGTGAGTGCTTCCATCCTGACTTGTGCACTTTGAAGACTTTTCTTCTCTTTAGAAAGTTCTTCTTTCAGTTGGTCAATAACCTTGTCTTTTTCTTCGGATGACTTGGTAGTCTCGTGTAATAAGAGCTTAATAGAAGAAAGCTCACCAGACTCACTAACATTATCTTTAACCTCAGCTAGTAGGTCGGTAAGTCTTCTTATTTCACCTTTGTACTCTTTGAGTACCTTCTTAGAGGTCTGATATTTGCTACGCAGTTTCCTGTAATCACTTATCAGTTCACTGAAGGCTTCTCCTAATTGCTCAAAGGTGAAGTCATCATATGTATCAACTATAGGTTCAGAGAGTACCTGATCGGATGCCATAAAGCATACATTTGCAGCGTCTTCTGATTGTTCATCTTCTGAGTCGCTGGCTTCACTTTCATGCCATATGCTGGTATTGGCATACTTTCGAGATGTTGATCTCTTCAGGTTTCCTTTCTCATACTTGTTGCTCTTCTTGCTTGATGATGAGTTTGTAGGACAATCCTTCTTCATGTGTCCCTTCTTCTTGCAGCCATAGCAGACAACATCATCTTGATACCAGTTGTTGCTGCTATTGTTTTCTTTGGCTTTCTTCTCATATCTCATGAATCTTTTGAATTTCCTTGCTAGGAGTGCTTGATCTTCAGCATCAGATTCACTGCTGTCTGAATTACCTTCAGCAGCTTTTCTGTGCTGAGCCTTGAAAGCGATCATCTTCTCCTTTGGTGTAGGCTCTTCAAAATCTTGTAGCACCAGTTCATGAGTGAGTAGCTTACCCATGAGTACTTCGAGTGTCATGGTAGTGAGGTCGTTTCCTTCAATGATTGCAGTAGCCTTCGGAATCCAGTTCTTTGTAAGTGCTCGCAGGAGTTTGCGAATCTTTTCATGGTTACTGTAATCTTTGCCTAGGGAGGACAAAAGATTTACAATATCTAAGAATCTCTCGAACATCTGAGTAATTGTTTCGTTGGGCTTCATCTTGAACGCCTCGTACTCCTGAGTAAGTCTGCTGACTTTTGATTCTTTGACTTGAGTCGTGCCTTCATGTGTGACTTCAAGAAGCTTCCACACTTCATTAGCAGTTGTGCAGATAGACACCCTGTTAAATTCAGTTCTGTCTAAAGCACAAAATAAAGCGTTAATAGCACGTGCGTCAAGACTGGCCTTTTTCTTTTCTTCCTCTGTATATCTGTTATGGGATTTTTCAATTAAAACTCCATCAACATTTATACGAGGTGGCTTTTAATAGCCATCAATAACAATAGACCATAAATCAAAATCAAGAGATTTCAAGAAGAAACTCATCCGTGTTTTCCAATAGGTATAATTTGTACCATCAAACAGTGGAGGTCTATTTGTGGCCTGGCCTTCACTTGTGAATTTCACAGTTGCCATGTGTTGTGCTGTGATCTATATAACAATTAATTAAATGAATAAATAATTGTAATGTTACCTTGCTTTACCTGTAACACCCGCTCTGATACCAATTGTAGGAACGAAATCGTAAAGCAGAATACTCTAGGGGGTGAATAGAGTTGGCAGCGAAATAATGCTAATTAAAAATTATTAGTAGCAAGATCACAGAATAATAATCACAACTAAATAATGTAAAGGCAGAGATAAGAAAGCAAACGCAAAGACAGCGATGTATACTGGTTTTTCTCTGTTGAGGACTAGTCCAGTCGGTAGAACTCTTGCTACCAGTTGAATCCACTATTGGCAAAACCGCAAGTTTTCTTACGAAGTCCTTGCAACTTCTACAACGCGAGCTTTGATACGAAGAACTCGTCCAACTTCAATTGTGAAGAGGTTTTCTTCTATCAAGCCTTCTGATTACAATCACTCAGAAACTTCTAGACCGTACCGCACTGGCAAATCGACTAGAGGATTGTAACTGGCTTGGGATCTGAAAATTAAAGCTCGAGAAAAAAAACTCTTTGGAAGACAGTAGGCTTTAAATAGAGAGAAGATTGAAAGTGAATGAGTGAGTTAAAATGATCGAAATCCTTCTCTATTTATAGGAGTTCCAAAGACAGAATTCTGGCAGAATTCGGACAGAATTCGGGCAGAACTCGATGAGCAAATCTCGTTCAAATCCGCAACTGCAGGAGGACCAAGTTCCAAGGAATTCAAAAATCAAAACGGCCACTAACCGAA
Organism: Iris pallida; assembly: GCA_029216955.1. NCBI lineage: Eukaryota > Viridiplantae > Streptophyta > Magnoliopsida > Asparagales > Iridaceae > Iris > Iris pallida. The sequence continues at coordinate 9,008,480 of JANAVB010003599.1, read as the reverse complement.
CTCTGGCCGAACTCTGGCCGAACTCTGGCCGAGTTCTGTCAGGGTTAGGTTAGGGTTTTTCAAAATAGATTTTGGGGAATTTTGAAAACCTTTTTGGAGCTTTTGTAAATACGAATGTTTTTCAAAACTAAGGACATTTTTAAAAACATTTTGAAATCATTTTGGAATAGCCTATTTGCCAGTACGACTCGGTGTACAATGTATTTCTAGACTCAATAAAATAAAAGATTACATTGCTCAAAGAAATACATACTCGAACAGGCAAACAACGCTTCCGTCTTGAACTGAGTAGATAGCCGTTCTTGATCATGTCCAAGAGTCCGAGATATCCTGACTAGCTCCATATATCGAGACAGAGTTTGATCAATTATTAAAATCAGTTTGACCACATGACCAATGGGCCAACAGACGTCAGTGCAGCCAACCGGTCGCTCGCTTGAAGCAAGCCTAAGGCGAGTGGCTGACCTCCTTCGTCTCGTCCCTCTACTTCAAAACTCAATATGTGAAGTAAATGAATGCTTGTCATAATAGTGTAGAATCAAAGAAATCGTGGCACGATTCTTCACGAAACACTTGCTATCAAACCGCCGGTTTTGAAAACGGAAAACGTGTTTTCTTATACACATCCACTTAGCCTATGCAAAACAATGAATGAATCGATTAACGTTTATCGCAACGATACGACTAAGGAAGCAAAATCGACTAAGTCTAAAAGAAAACGGTCATTGGACAACTTGTCGACAAGGTGAAGTTTCCTCGAACGGTTGCCTAGGCCAAGGGACCGATTCGGCCCGGGAGGAACGAGTGTAGCAGCGCCAACCCTTCATCGGCGCGAGTTATGCGGGCACTTTCGCACAGGGCTCGCTACCCGACGCGAAAGGGGCGTCGTCTAACCAATGCTATAGTCCGTGATGGCTTGACATTGCCAGTGGCCTTCATACCCCTTCACTACTTAACAGGTGCACGGGACACGAGATGAATATGATAGTTGCTTAATGATATACAGTTTCATATGCTTGCCTCAAAACATGTTAACATGCAAATCGAACAGGATGGTTAGAAAGATCATTGAAATAGCTAGCTAACATGTTTACGAAACTTCTTAAATCAAAGCCCGGCATCACGTCCGGGGGACGATTATCGATTCGACGGAATCGGGACGTGACAGAAGTCGATGGTGTTAACGCTTCCAAGTTGCTGCTTAATTGGATCATTGACTAGAGACAGTTTGCCGTTTTTGTCTGTAAAACGTAAGACCGTCTGACGTTTAAACGTTTTCATAAACTTGACATCCTTTCCAGAGTTTCAAGTTTCAACAAAGTTTGGGTCCGTTTGGATATATTTTCTGAAAATAATTTTCAGAAAATCTGTTATAAAGTAGTTTTCTGAATGTACAGATTCTGAGTTTGTGTTTGGTAACTTTTTTCTGGAAAATAGTTTTCTGAAACGAACGTTAAACATTCTGTTTGACAAAAATTCTGTTTAACACTGTAGAAAATTCAACCAAGAATAATTTTTTGAGATATTTTGAGTCGCACCCCACTTGTTTTACCCAAATTCAAGGTGCACCCCACTGCTTTACCATAATGTACGACACTCTCCACTTTTGACGGTTTTCGTCTTTCGTTAACGGTCAACTCCTTTGACCCTTTTTTTGGACGAAAATGTCCTCTTCTTTCCCGCGACCCCCCCGTTCCAAGCAGGGGCGGATCCAGAAACTAAAACTGGGGTGGGCTACAATGGATTAGGGTGGGCTAACCTATATAAAAAAATTCAAAAATTCAAAAAACATATGGAAGAAAAGAGTAAATTTTTGTTTTTGGGGTGGGCTGAAGCCCACCCCACCATATGGCTGCATCCGCCCCTGGTTCCAAGACACCCCGCTGCGCGCATGCTCCCGCCGGCTGCTGTCCACCCCCTCCCCGCCCCACCCCCGCGCCCCCCTCCACCTCTCCCCCCCCCCCCCCCCCCACCACCCCCTCCCTCCGTGCTGCCCGTCGTGCGCTCCCGCTGGCGGCTGCCGCCGCTGCTGCTGCTGCTGAGCGGGAGCGGGGGAGGGAAGTGGAGCAGGGCGGGGGCGGAGGGGGCGCGGGGAGGGGGCGGAGTGGGGTGGAGGCGCGACAACGGCGACGGGGGAGCGGGGGAGGGGGCGGAGCGTGGTGGAGGCACGACAACGGCGGCGGGGGAGCAGGGGCGGCGGGGGAGCGATGGTGGTGTTGGTGAAGGTGAAGGTGAAGGTGAAGGTAGTGGTAGTGGTGGTGGTGATAGTGAAGATGGTGGTAATGATGGTGGTGGTGGTGGTGATGGACGCGGCAGCTGCGGTTCGGGGGTGGGAGCACGGCAGCGGCGGGACGGGGGCGAGGGCGCGGCAGCGGCGGGGCGAGGGCGGGACGGGGGTGCGACAACGGCGGCGAGACTGGTTTGAGTTTGTGGGAAGATGATATTTTCGTCAAAAAATTATCGGTCAAACCCTTTGACCGTCAGTTATGGACGGCTTCCGTCAAAAGTGGGAGGTGTCATACATTATGGTAAAGCAGTGGGATGTAGCTTGAATTTGAATAAAGCAAATGGGATGCGGCTCAAAATTTCTCTAATTTTTTTTTTATAAATTACAAAATTTTACACGTCCTAACTTTGACGGATCATAGCAGAGCGGAGCAGAGGCATATAGGAATCCTTTTGCAGCAACATTTGATCAATCACACTCAGCCCTTTCCCCCAAATGCTTGGAACAAAATACCATAATAACAATCTTAAAAGACTCCGAACACAACAAAGTATCATTAAACCCCCTAATCTTCTTCCTAATTTCATCTCCGTACAAAAAATCCAATTTCCAAACACAACAAAGTATCACTAAACCCCCTAATTTTCTCCCTAATTTCATCTGCGTACAAACTCCAAACACAACAAAGTATCATTAAAGCCCCTAAGCTTCCAAATAATTTCATCTACATAGAGCATCATTAGAATATCGTTAGTAGATAGTGCTCAAAATCTTATCTCGAGGTCCATCTTGAAAAAAAAGATAAATATAGAATGTGTTGGATTTGTATAAAAGAGTAGAAAATGGTAAAATAAGCTTTGGTCCGAAAGATTATGTGATCAAAATTAATGTAAAAAAAATAATATATAAAAAATAATGTAAATTTAGAATTGGACTCCAAATTGGGACTTACTATTATACAAAATGATTTCTTACATTCTGAATCTAAAATTTTTTGGGTCCAACCTATGGCTCTTATGGGTGGATTGGACCTGAAATCTAGAAATTAAAACCTAAGGTGGATCTTACTATTCTACAAAAATGAGCTCCTACATTCTAAATCTAGAATCTAGAAAATGGGTTGAGCCTTACTAATGATGCTCTTGGTGAGGCTCATCCCTTTGAAGCTCATTTGGCTGAATAGTAAGTCCATTTTTTGTCCCAATTTCTAGATTTTCGGTCACATCCCACCCATAGGACCAAAGACTTGGATCTCCCAATTTATAGATTCTAGATTGTAAGAACTCATTTTGTAGAATAGTAAGTTCTATTCCTGGCCTCATTTTCTAGATTCTAAATTTTACATTATTTTTTATCAACAAAATTTTTTGACCACACAATCTTTGAGACCGAAGCTCACTCTATCAATTTTTTTTACTATTCTCATATAAGCCCAATCCCATTCTCCATTTGCCTTTTCTACATTTACCCTTTTTTTTTTAATTTGGGCCTCAAAATAAAATTTTGAGCACCATCTACTAACGACGAGCTGACAAACTCCAAGGCTCCAAGTAGGGGTGAGCATCGGTTCGGTTCGGTTCAAACCGAACCGAATATGTGAAAACCGAAATAACCGTTAACCGTATTTCTCAAAACCGAAAATCGAACCGTTTTTATAAAAACCGAACAAAACCGAACCGAATTAATTCGGTTCGGTTTTCGGTCGGTTCGGTTTCATGGGCCAATGTGCATGGCCTTCAAGTTTTTAACAAAATGAGCCTATTTAAATAACAAATTTTTAAAAAATGTATGACATTATTGTATTTATGAATTGTTATATTACATAGAGTGAAAGATATTAATATATATAGATTGATGGTAGATAGAGAGAGTGCTCAAAGAAGCACCGACATAGAATAGGAGAAGAGAGTGCGCTCAATTAGGGGTTAATAAACATTAGTATATGTATATTGTGGATAGTTTGATAAATTACTAAATGTAAATCGGTTTTCGGTTCGGTTCGATTTTTCGAATGAAGAACCGAAAACCGAACCGTTATTTCAAATTTTCAAAATTTTAAACCGTAAATCGAACCGATAACCGAAAAACTGAACCGTTTGTCATATTTCGGCTCGGTTCGGTTTTCAATTTTCAACCGTTATATGCTCACCCCTAGCTCCAAGCACAACAAAGTATCATTAAACCCCCTAATCTTCTCCCTAATTTCATCTTCATACAAACTCCAAACGCAACAAAGTATCATTAAACCCCCTATTATTCTCCCTAATTTCATCTCCGTACAAACTCCAAAAGTTTGTTTTTTTTAAAAATAATAATATAATATATATGTCTCTCTCTCTTCCTTTCTTTTCAGTGCGATACAAACTACACATTGCACGTTTCTCTTCCGCAACTACGCCATTGGCGACCTCGAAACCCTAGAAATATTCGAACCGGACGGACGTGGCCCCTCCTCCCGCCGGATCCACCGCCGATTCGCTTCCGGCCGGCGAGGATCTAGGGTTTCGGAACATGGTGTCCTGCGAAGCGGCGGCGGCGGCGTCCTCCGATGACGATCAGTTGTTGTCACGTGAGTTTCTTTTTCCCCTCTTTTGTTTGTTGTTTCAACTTTGCAGAGCTGTAGTGTGGGATGTATATGGATGCCATCTAATGAAGAAATGTTTGTTTTTGAGCTACTAATGGTCCAGATACTAATTTTAGTATGTTTTTGCTAGATCTACTGGTACAATCTAGGGTTTTGGAAGTTGGATTTGCAGTAATAGGGAAAAGTAGGGATTTTGGAGAAGCTTGGTATTGTTAGGGTTAGGTTCTATGAAGGAGAGTGGCATGAAAAAGATGATTTACGAATAGGAAGTATTTAGAGAAGAGGAGATACACCTCGAGAAAAAAAGTTTGTTTTTTTCTTTTTCTTTCCATTCATAGACTTGCAACATCAAGAGAGAAAAAAAATCTAGGAAGCACGGACACTATGTCATGCCCGGGACCCGAATTGGACTCAGCAGCAGGATACCCCAAAATTAGTGTATAGTGTCGTTTCGTGTCTGTACGAGCATATCTGTTTTGTGCCTCATTCGTGTTCGTCACATACGAAGGAAAAATGCTTGGGAAGCTGCCAAAACTTTCGGTGCTTTTCATGCATGACGCGGGGGGGCAATATTTAAATAAATCACTGTAATTTCACTGAGTATCTCGTTGTTGCAAAGTTGCTCTCTTCCAAATTAGCATATTAGGTAATATGATATTTTAACAATTTTCAGTTTATAATGGAATAAGTTCGGGGGAAGAAGTTTATAAGAGGAAGAGGGGGAAGAAGATCTGTTTTTTTTCCTTTAAAAATGGAGAAAACATACTTAGCAAATATTATCAAAGTGAACCTAACAAATCCAGACGTTCTCATCTGTTGTCGTCAACTAGCTGTACTTGCCACTTTGTTTGAGGAGAGGCGGGTGATGTAAATGGATTAAAGTTAGGAAAAAGGAAATTGTAGGCGGTTAGCGAAAGTGGTTAATTACTTATTGTTTAATCCGGGTTGGCTCCTCGTCCAGATACAGGTTAGGATACTTTAAACACCCAAACATAAGGTTTACATAGTGGGTTTGAATATGGTATTTTATTGGCTATATACCCCCCACCTTGACCACGTTTAGTCTGGTCCACTATAAGATGTTGCTTAGGCAAAAGCAATTTGCCAACACCCAGGTTCAAAACATCACACTGCTGTAGATGATACTGCTGCTACATAAAGCTATTACTTTCCTGACTAGCAAACTGCAAATTTTCTTTCTTATACACTTTGTTCTGTTATGCCACAATACAGTAACTGCATATACTCATACCGTAATTAATTGAAGGTTTACCTCACTTCAGAAATTGTCAAGTAAAACTGTTTATTGTTTGACAAATCAGGAGATGGACCAACCTTAATGGCTATAAATTTCTAATGTTAATACGTCCCAGTGTTTCAGCGTTGTCATGTTAATTAAGCTTTTGAGAGAAATTGAGTTTGTATGTGCTCTTAATCTTCTTTTTGCCTATAAATTTCATGAATGCTTTTGCAGAACTTCATGAAAAGCATCTTATGGATCTGCAAAGCTTGACATTGACGACGCAGCCTTTCAAAACATGCAAGCTTTTTATTGTTGCTAGTTCCAAATACATGAAACGTTCACTTCTTTATCTATTGACGAAAGGTGCTTGGTTTTCTGCTTTAACTATCCTGGCAGTGGCATTTGGTTTCTTTCTCATGACTGTGGATGGCTCTCATGAGAAGGTATGCAACTTCCATCTCTGTTATTTACTCTATTCATGTCCAAGTATTCAGTCCATATCAGTTGATCAAAGTTCTCCTGTTCACATGTGATATTGAGTTGAAAGTATAAACTTGTGTTTTCCTGCTACCTTTTAGACACTTTTAGAAAAAAAAAACATAATTATGTAGTCTGGAATATATTATTTATAAATTGCATAAAAGTAGCTTTTATCATTTTGTTGGTTGCTAGTACATGCCTAGATAAAATTTCAAGTCATTTCAGTTGCAACTGATCCTGCTTTTGATTGAAGTTGTTGAAATGGATTTGGTTGATCATTTATGTTTAACTCGTTTACTGGCTTGGATGTGTGCAGCATGTTCAGACTTTCTTTTCTTATTCCACATTTATATTGTGGTGGGTGTCACTTGGCGTGGCATCATCAATTGGACTAGGTAAGTGTAGTAGCATACTGTAGCAACTTGTTCTTGACTATTTAACTTATATTTTCCTTTTTGTTTGTTAAAGTAAACTGGGGCAACCATTTTTTTCTGCAACTGATGGCATATATTCATAATCTTTGGCTAATCATCTGCTTAGTCATATTCATATGTTTCTTTTCTTCAGTTTTTTGTTTATTAGTGCTTCAAGTTTGAATTAACAAGTACTAACTTCTCAAGTAACCTTGAAATCATAATGCCATGAATTAAAGAAGTTGCGTATGTAGTTCATGAGCATAGGGTTAAGTGTTGAAATCAAGGGAAGCCTGAAATAAACATCTGAATGCTCAACTGATTTTTATGGACTCCAATCCTGAGGGTCCTTAGTGTTGAAAAGAAGAATATGTAAGTTCATTGGTCCACAGGTTGGTAATTGAGATTGTCCATCCACTGGTTTATTGAAGTGGTAGGCTTTAAGTTACTTCCCACTAATTTGGTTGTTTTCTGTCTAATCGACAGTATCCAAGCTTATGAGCTAAATTAGGAAAATGTGGGAGAGAATAGTTGAGCAATTACCAAGAAAGAGGAGCATTTTTTTTTACAATCAATCTGATTTTGTAGCTGACCCCAAAAAATTGGTATAAAGGCTTTGTTCTTCTTGTTGTAATCTGGTTTTGGGTAAGGCGGTATACAGTAGAAGCTATTTTCAGAGAAAATAAAGATATACATATGGTTTTATTGACTTAGAAAATGGTTATGATAGGGTCCTTGGGAGATTATTTGGTGGATTTTGGGGAAGAGGTATTTTAACTGTGGCGGTATGGTAACACTGGTAAGGGAGCGGAGGAGTGGGCTTGTTTTCAATTCCAGCCCGGAAAAATAAAATTGGGTAGGGGGGGGGGGGGGGGGGGGTCCTGGTGTTAGTAGCCCAGGACGGACGGTCATTAATTGACTTGGCCTTATCTCAAACAAAAAATATGTATTTAGATTTTTCAAGGATATTGCATGTAATGGAGTTGCAGCTATACTGTGGGCAGTTGGAGTTTATTGTATAGAATTTATTATCTTATGAATTCTATTTAGTATACATTTGTAATCTTTTTTCAGCATAAGTTTAAATATGTGGTCTACCCCAAGAACTGATGATTTATACTGATTTTATGCAGGATCTGGTTTGCACACATTTGTGCTGTATTTAGGCCCCCATATTGCTTTTTTCACTATCAAAGCCATGCAATGTGGCCGAGTTGATCTGAAAACTGCTCCATATGATACGATAATGCTGAAAAGAGGACCGTCATGGCTGGACAAGGGTTGCTCAGCATTTGGACCTCCATTATATCCTTCTGTACCTGGTTCACTGGTTAAGATACCAGTCAGTAAGCTGCTTCCTCAGGTTCAGCTAGAGGCCATCCTTTGGGGGATTGGAACTGCACTTGGGGAGCTTCCACCTTATTTTATCTCAAGGGCAGGTAGACTTTGTGATAAATGCTCTTACATGTGACTACTGAGTCTATTTGACATGAATATACATCTATTGCTTGTAGCTAGAGATGACAACATTCTGGGCTAACGTGCAAATAAGACCCAATTGCATTGAAGCAACTTGGTAATAGAGGATCTTGCATATATGACCAGTTTTGCTTGTATGAGCATCCCCGTACCCCTGAAAACAAAGGTCGTGTCATAACATTCTACTAGTAAAAAACGTTTGAGCTTTAGTGTATACTCTCCTTAAGTTTGATGTTCGTGATTGTGGTAGAAAAACCCAGAGAGAAACCTAGAAACTAGGATGCAGTGACAACATGAGCTAAGCATATCAGTATCCATGGTGAGAAAGATCTCCCTTTTGGCCTCATTTGGTTCGCGGAAAGGAAAGGAAATCAATTCCTTGTTCTTTCCCTTTCCTTGGGAAATTGCAATTTCCATCCATTTTCCTTTCCGGTGTTTGGAGAGGACAAAGAAATTAGGAGAAAATTGAATTCCCTAGACTGGGAAAGTGAATCCTTGGTTGGATGGGGGGACCACTTTCCCCCTTATTTCCTTTCCTACGGGAATCATTTTCCTTTCCTCATACTTTCCTTTGACATCCAAACATAGGATGCGAATGACTTTCCTTTCCCAACCCCATGATTCCACCAACCAAACGAGGCCTTTGTGTATACACCAGATAAGTTTTATACTTCAAGTATCTTACATTTCACAGTTATGTGCTTTTAGCAGAATGAGGCACATTTAGTCCAGATATGGTCAGAAGATGCAATAAGTTTATTGTCCACCATGTAAGGCCGAGTTTGGTTGCACATAATATAGTACGCCTGTGCTTTCAAAGTTGAGTATCTAGCCAAGAATATGGTATTGAGATAGCTTATATGTGTGCCCCGCTTATGCAGGGTCTGGGAGGGTCATTTACATTTTGATTTTTCTGACTTGTTACGTTCTAGCAGCCAGATGAACATGGGTGTGGTAGGCTCTGGTTTACTAACAAACTTTCTAGTTAGTCTTAATAGTTTGCAGCACCATCATCTTACCCTAGGAAACATGGTCACTCCAAAATGGACATCGTATCGTGTCCATAACGAACACATATTGGACACGAACACTTCAAAATACACTAGGACACATCAATAGTGGTGGTATGTCTGGGTTTGACGTTTCTTTTTGGCCTTGTGCCTTATACGTGTCTTTGCAATCATATGACCTATTTTCCTGTTCTCCTTTCACGAATGTTTCGTCAGTGTATTCCTCACCGCAGTAAGCAGTTGAGTAAAAGGAAAATCTGTAACTATACGATACTGCAAACTGTGAGGGGGCATTGCTGCAAATTGAATTTGTAGCAATGAGTTCACTTACTGAAGTACTTGCTCATATGCTGCTTGACTTGGTGGTTTCTGAAGACTTCTGCAAGAACTTACAATGTATCTTAACTTTTCTTATACATTAACCACCACCACTTCCAAACATATTCTAGGGAAAATAAAATAGAGCTTTACTCCGACCTTTACCATAGATAATGTTTCCAACACTCTGAGTCAAATCCGAGAATTGTGTCATCAGTATGTAGATATTATTGAAAACTTATGATATTATGATAAATCTAAAATGAGTACTTCTTTTGTCAAGATTTGAGCACAACTATCCATTTCGATATACATTCCAACTAACTCAAGAAATTTGCAGCACGTGATTCTGGAGGTAATTTGGAGGTGATGGAAGAGTTAGATGCTACTTCTTCAGAAGATGATGGGGTTTTAACTTCATTTTTAAAGAAAATTAAGCGCTGGCTTCTTTCTCACTCTCAACATTTGAACTTCTTTACAATCTTAGTACTTGCTTCGGTTAGTTTATATTTCCTCTGTTTCTCCAATGTAATATTACATAACTTGATACATGATATAAATGTGTTAGGTTGATAATTTTTCTTATACTTTAGCTTACTCTATAATCGTTGAGGTAAATATAGGTTTATCTAAAAGTTTTTTAATGGGAATAAATTATTTATATTGGTTCTTATTGGATATCCGAAGGTAGCCAGCATATAGATATATTGTGTCAGTCACAGTTACCTGACTGCTTGCTTATATTTGCAGAGTCCCCCAGCATAGATATATTTGCACGCAGACAAACAAAAAGGGGCATACTACACTTTCTTTTAAGCATTCATTTTTTTCATACACTAATTTGCAAATTGCAATAAGTCCTTTTTGTCCTGGGCACTTTTGTTTCATTACACTTAAAAGCCAATTGCATATATTATATTCACTTACTGGGGCACATGTGCTAAAATATAACAGTAGCTGAGTGAGATTTTACCTTTTCCTGTTGCATCTGCAAGGCAATTGGTATACCATTTTAGCATATCACATACAATCATACATTTAAATTTGCAAAGCACCTAATTTCGTAGATCGCACTGGGCTAAAAGAGCTCATTTCTAGTTGTATCTTCTTTCTCATACAAATCATTGCTCTATAATGGTATATAACCCTTAAAATTTGATCTTTACCAGTATAGAGAGTGACTGAAAAAGAGATAACAAGAATACGTAAAAATTTGTTCTTATTGAAGATGTTCCTACAGAACTTTTATCTTTTTATGTTCCCGTTACTCTGTTACTGAGTAGATAAAAAAAAAAAATCTTTACACCCTCCATTTTAATTAGGATGCAAAGTGTGACTGAAATGAGAATGTCATTCCTTTTTGCCTATTGGCTAAATGTGTCATAGAGATGAATGCAAATCATATAGCGAATTCTATCGTCTCACCTCTTCGTCTAGATTCTTCTCTAGTCTAGGGAAATTTGGAGGTGCTCCTTGTATTGTCTACGTAACAGCGATTAGCCTTCTAGGTTTTATGTCAAGGTCACCATCTCTTATAGTTGCCTTGGCAAAGAATTTGACACCGGGATAGAGGGTTGATTTTAGGTTGACAATTTGACATTGAAACATCGTTATTTTTTTTTTTTTGGAGCTTTCTTGCGCTTCCTAGCCTACCCCTTTTTGATGTTGAAAGGGCTGAAAGACTTTGTTCGTGTTGATAAAAAAAAATGCAATTTCCAATGGTTCCTTTTCACTGCAGATGAGGGGTTAATTATCATTCTTAGGTTAGTCATATTGATATGGCTACAATCAGAAAACTTGATAGCGTATCTATGCTAGATGTAATTTACATCATGCTGTAACTTACCGGGTAGCGTCTATTTGTTTTTTGAAGTTTGGGATTATCATGCACAATTCCTAAAGGTTCGATGCGGTTTTCTTTATTGCAAATTAAAATTGATATACACATGGTCTGCACCAGTGTTCTAAAAATCGGCCTAGGCGGCCTGCCGCACCGAAAACCCCCAAATCGGCCTCCTAGGCGCCTGTTCGGCCAAGTCGGCCCCTGTTCGGCCAAAGTGGGAAATTAAAAATTTTGAATTTTGAATTTTGAAATTTCAGAAATTTGAAATTTCAGTTTTGAAAATTCTAAAAAAATTCAGATTCTACAAAAATAATTAAAAAAATCATTAAATTTAATAATAAATAAATAAAATTTCAAATTTCAAAAAATTTCAAAAAAATAATCAAAATTTTTCAAAAATCAAAACCCAAAACTTCAAAAAAAAAAAATTTTCTTCTGTGCGGCCGCCTAAGCGGCCTAGGCGCTAGGCGCCCCTTTGCCGCACCGAATCCGCCTACCGAAATTTATAACACTGGTCTGCGCACAAGTGAGCTACTGGAAATTAGGGAAGAAGGAATTCAATCTATCCTCTTATGAAGATCCAATATGTAAGACTGAGGAAATGATGTTAAGGAGCTTCAATTAATTGAATAATGTGCAAAAGCAACTTTTGTTTCTTGGTTGTCTAAGTTTGAGGCAACTTGGACCTGCATACTTTGGTACAAATTATATGCAATTTCCCTAAACTCAAGTAAGTCACCTCAAATTTTCTGCAGATGAGTACCTTGTACAGTTTTTTTTTAATGAGATATCCCTTCAACATCATTTCAAGTCCTCAGCTACTCTACAACAATGTTAAAGAAAGTTAATAAAAGATACTTTTACCCCTGTAGCTTGAAAGTAGGCATTAATTTTGCATTGAAATCCCTGTGTTTGCATGTAAGACCTTGTCTTAGTTGAAATTAAGCAATCGTATTTAATGATACATTTGTGCAATTATTTGTAATTGGTATGATAAAATTTCTTCAACAAGCAATCTATTCCGTTTTACATTAGAGCTGTGATGTTTTGTATAATTATTCTAACAAGTATTATGTTTGCCAAGTTTATTGCTCACACTAGCATATGTACTACCTTGCAAGTCATGAGTTATGTGATGCACGGTACTACATGTTATTTACTTGGTAGATGGAAAACATCAACTTATCTGTTTTGGCTGTGGTTTAGATCAGCCAAAGTGTGAAACCAAGAACATTTCACAAGCAAGCAGATAAAAGGTGAATTGGGAAATCTTGTTAAAATCTTGACCATGGACTAATACTGGGGTTAACTTTCTGTGGACCTTTGAAGTTTCTGGGCCATCCATAAAATTGTTGATAATGTAAATGACAGGATGGGGTTAACTTTCTGTGGACCTTTTGAAGTTTCTGGTAAGTGCCAAATAAAGCCTATAGCCTACCAACTTTAGCGACTTATCATGGATAAGGATTCTGGAGTATAAAGGACTCGTGCAATCCACAAATGACAACTGTTGTCCAGTAGGAATTTCATTTTGTGTAACTGTTATAATTCTGGAGATTTTGGATGCTGTGATGCATGATGAACTGCTTGATATTTTGAAAGGATGTAGATTAGACTTTACTGCTCACATTAGGATTTGATTTTTTTTTTTTTTTTTCCTTCTTGCTGATAAACCAAGTTAGATGGATGCGATATAAATAGATCTGCTGGAAGTTAGATATCTCACATTGCTACCAAGAACTACTATTACTCCAATTGGTTATGAAGGGAGTAAGGGATTTTTAATGGTCATCTGAAGTAACTTTTGTAATGGCTCCCTCTTGAGTCAGTAATATACTAATAAAGAGGAGCATACCCAAATTTCACTTCTCATCTAGGACAACTAAATTCCATTTGCGTTCTTATACATCCTTATATTTTAGCAATCTCATGTGATTATCCTTTTGGCTATAATATTACATATTTGTGTTTTTTTAAGTTTAACTGCATATGTGTCCAAGTCGATCACCAACTGACAGAACCTGATTCTTTTGATTACTTTTCCCATATCTTATGTGGTAACTAACAGACTTCTGGATTTTAATTTTTTTTACTTTTAGAAATACCTCTAGGAGACTTTAAAAACGGACATGATGACAAGGGTATTTGTCTCGTTCTCAGTTTGGTTACTGAAAAGTTCGATAATCATTACCAAACTGTCTTTCAAAAGAACATATCTGCAAATAACATTGAAAGGTGTATATGCAAGATAATTGTTGCAAGGGAAGGAGATACATGTCAACTTACTGAAAAGTAAGGATATACATTCTTTTTTACCTTGGGGTTTATTTTTGGATTTGTCTGTGTACTACAATGGACAAACTCATGCATGCAGGAGCATGCATACACATGGGTTCATGGAGATATAGATCGCAGGCAGAAATGAAAACTATTTATTGCGTGAACATTGGAAACACTAGTGGTCGAGGAAAAGTCATGGTCTAATGCAACATTTTATCTTATTATTCTCTGCAATCAAGATGCATCACATTATTGATTTATTATATCAAGTTAGAATCACATAATTGATTGATTTTTTTTTTTTTTTCCAATTGAGATAAAGTTACTCATATTTGTCCGTTTGGCAATTTTCTTAAACCAAAATTTTCAATAATCAGTTGAAGAATCTTGTATTTGTCACATTCCCTCGACATTGAAAGTAGCAATTTTTTGGACACTGATTTTTTTGCTGATTAAAATAATGAATATGGTTGAAATTGTCTAATTCTTGGAATTTTTTTCAATGTCTCTAGGTACCAAATCCATTATTTGACCTCGCTGGTATTATGTGTGGACAATTTGGAATTCCCTTTTGGGAGTTTTTCCTTGCAACCTTGATTGGGAAGGCAATAATTAAGACTCACATACAGGTGTGCTCACTCGCTGATCTTTTTTTGCACTTCATTGTGTCCAGTATCCTGCACACATGAACTAAGAGAGCTAATTTTGACCTTGTGTTGACTTTTCTTTCTTCTTTTTAAACTTTTTTTTGGAGTGGGTCGGGGTCTCTTGAAGCACACTTACCTGCTTATCATTCTCTTATTGGTGCTATTGCAGACTGTTTTCATCATCTCAGTGTGCAATAATTCACTTCTTGAGTTGGTGGAAACTGATTTGATATGGTTGCTTGGCCACATCCCTGGGTTCTCTTCTATGCTTCCTGGTATCATCACCAAATTGCACATGGCCAGAGAGAAGTATTTATCTGCCTCATTCCGAGATCCTGCTCTCTCAGATGGGAAGGTATTGTTATTTGCTATTTGATGTTTCCTTGGTTGAATTGTCTGGCAAAGCTACATTCTTAAGCCCAAACCTGAAACATTAGGACTACGGCTTTGCTGGTCAAGTCTAAGACTGGCAGTTGATTGTGTGAGCTTCTATAAGCTCTACAGGGATCATTATCTTCAGCCTTTATGTTTGGTCATGGTTTAATGTATCGGCCGATACTGATCAGATACGGCCATACCGATACGATTTGGCATGTCCCGATCCGATACCGACCGATACCAACATTGGGGGTCTTTTTTCCGGTCAATTCGACAAAGAAAATTAAACAAAAAAGACAAATCAGCAAGGATTTAAAGCATAATAAGGTTGTAAAAACATGTAAAAGAAAAAAAAATCAAACTATTGTATGTAAACCAACCGGTGAGGGTGACTACTAGTTCATTTAATTTCAAAACTACTAAGAAATAACACTGAAAATACTTAAAATTATGCCTAAATGTATATAATATATGTTTTTAAATGTAAATAATTTATTAATAATTATTTGTTTTCCAATACCAAAAAATCCGATACTCCGATCCGAAACCGCCGATACTACCGATATCTCCGATACCAATACTCATAGGAATAGTACGATACCTATTCCGATACCGATACTGTATAAATATTTTCCCAAACTATGTCGACAACAAAAGTACTATACTGAACTTTGCCATCCTTGGATAACGATCTACTTAAACTTCTTGTGTCCTCAGGCGAAGCAGTGGAACCTGTCCTTCGGTACGTTATGGAATACTGTGATACTGCTTATGCTGATCAACTTCTGTGCGAGGATAGTCACGGCTACTGCACAAAGGTATCTTAAAAAGCAGCAAGAATTGGAGGTCAGCAGCAGGCTATCTGCAGTTAAGCAATCCAGTGCCGAGTAAAACTGTACATCTTCTGCACGCCAAATGGATCGTACGTCTACCAGAAAAGTGCGCAGTCCAAAAGCTGCTTTCTCGTCGAGCGACTGCGTGGAAAAGTTGCTTGGTCATGGAAGCCCAGTGTTCTCTATCAGCTTCCTCATTCTTTTCAATGTATAGATAAAGAAGGATTTCAACTCTCTCCATTGTACCAATTGAGAAACTTTATTTGTAGTTCTTGTGCCTAAAAGAGGCAGTGTGTTTGACTGTGCAAGCCTGTTCCTGTTGGGGGTTCTGCTTTTGATTAAAATGTGGCTCAATACGAACTGGAGAATTGGATATTTTGTCATAGTGACCTGTTATTTATAGTTCTTGTGCCTAAAAGAGGCAATGTATTTTGTCATAGTGACCTGTTATTTGAATCCAGCGATTGTTTATGTTTTTCTCATGTTTTGCAGTATCGACTGATACCGATTAGGTTTGGTATGTTCCAAACCGATACTGGTACGGATGGGTTTTTTTTCCGTCAATTCGGTGAGAAAATTGAACGAAAAAGACTAATCAACAAGGTGTAAAAGAATAGTTAAGTTGTAAAAGCAAGAGGTTATCTATCGCACGCAAATCAATCGGCAATAGTGACTACTATTTCGTTGAATTCCAAAATTACTAAGAAACAATACAGTCTTCTTCTTTTTTTTTCCTAAAATTTTCATTATTTATTAATAATAATTTGTTTTCTATTATAAAAATTTGATACTTGTGGATGTCTAAATAATCATTAATCGTAGGAAGGGTCAAATAGTGGTTTTTCTTCATCCATTATAGCTTTACTCTCTGATTTACAAATGCTCAATATTTGGGTGGTAATATTACCTCTCAATATTCATTAAATTGTGTTATGCTGACCAAAACTATGGATTTTAGAATTACAATCACAATGAACAATTAAACAAGAGAACTTATGTAAATTCAAAATATTTAGCAAATTATCCGTCATGAAACTATTTGTGATTACGAGGGGTTTGGTTCGGTTCGGTTGTATTATTCATGGGAATATAATATTTTCATCCAGGGATAATACTACCTCCATAGTAGGAGTGAGCGTTCAGTTTATTCAGTTTCAACCGAACCTAAATAAGTCAAGACCGAATAAACCGAAAGTCTAAAAATACAAAATCGAATAAACCGAACTTATAAAAATTACAAAAATGAAACCTAACCGAAATTAGCCATAACCGAAGTCGAACCGAACCGATAATCCGTTTGATTTGACTATTTTTATTGTTTAACGGCCTGGACCCAAATTTGGGATTGTGGCTAAACTATATCAAAAATTTACAATTTTTTATACATATTTGTTATATTTCAAAGTTGTGCCGAAAGTTGGACTAATGGTTAAATTATCAAAGATGGATTTCAAAACACATACAAAAAATTGTTATTTTCAAAACATACACAAAAATACGAATATTTTTAATTATAAAATATGCATAAAATTGAAGGTATTTAATAATTGCATAAGTCTCGATTTTGGACTAAAACCGAAACCTAAAAGTACATAAACTGGAAAAGAAGAAATTTAAGTATTTTCAAAATCGAAACCGAATGGAATCTTTTATTCTATTCTGTTCTGTTTGGTTCGGTTCGAGGGATTCAAAACTGAATACGAAGAAATATAAGTATTTTCAAAATCGAAACCGAATGAAATCTTTTATTCTGTTCTGTTCGGTTCGAGGGATTCAAAACTGAATAAGAAAATTTTTAAGTATTTTCAAAATCGAAACCGAATGGAATCTTTTATTCTGTTCTGTTCTGGTCGTTCGTTTCAGTTCGATTTGAGGGATTCAAAACTGAATAAGAAGAAATTTAAGTATTTTCAAAATCGAAACCGAATGGAATCTTTTATTCTGTTCGGTTTGGTGTGGTTCGAGGGATTCAAAACTGAATAATGCTCACCCCTACCCACATTGAAAAAGAAGAAATCTAAGTATTTAGATTCAATGTTTTACCTTATAATTTATCTTACTCATGGATTAATAATGAGTAAATTACTTTTCCAACCAATCTATGATGTTGGCTGACATCTTCTAACGGATCTCCAACCATGACACCGATATGATGATGATTTGGATCAATAGGTGACTCGACCAGTCTCGAACCCAATTTGTCGGTGCATACTTTCCTTCACAAAAATATATCATTCAACTCAATCTCGGATATGTTTAATTAATTGTAGAGATATTATAGGAGGAAATTGTAAAGCCACAAAAGCCTCTCTCTCATCCGTGGGGTGTAGTCCATTGGGTACATCGGAAATCCCGTGGAGATGGACCCAATTCGAATTTCCTCCTGATGTTGCTTCACGGTCCGGAGAAAAGGACACCTAAAAAAAAATCTGTCTCTCTCTATACAGGGCCGGGATAGAGGGTTGGGTTGCTCTAGTCGGAGTTAATTTTGGTTGTCCCTTACCCCTTAACTTCAAAAAAAGATATCAAAAAAATTACAAGCTGAAAACTATAAATGTTGTGGCTAAGAAAAATAAGACCAATAATTTTTGACAAATGCTAAGAATCCAGTTGTCTCCGGTTCTGAAGGAGGCATGGAGCTCCGATTCTAAGTTCCTCTCCTGACTCGAGTGCTACTCGAGATCTTTCTAGTGGAATATCAAAATATGGCCATGAGGAATTGCCAGTTCAAGTAACAGGGAGGAGTTGAGGTGGGGGACAATAAAAGTTCTGTTGGCGGAGAGCTGAAGACTCAGGGGCCTAGGGAGTTGCCCTAACTAGAGGGTTGTCCAGGCCTGATGGCTTGTCTGGCTTACTCCAGGACCGACCCTGTCTCTTTATATATATAGGAAAGCACAGTAAGTTGAAAGGAAAAATAAAAAGTAAGAGAGAGAAGGCTTCTTCTTCTTCTTCCTTCTATGAAGATGACTGCCATGGCCCTTGCTTCCTTCTTCTTCTTCCTTGCGAGTGTTGGTTCTTCTTCTGCTGCTCATGTGTACACTGTTGGAGGCACGAAGGGGTGGACTGTCATGAGTCCATCCAACTACACTGCTTTGGCTGCCATGGAGACCTTCCATGTTGGTGACACTCTCCGTAAGTTCTTCCGAAGAACATTTTTGACATCTTAACTTTTGCTATGATGCACTACTATAATAATTATCTTAATGGCACCCATCGTCGGACATTTTTGACATCTTAATTTTTTACTGTTCGATTTAAGTGTCACAACTTTATAAACGACTCTTTTGGAGTACATTTTGTCAGATTTGAAACACATCGGAAACTCTTCAAAAAAACATCTGACAATATAAGTATTTAAATTGTGTTTTTTACTGCAAGATATGCTTTTTGAAGTGGTTTCGATATACTTCAAAATTGACGAAATTTACTTCAAAAAAAAATAATTTATAAAGTTGGAGCTCCAAAATCGAACAACTAAAACTTAAGGTGTCAAAAACGTCTGAACGCTATAGTTGGAATGCCATTAGGATAATTTCTACCAGACTCAACCACATAGAACTCCAAACCACCCCCTCTCTCTCTCTCTCTCTCTCTCTCTCTCTATATATATATATATATATATATATATATATATATATATATATATATGAGTCAACCAACATTTAGTATATATGAGTCAACCAACATTTAGTATATACTAGTCCACTTCAGTCCATCCGAGTTCGAATTTCTGGTTCCGCCTTTGATTTCTACTATATATATGCAGTGTTCGTCTACAACAAGCAGTACCACAATGTGGTCGAGGTGGAGAAGTCCGACTACGACGCCTGCACGGCCGCGGCCGCGATCGCGACGTACGCCACCGGCAACGACTCGTTAACCATCAAGACCCCGGGCATGCACTACTTCCTCTGCGGCGTCCCGACCCACTGCAGCCTCGGCCAGAAGGTCGAAATCTTTGCCACGGGGCACGGGTCCTCCGCCGTGCCGGTGCCCGCGCCGAACGCGGCCGCGAGTCGCAAGGGGCCGGCGGGGCCGCCGGTGGTGTTCGGCCTGCTGCTTGGTGCAGTACTCTCGGCTTGGAGTTTCGGGTTCAATTGATTTATTGATGTGGATGTCAATGTATGGTTGCAACTTATGTTGCGATAAATAAAAATTTATTGTTTGGTTGCGACACGGAAAAAAAAAAAAGAGAATCTTCGACAATAATGAAAGTAGTATTGTAAATGTTATCGTAAGTTGTGTTGCGATTATTTTGGATAAGGACACAATACGGATACATGATACATACATTTTCAAAAGGATACAATTTGCTTACCTATGTTGTACAAATATAAATTTGGATACGGATACAAGCATGATATTGACGTGGACGCCAAAATTTGTTTCATTATTTTACATCAATGATAGCGAATCAAACTGCTTCATTATTTTGCATCAATCATAGGCAAATCGACATCAATGACCACTAAAGTATTCTTTTCTCCGTTGATATTCTCCATCAGGCAAGACTAATTGATCGGTCTTTGGATTCGCCATCGGATGCAGGTCTCATGAGTCATCTGGATTCGTTGTATCTCGGGAGTAACTATTGTGGAGGTAAATTTATTATAAGGACAACTTCTGTAACATGTCTCAAATCTTCACTATTATGAGGGAAAAAAACATGTTCTAAAGACAACGTCTCAAAAGTTTCTCGAGTCTTCAATGCTTTTTTATTCTTTATTTTCTAGTTTTGTTGTTGTTGTTTTTTTTTTTTTTTTTGTAATATAGGAATAATATATCCGACACTTGCAAAACTCTTGGAATGGAACGTGTTAAGAAGGATACTTAACTTTTAAACACATTAAATACATAGAATAATAATCAAATCATTGGAAAATGGTCACAATCACACAAATATTGATTAGTTTACAAATAATTTTGGCTCCATTTCATAAACGATGGTCATATCTTAACTAACTAAAGCTATATATGATGTTTCTTTGAAATGGATTTTTCCGGCAACCACCAATATATATACGACTTTAATCTTGTACTACATATTAGTTGTTCTAGTTCGATATTTGAACCTATTATGAAAATAAAATCATGCTTAATTTGTTAGGTAATAAATGACAAAAGAGTTTGATTTTCATAGATTTTTTTCTTCTTCTTGCTCATGTTGTCCCATGGAAACATAGATCCAAGTATCAACTATCCATCTTTTTTGTCAAGTCATGAGCAATTTGCTTAGATCCCTATCCTCCTTCCTGGACCAGTCATCTTTATTTGGATTTTCACCTCAATATTGCAAATATATCAGTGGCTAGGAACAGTATCCTTATCTTGAAGTAGGAATGTAACTAGCTGGTCCCGAGAGGTCGCAATTGTGCCTATGAGATTATTTTGAAGACAAATACGATATTGTTATTGTTACAAGTACAATACGATCGAAAATCGATCCCTCCGAACTCGATATTGTTATAAGTAGTCCTAGTTATTCCTCTCTCACAATACATTTGTACAAAGTATAATGTAACAGATCAAAATGTTGGATTGTATCTCATTTTCGGTTGAGCGCACAAAAGGGACTACAACGGTGCTGATAATTTAGTCCCACATCGGGTAGGATGTGGATTCATGAGGTGTAGATAATTGGATCACACAGCGCTCCCAACAAGTGACATCAACAACCATAGTTATATGACAGCTTTGGGCGCCTCAAATTGGTTTGAGACAGATGATGCTGAACATTCATGTATATACACGAATATACGATGCTAAGGTACTGACGTGCTAAACAATGGGTAAACACCAACTGCCATGCTAGGTCTGTTCACAATGGCCAAGGTTAATTACATTGCTCGTACAAAGCTTCGGTGAAACATGTAGATATATAAAAGGGTCTTTGCCATGTGGACCGTGCTTTTGGTCAGCAGTCCACGTAGCAGCCTGCCATTGACTGGTCTACCGATAGTGGTCTCCACGCAAATAGGAAAGACGAATGAGGTTCGATCATGTTCACTTGCATTTCATGCCCGCAGGCAGAAACCACGGACTATTTATCATTTCGGATATAAAAACTGATTCCAACTTTGTCAAGTTAAAGAGTCTATGATCTAATTTAAGAAAAATGACAAGTGTTAGGTTTGCGGAAAATAATTTTTTTTTTAAAAAGGTTTTTCTAACTTTTCTTCCGCATCCGAACACAGAAAATGAATGACTTTTCTTTTTCAGACTGGGTTGCCACCCGGCAGCTGCTCCGTGTCCTTGGAGTCGTCGTCTTCGTGACGGTGATCCATGTACCTCTTCCAGTACCAGTGCCTCTTCCAGACCCTCTCGGTCATCTCGTCGACGGGGACGCCCTTGGTCTCGGGCAGGAGGAGCACGGTGAAGAGGCCCATCGCGACGATCCACGCGGAGAAGAAGAAGAAGATCCCGGCGCGCATGTGGCACATCATGGAGAGGAAGGCCTGCGCGATGACGAAGGTGAAGAGCATGTTGGAGCTCACCGCGAAGGCGAAGCCGGCGGTCCGGGTCTCGAGGGGGAACGTCTCGCTGGGGATGAGCCAGCCGAGGGGGCCCCACGACCACGCGAAGCTGGCGACGAACAGGCAGACCAGGACCACCACCCCCGCCGCGACGCTCGGGTGCAGGTCGTTGCTGGCCTTGAGGTTCGCGTGCAGGATGCCTCCCACGGACGTCTGCAGCTCGTCGGAGACTTAGTTACTGAGAATGTAGGCACGTAGAAAATTTTGTACAACACTACTGTTTATGCTTTTAGGGTTAGGGTTAGGGTTAGGGTTAGGATTATCTGTTTTGGACCGAGAACCAAACACAAAATAAAATAAAAAATTCGGTTCGATTTGAAAAATATTCATTCAGTTCGGTTTTAAAATACTAAAAAAAATTATTCAGTTTCGAATTGATCTAAAATCGAATATGAAATAAGATTTATGTTATTAAATATGGCTAATTAGTGTTTAGAGCATCTCCAACCCTATTGTCTTGTTAAGTGTTGTGAGTCTTAGGTGGCTCCTATGTGGCATGAGCCACAAGACAATGTCTTGTTTATGTGGCAAAATTATATCTCAAAAGACAATGAGATAGAAAAATTCTCTCCAATGCAAAAGTATTGAGGAGACAATAAAAAGTATTTTTTTTCAACTTCCAAGACAACTTTTAAGACAACTACTCATCTTCTTTCTTTTTTCTAATATTTTTTATTCATAATTGATGACATGGAAGAGAAGACATTATCAAGTGCATTGTCTAGAACAAGACAATCAACTTCACAATGTCTTCTTTAATTTTTGCCACATAAGCTTCACAATTGACTTGACAATAGCATTGGAGAAGAACTTTTGAATAAAATTTTGTCATTCCTATGTGGCATAACTTTTTTCCAAAGCCACAATAGGGTTGGAGATGCTCTTAGACTCTGGATTTTAAGTACTAACATGTCCAATTAGAGAGTTCGAATCCTGAATAATTATTTTTTGTATTTTTTTCCCATTATACCCTTTCTTTCCGTGCATGGCCATGAAACTTTCTACATAGGCTAAGGGTATAATGGGAAAGATAGAAGAAAAAGAATTTTTTTTTAGGATTTAAACTTTACAAATGGACAAGACACGACTTAACCTCTAAACTTGTATAAAATTCAGGATCTAAACTCTAATTGGCCCTATTAAATACCCTTAATTGTATGCATATTTTATGATTAAAATGAGTATATTTTGAAAATAATAATTATATGTATATCTGTTAAGCCAAGCTATGATAATTTAACAACTAGTGCAACATTGAAATACAACATACATTTTTTTTTAATTTATAAAACTTTAATATAATTTAGCCACAATTCCAACTTTGGACTGACTCATTAAAATATAAAAATATTCCAACCGAATAAACTGAATAAACCAAATCGTTTATCGGTTCAGTTTCGGCTATGACTAATTTTGGTTCGGTTTCAATTTTGGATCTTTCGAATTTTGATTTATTCGGTTGAAACATAATAAATTGAATAGCTCATCCCTAGGATCTATACTGAAAGGAATATTATCAAAAATATTATATTCATGGAAATACTATTCTTAGACAACAAATTTCTGGAAATAATGTATTATAATGTATTACCTTGTTTCTATAATACATTTTCTTCATGGAAATATAAAATTCATACCTTTGGTATATAAATAAAATTTGAATATATACAAAATTCACTAGTATTAATTTTCTGAACTATTCTTGTCCTACAAAATTATAGTTTTAATAAACTAATCTTTTAAACACAAACCTAAACCTAAACCTAAACCTGATTAATTTTTCTGAAGTCATGTACATCATTTGGCTATGATCAATGTCAAAGTACAGTTGTTATGTAATAAAATAAAAATAAGGCTACACAAGAAAATCTTACATAAATTCTATAAACTATATATTATTGCTGAGTCCAAATATTTTATAAAATAAATTCTTATATAATTAAATTTAAGAAAAACAATTGATACAAAAAATAAAGATACCGTATCGAAGTGAAGGGAAAAAAAGAAGAAGAACTTACTTGAGCAATTAGCATCAGGACACAAGCCGAGAGGAGCAGGACACGCCTCCCGGCGCGGTCGACGAACACTATCGACACGACCGTCGAGAGGACGTTGACGCCGCCCATGATCAGCGAGGACAGCAGCGACCCGTCGTTCTTGAACCCGATCGTCTGGAAGAGGATCGGCGCGTAGAACATGACGGCGTTGATCCCCGTGAACTGCTGGAAGACCTGCAGCGCGACCGCGATCGCCAGCGGCGGGCGGCTCGGCCGCCTCGCGAGCTCCCTGAACGGCCGCCGCACCTGCCGCGCCAGCCTGCACGCGTGCAGGATCTCGTCGTACTCCGGGCCGACGTTCTCGGTCCCCCTGACCCTCCTCAGCATCGCCAGCCCCTCGTCGAGCCGCTCCTGCTCGACGAGGCTCGTGGGGGTCTCGGTGATGACGAAGGACCCCAGGCACAGGATCGTCGCCGGCGCCCCGGCGAGGCCCAGGGACAGCCTCCAGCCCCACGGGTGGATCTTCGACGCGAAGAAGTTGACGATGTTCGCCACCAGGATGCCTATCGTGACGTCGAGTTGGAAGAGGATGTTGAGTGCTCCCCGGATATTCACCGGAGCAATCTCCGATAAGAACAGAGGAACGGCCTGAAACATAAAAGCAAGGTATTGAATATTAACTCATAGTTCTTAGTATCGGCCGATACCGATCCGATACGGCTGATATCGATACAGTTTGGCATGTCCTGATCCGATACCGACCGATCCCGACATTGGGGTCTCTTTTTTGGTCAATTCGGCAGAGAAAATAGAACGAAAAGGACCAATCAACAAGAGTGTAAAAACATAGACAGGTTATAAAAGCATGTAAAAGAAGAAAACCTATCTATCATATGTAAATCAATCGGTAAGGGTGACTACTATTTCATTCAATCTCAAAACTACCAAGAAACAACACTGAAAATATTAAAATTATGCCTAAATGTATAAAATATATTTTCTAAAATATTAATAATTTATTAATAATTATTTGTTTTCCGATACCAAAAAATCCGATACTCCGATCCGAAACCTCCGATACTGCCGATACCGTCGATCCCGATACTCATAGGAATGGTCCGATACCGATACTTTGAACCTTGATATTAAGTTTCAGCATATAATCATGCATATTCTAAGTAGTGATTGAAGCTAATCGCATAACCAGAACATCCATGTTGAATGATCCATATGGGACAAGGAACAAATATGACCATTTCCAAGTAGTTATTATCGTACTATATAATCCCCTATATTGTACGATACATATGGACACATGCAAATAGGACACAATTTTTTTATTTCCGAGCAATATAATAGGTTAGAAAATGGTTAAGGTAATTGGAACATGAGATTAGATGTATGATTTTAGCAATTGTGAAAAAAAAAAAACATAAATATAGTTACCATAACTAGTTTAAGACATACCCGGCTTGTATAAACATAAGGTACATGAGGCTCAAGGTAACAAATATCAAGTTTCAGTATATAATCATTCTTATAGCAAATGATTGAAGATAACTCAGAACATCCACGTCGAATGATCGATACTGATAAGGAACAAATATGACCATGCATTTCCAAGTAAGTTCTATCACACTATGTAATCCCCCCATATTGTGCGATACGGGTATGGACACATAGTAGGATACCGTTTTTCTGTTTTCGTGCAACATGTATAGGTTATGCAAAATGGTTAAGGTAATTGGAACATGAGATTAGATGTATGATTTTAGCAATTGTGAAGAAAATCATAAATATAGTTACCGTAACTAGTTTAAGACATACACCTTGCATAAACATATACATGAGCCTCAAGGTATCGAATATTAAGTTTCAGTATATAATCATAGACATAAGGTATCTGAGGCTCAAGGTACCGAATATTAAGTTTCGGTGTATAATCATAAACATAAGGTACCTGAGGCTCAAGGTATCAAATATTAAGTTTCAGTGATTGAGCTAACTGAGTAAACAGAATATCGAATATTAAGTTTCAATATATATGCTTATTAGATCAAGTGATTGAACCTAACTGAGTAAATAGAACGTCCACATCGAATGATCGATACGGATAAGGAACAAATATGACCATTTTCCAAGTAGGTACTATCGTACTAAGTAATCCCCTATATTGTACGATACAGGTATGGACACATGCAAATAGGACACCATTTTTTTTTCATTTCCGTGCAACATAGTCATCAGGTTACGGAGAAATGGCTAAGGTAATTGGAAGCATGGTTTAAAGTATCGGCCGATACCGATACGGTTTGGCATGTTCCGATCCGATACCGACCGATACCAAATATTGACCGATGCCGACATTGGAGGTCTTTGTTCCGGTCAATTCGGCAAAGAAAATTAAACAGCATAGGAATAGTCCGATGCCGATTCCAATACCGATATTGTGAACCTAGGTTGAAAGCATAATAAGGTTGTAAAAACATGTAAAAGAATCCGATACTACCGATAATTATTTGTTTTCCAATACCAAAAAATTCGATACTCCGATCCGAAACTACCGATATCGCCGATACCAATACTCATAGGAAAAGTCCGATACCGATTCCGATACCGATACTTTGAACCTTGAATTTGGAACATGACATAAAATGTATGCTTTTACAATTGTGAGGAAAATCATAGATATAGTTATGGTAACTAGTTTAAGACATACCCCTTCGCATAAACATAAGGCTCAAGGTATCGAAATTAAGTTTCAGTATATAATCGTGCATATTTTAAGCAGTTATTGAAGCTAATTGAGTAAGCAGAACATCCACGATCGAATGATCGATACGGGACAAGAAACAAATATGACCATTTCCAAGTAAGTTCATACTAAGTAATAACCCCCCCTATATATATTGTACGACACGGGTATGGACACATGCAAATAGGACACCATTTTTCCATTTCCGTGCAACATATGTTACGAAAAATGGTTAAGGCAATTGCAACATGAGATTAGATGTATGATCCTAAATATAGTAACCAAGGTTAAGACATACCCCTTGCATAAACACAAGGTAGCTGAGGCTCAAGGTATCGAATATTAAGTTTCAGTAGATCGAGTAAAACATAACATGCACATCAAATGATCGATACACTATAGAAAATTGTTTAAATTCCTAAATCACTGATCATGTAAACGTTCTTCGTGATACATAAAGGATTAACAATGCCAAAGATAACATTAATTGAAGGCTGATTTCATGTAAAATTCTGTATGCATCTCAAATTTCCAGGAACAAGAAAAACTCGAAACCAAATTAAAAGTTCCATGCAAGTTTTTTTTTTCCAAACGTTATGCAACTGTGTATATTGTATCTTTGCTGCATATGTAGCCCTGGCCCAGGGCGGCCAGGACGACTGCCCAGATAAAAAAAAAAAAAAAAAAAAAAATATATATATATATATATATATATATATATATATATATATATATATATATATATATATATATAATAGAAAATATATATATATATATAAAATAGAACTAATATGTAACATGATCCACTTTTTTAAACAAAATAATTGTGGGGTAGTGATATTATGTTATACCTGCACAGTGCACACTAGAGGTCCTAGGTTCAATTTTTGGTTGTAACATTATTTTAATTTACTTTTATTCCGGTTTTTAATTATTATTTTCAAATTATATATGAGCCTCATTTTGAAAGTTTGTCTACGGCCTCCGTGAACGCGCACCTGATTGGCAAATCCGACGCCGACACCGAGAAGGATCCTCCCGACGATGAGCATGGCGAGGTTCACCGCGGCCGCGTTGAGCAGGGTGCCCACCAGGAAGAAGACGGAGGCGGCCTGCATCGTCGGCTTCCGGCCGTACCTGGTGCAGGTCTTGGAGGCGACGAAGCTGGCCAGCAGCGCGGCAAGATAGAGAGAGGACGTGAAGAGCTGGAGGCCCTGGTTGTCGTACTTGCAGTAGTTGTTCTCCTTGACGTGGTGCTTCTTTGCGTAGACTGCAGGGAAGAACTCCTCCAAGAAACCATCCATGGATGTTACTCCTCCTGGCGGATATTATCAAAGAATTAATGGTATCATTTTGACATTAATATTTTTGCTTAGAAGTTATTTTGGAAAAAAAAAATATATCGACAGTGCTACGTGGACCGCATTTTGGCCCACAGTTTTGGCTGCGGTCCACGTAGCGGCCTTTAATTGGCAGGGCACCGGCGGGAGGTGCCCACGCGGAAGGGGGGAGGTAAATTGGGTTGCGTCACGTCCGCCCGCGGGCACAGACCGCAGACTGTTTAGCATTTTTCAAAAAAAATATAGTTCTTTTGATCTTTAGAAAAAATATTACTTTGCGAAGCCGAAACTTTCTGAATTATCATGACTAGTATATACGAACGTGCAAGCACATATTTTATAGGAAAATGATACGTTGTCCGCAGGTTTGTCCCACATGCTGGCCCGCCAGCCACGTGCCCCTCCATTGGAGGGTTGGGGGGTTGACATATCGCAAGGGCACACATACGGTCACCTTCCGCATGGACAAAAAAAACCTATTTTATATTTTTGGAAAGAACAAAACAATATATTTTTTAATTTTTTAATATTTGACTGTTTGAGAAGAGCAACAGTGGAGTAAAACATAATTAGTAAACAATTATCTAACTATCCATGTCAAATTTAATGAACAATTTTAATTAGTAAACATAGGTAAAGATATTTTTGAAACAAAAAACTTTTACGGTGAAAGCCTACAATTTTTTTATTATTATATAATAGTATAGATTGATAAATTTGTAAAAATGAGTTAATAAATTTGAACATAAGCTACAAAGTACAAATGAGTTCATATAGTTTGTACTTCGTGCTTAGTTTGCAAACTTTCTGTACTAATTTCAATCTAGGAGTAAAAAAACACTAAAAAGTTTGTACTGATGACACTATCCGAGAAATTAACAAAGTTACGAAGCACATTTTTCAGTAAAAAAAAAATTTGTTAGTAGTATATGACTATTAGCTATATCAAGATAGATGTACAGGAGGACATTCAACAAAACATAAATCATGGAATATGTGCAAAGTTATGCAAGTTAGGATTTATTTATTTTTCTCAAGGTAAGCGTAACTTGATCAGTAAGACTTAAATAATAATTATATAACTTGAAATCCCGACACAAAGTTAAGCTAAGATTATAATTAGGGAAATATATGGGGTGATCCAGACGCTCCCGTGAACAATTTTTTATGGGTTATTTAGTAATCAAAATTTACGTTTAGTCCATATTGCTCATAAGAGGGTCTGAGTCTCGTCCTTACGGTTAACTTGGACTAACCGTCCAAAATATTTAGACGTAAATGTAAATTTTGCAAAATTATACGAAACCCTAAAACTAAACGTAAATTTCGAATATATAAAGACCTAAAAGAGATATAACGATCAGCATATGCAACCCGTCAAGACGAAACCTAGATCCTTTCTGGAACACGTGTCGTGGACATATTTAATTATCTTTGGTCTTTAGCGAACTCTCTCTCCTCCTAGTTAATCTTCATTATATGTAACACACTACTCTAGTTCACCACTTAAAACCCTAATATATAAGATGTAGTAATATATTCACCACTTAAAACCCTAATATATAAGATGTAGTGATATTCACCACTTAAAAACCCTAAGATATAAGAAGTAAACTCACAAAGAAAAATCAATAG
Organism: Iris pallida; assembly: GCA_029216955.1. Classification (NCBI taxonomy): domain Eukaryota; kingdom Viridiplantae; phylum Streptophyta; class Magnoliopsida; order Asparagales; family Iridaceae; genus Iris; species Iris pallida. The sequence goes on along the minus strand of JANAVB010003599.1, from coordinate 8,978,485 downwards.
ACTGAATTCAAGGCGGGAACTCCAAAAAAAAAAAATTATATAATTATTTTTTCATATAAGTCAGCCCACATCTCAGTCAACCCCAGTTCATCCCAGCCTACCCCATCTCAAATTTCTAGTTCCGCGCTTGATTGAATTTATATATAACATGTATACCTGAAATTCCGATATCGTAACCAAACATAAGGCCTCCCGTGGCAGCGATGATGCCACATATCACCACATAAATGGTGATCTTCCCTTCGAACTTCTTCGCGCCGTCGCCGCTCGACACTACGACTGCAGGCGCCATCTTATCCTAACCAATATGAGAAATTAAACCTAGAGAAGAAGGGGGAGAAGAACAAGAACAAGAGCAAGAATGGAGTGAATGTGTTGTTGATAAATATGTTGAGAGAAAGGATTTATTAAGTATTATACTAAAATGCTACTATATATTGAAGAAAAATAAGAATGACAGGTTGTAGTTGAGCAACATGACTGTATGAATTCAATTTTTCCCAGGAAATATGGAATATGTGTCTGCATCTTTGTAACTGTAATGGAATTATATTATACTTAATTATGGGTAGTACGTAATATTAAAGGGAGAAAAAAGAGAGTAATTAATAATAACAAATGCATATAGACATATACATATATTTCTTTCTCCATATATCGCTCCTTTCTGTTATAGGATTATCTCTCAAATATTTGATCGGATATTATGTTCATTAATAACATCAATATATATACATATATATATATAGTAACATTTAACTGACATAATAATAATAATAATATGCAGAAGAGATACGATTTAAGTATATAGTACTTGTGTGTCCCATGATTATAAATAGTAGCTATGTTCACGTGTGATGCACGTATAAAAATAATAATTATTTTTAATTTGATATTATTAAAAGAAATTATATTATATTAAAATAATTTAAATATTATTTGTATATATTTTATTAAAATTTGTTATAGATATATTTTTAGAAGTTTAGATATATGTTTAGATGATACCATATATTTATTTTAAATATGATTTGAATATTGAGTTTATTTTAATTTAGATTTGTTGTAGATATGTTTATAAAATTAACTGCTATTTTCAAACATGAAAGAAAAATAAAGAGGGACACCGAGGGAGGGAAAATCTTACCATACGGAGAAGGAAAATAATGAGGGAAAAGAGGAAGAAAAAAGAGGAGGTTAATTTGAAGTATTTGTTTGGAGTGTACCATTATATACCAATATCAATAAGACTGTTGGACGACCCAAAATAGACCCATTTTCCACCCAGCCCCTATGAGGAGGTATACTGCCAGTATCCCGTGGGAACAAAATTACACACAAAAACTGTTGAAAACTTGGAGCTTCAATATACTACCAGTCTACTTCCAACCCTTACCAATGACCTCCCAAGCTTCTCCGACACGAATGGCGCTTTTTGCAATCCAGGGTATTCTCCATATAAGAAGGAAATCACATCCAACGCCAACAAATCTCCCCCTTTCGACTATGTGGAGGAGCTCACACAACCTTCTTGCAGAACTCGATTTTTCTCTCGGTAGAATCTTTTTGAACATATTCACTCCATTATCATTCGTATGGACTTCTCAAGCTCACCACCATTCGCCTCTAGCACGTCTTGTATTCATTGATACTGAGTTGCTATATGCTCAGACCTGCTATGAAAAGTAGGGTTCTTACCAATGTGATATCACTATGAACCTCACAAAACAATTGCTCATGTTTCGGCCCTAACTTATGCAAGAATTTTTTATCCACAAAATCTCCTTGCATGTCTCTAGCACTAATGAATTTAGCTTATGACGTGGACAAAGCGACATGTTTCTGCAATCGCGATTGCCACGACATTGCTTCCCCTGTGAACACCACATAGCTAAAAGTACATCTCCTGGCGTCTACATCCCTAATCATATCAACATCTAGTGTATATACCCGACCAACTTTGGATCATTACTTTTCCAAATGAAAGACTCCAACTAGAAGTGCCCTGGAGATAGCGCAAGAACCATTTGACCGCATTCAAATGCACCCTCTCTAGATTTGAAAGATACTCGCTAACTGATCTGACTGCATGTACAATATCTGGCCTTGTGCATACCATATCATACATGAGGCTGACCTGTACATAGATTTCTAACTTAGCATGATTTCTCGAATTTTTTCGATTAGTGTGCATTGAGTATCATTGAGTATCACACATTCATATCTCGAGCCGGCATTGAAGCCAGTACGTCCGCGGCTTCCATCGAATACATGTTTTCACAGGTATTCTATATGTATGATGAGTATGGAATTATTGGTTATTCACTTAAAATCAAGTATTCTGTTCCCCTTCTTTTGTTGCTACAAGATTCCTAACCAGTATCCTCATATAGTGATCAGGTAGGAAGCACAAATACTCCAAAGATATGTTTCGTATCGTGTTGGAGACGTAGCAAATATGTATCAGACGTACAACTTAATAACCCAAAATATATTAGGATATACCAAAATATATATCGTATCTGTGTCATTGTATCGTATCAACATAACGTATCACATTAGCATCAGATACTTCCCTAGGAGATGCATGTGGCAGGAAGTATGACCGTATGGCCGGCCCAGAGGGTTGGGTTGTTCTAGTCGGACTAATTTTGGTTGTTCCTTGTCCTTGACTCCAAAAAGAGAGGATACCCGTGTTCGGAAGTGTTTGTCCCTAGAATTGAGGGCGAGTGAGCTCAGATTCCAAGTTCCACTCCTGACTCTTAAGCTACTCCAGACCTTTCCAATGTTAACTCAAAAAATGGACATAAAAAATTGCTAGTTCAACTAACAAGAAGTTGGGGTGGACCGTAAAGGCTCTTTTTGCAGGAGCTGGAGACTTAGGGGCATAGGGGTTGCCCTAACCGGGAGATTGCCCAAATTCGATGACTTGTCTGGCTTATCTGGCTCATCCAGGGCCGGCCCTAACTGTATGTGTATTGTGTTGGTTGTAACCTGGAGAAGGATGACAAGGTGCAAACACTCTATTGGAGAAGGCAATGATAATGGAATAAGAAGAGGAAGCTTGTGTTGTGTTTTATTCAGCATAGGTTTGTGCCTTTACATAGGCTATACAAAGATTAAAAGATGTGGACAACAGAAAAGCAAAAGAGGAAAATCCTCCTGGCCACACAAATGTCCCAAGGACTAGGAACATTCCTAAAGAATAGGTAAACTATGAGCTAGTCTAGATTATTCACTAACAATCTCCTCCTTAATCTAGATTTGATCTAGGTTGAAAACTCCAAGCTCCTGCTGCATTTCAACGAACTTCATTCTGGCGAGAGCCTTTGTTAGGATGTCTGCACGTTGCTTTCCAGTGCACACATACTCCACCTTTATCTGCCCTCTTGCAACACATTCGCGAATGAAATGAAAACGAGTATCAATGTGCTTGCTGCGCCCATGGAATACAGAGTTCTTCATCAATGCAATTGTAGACTTGTTATCGACGTAGAGCGTAACTGGCTTAGGTTCGCGGCCAGTCACCTCACTAAGCAGATTCCTCAGCCACAAAGCTTGACACGCTTCACCTGTGGCCGCCATGAACTCAGCTTCACAGGAGGACAATGCGACAGTTTTTTTGCTTCTGAGACGCCCAAGTGATCAGGTTCTTGTTGAGGTAGAATGCCATTCCACTGGTGCTCCTCATGTCGTCGACATCTCCGGCTAAGTTGCTGTCGGTGAATCCGTGCAGTACATCTTCAACATGCCCTCTTTCATACATGAATCCATACTCAAGTGTTCCCTTCACATATCTGAGGATCTGTTTCACAGCCTGGTAATGCGTGGTTGTTGGCTTCTTCATGTACCTACTCACCATTCCAACAGCATAAGAAATATCCGGACGAGTGTGAGTTAAGTACCTGAGACAACCAATGATGCGCCTATATTGTGTCGGATCGACTCGGGTTCCTTCAAGGTCCTTGCTGAGTTGCAGTTTAGCTTCCATGGGATACTTGGTTGGATTGCAATCTCCCATTCCAAACTGCTGCAATACTCTCTTCGCATATGCCGATTGCTTCAGTGTAATGAGATCACCCCGTTGGTCAACCTCTATACCAAGGTAGTAGGAGAGTAACCCAAGGTCACTCATCTCAAATTTTTGCATTATCTGCTTCTTGTAAGCCTTTACTACAGTTGCTTTTGCGCCTGTGACGATTAAGTCGTCAACATACACTCCGACAATGAGTTCACCCTCTTCATTGTTCTTCGTGTATACCGCATGCTCTTGAGTGCATCTGACGAATCTCAGCTCCTTTAAGCAGCTGTCCAGACGTATGTTCCAGGCCCTCGGTGCTTGCCGCAAACCATAGAGAGCCTTGAACAGTCTATACACCTTGTGCTCCTGGTTCTTGACGATGAAGCCTTTGGGTTGAGCTACATATACCTCCTCTTTGAGGTCACCATTTCAGGAATGCAGATTTGACGTCCAAGTGGTGAACCTCCCATCCATGTTGGGTTGCGAAAGCGATAATCAAGCGAATTGTGTCGAGTCTGGCCACTGGAGCAAACACTTCATCAAAGTCACCTCCATGTTGTTGGATGTATCCCTTTGCCATAAGTCTAGCTTTGTGCTTGAGGATCTTGCCTTCACTGTCTCTCTTCACCTAGTATACCCATTTTAAACCGATGGGGTTTGTGCCCATATGGTAACTCAGTAAGCACCCAAGTCTCATTCTTCTCGATGGCTTCCAACTCCTACTTCATAGCTTTTCGCCACTCATGCTCAAGTACAGCATCTTGAAAGTTTGCCGGTTCTTCAGCCGACAAAAACAGCATCTCTGGATCAAGAGGTGTCTCCTCAGTTTCAGCATATATGTCAGTAATTGAGCGGTATCTCCTTGGCTTGCTTGAGTCTGTCGTCGGTGTGGGTGAGCCACTTGAAGTTGAGGCAGCAGCTTGTGGTGTAGGCTCCCTTGACGCCATCGCCGCTCCGTGCGTCATAGGTGTTGTCGCATCTCTCGTGTCCTCCGACGTGTGTACAGCCTGGTCCACCGCTCTCTGTGGAGTGATTATTGTCTCGACAACAGGATCTTCGACTAAGATATCTACCCAGTATTGTGGTTCGGTACCGTCACCATTGTTCCAGTCCTATCTTCTTTCTTCCTCAAACACGATATTCCTGCTCACCTGGATCTTGCTGTATTGAGGATTATAGAGGCGGTACGCTTTGCAGCCCTCTTCCACGCCAAGGTACACCAATGACGTGCTTCGGTCATCAAGTTTCTTGTGATGAGGACCTGCAGTCTTCATGTGTGCGACGCATCCAAAGATCCTTAAGTATTCCAGGTTCGATTTCTTACCAATCCAGGCTTCATACGGCATGAGCATACCGAGAGCTTTAGTTGGCAACCGGTTGAGCAGGTATACAATATGTCTGACCGCCTCTCCCCACATGCTTTCAGGAACATGCATGCTCTTGAGCAGGCTTCTTGTCGTTGCCATCACGGTACGATTCTGGCGCTCCACTACGCCATTCTGTTGTGGCGTATATGGTACGGTAAGGTATCGTTGTATGCTTTCGCCTTCACAGAAGCTTGTGAATTCCTTGGACAGGAACTCACCTCCTCGATCAGTTCTGAGTGTCTTCATATTGCTGTCACACTCATTCTCTACAAGAGACTTGAATTTCTTGAAAGCATCAAAGGAATCTCTTTTTTCTTTGAGCATATACACCCACATCATGCGACTGAAGTCGTCAACAAGTAGAAGAAAATACTTGTTACCTGCAAGTGTAGCGGGTGTAATCGGGCCACAAATGTCGGCGTGCACAAGTTGCAGAGTCTTCTCAGCTCTGAAGCTTGCCTGCAGTGGAAACGGTAGTCGTGCTTGTTTGGCGATGAGGCACCCATCACAGAGTTGATTTGGGTGAGAAATCTTCGACAGTCCGATGGCCATTCCCTTCTCTGCCATCATCTTGAGCGCAAAGAAATTTACGTACCCGAGCCTTGCATGCCACAACTAGAGCTGTCAAAATGGGCTAAGCCCGTTGGGCCAGCCCGCCCCGCCCGCCAAAAAGGTGGGTTGGGTCGAGCATTTAGGAGCCCGCCAAACAGGTGGGCCTAGGTGGGCTGGCCCGCTAGTAGCCCGCCCCGCGGTGGGCTAGCCCGCGGGCCAAATAGTTTGGCCCGCCATCTATTTTTTTATATATTTTTTTTATTTTTTTTATTTAGCACATATATGAGATATGTATTATAAATGATAAAAATTCTCACTTAATGCAAGTAATGACGTATAAAATATTAAATTTGGTCATTTATTTACATGAATGAAGGTGTTTAAAAAAAATCTACTATTATAATATTTCTTGTATTTTACTTGTAATTTGATGCATATGAGAGTGAAGAAAAAATATTATATATATGATTTTTTTCCTTTTAAGAAACTAAACAATAATTTAAAATTTTAAAAAAATTAAGCGGGCCGGCTCGCCTAGCCCGCGGCCCGCCGGTGGGTTGGGCTGGGTTGAAATTTTTCCAGCCCGCCAAAATGGTGGGTCGGCCCGCCCCGCCTCGCCAAATGGTGGGTTATGGTGGGTTACGGGCCGGCCCGCCCCGCCGGCCCGTCTTGACAGCCCCAGCCTCAACCAGGCTGGGTCTTGTACTTTGGCCATTAGACATATCGGCCTACAAGATTCAAGAGCTATCTTGTACAGGCGGTTAGGCGATCTCCTCACCTTCATCAGCAGGATGTCGTTCCTGTCGAACACCCTCAAGTAGGAGCCGACAATATCCACCTTGCTTCCATCTTCCGTTAATTGACCAAGGCTCAATATATTACTTCTTAAGCTTGGAATGAAGTATACCTCCGACAGAAGTCGTTGTTTCCCATTCTTGCATTGGAGCAGGACTGATCCATTGCCCTCAATCCGCACGGTTGAGCCGTCGCCAAACTTGACATGGTCGGTGATATTCTGATCAAGGTCCTTGAACTTTTCTCGGTGCACCGTCATTTGGTTGCTAGCGCCGTTGTCAAGGTACCAAACGTCGGTGTCGGCCTGTGCTTCTCCAGCTCCGCGCAAGTCTTGTTCTATCTTCTCTTCATTGAGCATGGCGAGGTCAGGCGTCTCCTCCTGAGTCTCTTCCAGCAGCAATGCGGCATCCTCGTCTTGCGCTCGTGCAAGGTTCACCTCCTCAACACGATGCTTGTTGCGACACTCCGACGCATAGTGTCCAAAGTTTTTACAATTGAAGCACTTGATTTTTGATTTGTCGCGGTTGGCGCCTGAGCCGCGAGTTCCCTCACTCTCCTGGTGTTGAGCTATTTGGCCGCCACGGCAACCCCTGCCGCGCCCGCGACTACGACCACGGGACTTGCCACAGCCCCGATCGTCGCTAAAGTGTCCATTTTCTCTCGACGAAGAATCGGTGTCGCCTTTCTTCGACCGCGCCTGCCATTCAGCGTAAGCAAGAGTTGTTCGTTGTTGCTCTCGCCTCGACCGCGTATGCGTTCTTCGTACGCTTTGAGGCGGCCGATCGCTTCCTCGACCGGCATGGTCTCCACATCCGCAAATTGCTCGATCACAGCAACGACATGCAGGTACTTGTCTGGGACGGAGACGAGCAGCTTCTTGACGATGACGACATCCTCCATTTCGTCTCCTAATCTACGAATCTTGTTTGCAAGGGTCGTCAATTTTCCTGCAAACTCATCGATGGAGTCTGTCTCCTTCATACGAAGAGCCTCGAACTCACTCTTCAAGGTTTGAATCCTTGCCTTTTTCACCCGATCAGCGCCTAGGTACCTTGTCTTCAGGCTTTCCCAAGCTTCCTTAGTCGTTTTGTGCTTGGCCAGCTGGAGTAGAATTTCCTCGGGAACAGCTTGGAAAATGTACGCCAACGCCATCTTGTCCTTCTTTTTTTTCTACGATCACCCCGGCCGCGGGTTCAATGGCGTCCCAAACGCCTTGAGCCTCCATGAAGACCTCCATGTTGATCGCCCAAGTGGAGTAATTGTAAGACGTCAGCATCGGATAGTGCAGGGTTATGCTCCCCTCCTTTGTTGTTGGCGCCGACGAGTGCTCGATGATTGACATCTTGTCGAGTCGAAGATACTTTGGCATACAACCTGGAGCTTTGATACCAAATGTTGGTTGTAACTTGGAGAAGGTTGACAAGGTGCAAACACTCTATTAGAGAAGGCGATGATAATGGAATAAGAAGAGGAAGCTTGTTGTCACGCCCCAGACCCGAAACACCGGAGGACGGGGGCGGACTTGGCCAGCTACGTATTACGGGTTGAAGAAATACCGAATAATACGATCAATGCTGTAAACTAGACAAGGGGGTGCATACTACATACAAGTCTCGCTAGGGTCACATGACATCTATTGTCTCAATCAATGAATCAAGTAGCAGTAAATAAAGAGCATATATGATAAAGCAGTAAGGCGTCCCAAACGTTCGGTCAAAATGTTCTTGAGATCTGGCTTACAAAACATAGCCAGATTATATGATAAGGTATACACAATCGCTATCAGCTGCAGTCTAAATTAATTACAATTATGTAAAAGCAAGTGCTAGACAGTCCGACTAACAGGTCGGTGCCAAAACGGCAAAAGTAAAGTAAAGAACAAGACGAGTAGGGAGTCAAGGAACCCACTCGTGGCCTCCTGCAGTCATCCTTCTAGTATTGACCATCTTGAGGGTAGAAGTAAGCTGAGTCCTCGGGAGCTGGCTCTAGATCTGGCCATGCAAAACCAGAGAGGTTAGACCTCCAATAGCAAGCACCACAAAGGAAGCACGACATGAAGAATTAAAACCAGTAATAAGAGTTAAGGATATAAATAAGATAAATAGATCTTTGCCTCTTACTAAGGTACGCCTAGCGTCTTGACACTCCGAACCAACTCCCCAACCAAACAAGGACAGAAGTTGGCCCGTCATGTCAGGACGTTCAGCTTACCTCAATAGTTGGCAAAGTAGGATACAACCCACAATCAAATCAGTTTAAGCGGCCAGGCAATTAATACGGCTTACTACTAGTGAGCTCCAAGTTACCCTGGAACCATGCATTAGGGAATTTCTCAGTTCTTACTATAGACAAACAAGGCTGGTCGATCCAATAATCAGTTCTTACTATAGACAAACAAGGCGGGGAAACGAGTCCCAGCGGGACGCTCGTCGATCGGGAAAAGTAAATCGGATACCACTCCCTGCCCGTGTGGTAGATATGCAGTATCCGTGGAAACCAGCCGGCGTGTCGGGACACTATTTGTCCCAAGGACGGCCGTCATGTAAGAACTCGGAAATCCATTCTCTCCATGCAGTAATTATTTTATTTAGCTTAGTTGGCCCTATGTTAATTGAAATCTCATGCCGTGGATCATGAGTATTTTGCATGAGTACTTTCGTACAAGGTACGATATACGTAACTCTAAAACGATGCCAGTGCGGTTAGATTGTAGGTCCTGTATAGCGTAATGCAACAATCAAACCTATCCACGGGATAATCATGCCTTGACAGTAGGATACACGTGCTGCTTTTGTAATACGAAATTAATTATCGGTGCCAAAGCACCTACTCAATATTATGTAAATTCATGTACATAATTATAAGTTGGAAATCAGCACGAGTACATTGTCAATGATCGAGATCAGCCAGTTGTTCTCAATGGTTCATACATGAACGTGTCCCATTCAGTACAATAAGAGGACTAGCCAGTCTCTCAGTTCCAGACATAGGAACGCATGATCAATATTAAGTCAGGATAACAATCATTGTCAATTAGTGGCAAGACATGGTAGTCAAAAGTTCTATATCAAGAATAAGAGAAACTTGCATAAAATAGTTGGTAACATATTCTTGAATCCAAGGAAAAGATCTACAACTTTCATGTTGGAAGCTAGGAGAAATTCGGGTCAGAAAACAGTCAAAAAGAGCATCAAACAATCAAAATCAGCCTCATGCGGCTAAAAAATCCTTATGCGGCTCAAAAATGGTCATGCGGCCAGAAATGGTCATGCGGCCAGAAAAGCTTATGCGGCCCAAAAATACTCATGCGGCCAGAAATGGTCATGCGGCCAGAAAAGCTTATGCGGTCCAAAAATACTCATGCGGCCAGAAATGGTCATGCGGCCAGAAAAGCTTATGCGGCCCAAAAATACTCATACGGCCAGAAAAGCTTATGCGGCTAGGAATCCTTATGCGGCCAGGTACTATTCATCGTCCCTGCCAAAATCAGGACAGATGAACATAGAAGTTTGACCAAAATTGTTTTGGCCATAACTTCCTCAAATCAAGTCGAAATCTAACTTTTCAAAAGCCAAAATTGGGTAGAATTGAATTCTCTACAACATAGAACAATCAAAACATAAAAATAATGAACTTTGATAGATCAAACCCAAGAAAACCGAAAAGGAGAAAAACTTAGATCTACACAAAGCTAACCATGGAAAACAAAAACTATAAGACCTAAACATGTAGAGAAAGAAGAGACAAACACAATGGACTAAAAATAAATGGGGAAGCATAAAATCCCCCATGATGTGCAAGATGTACTTGCCTCTCACAAGTGGGTTAGGGTTTGGTGGAGGAGTAAATGTGAATGAATGAAGAGAGAGAATGAAAGAAGAAGTTTTATATCAAGGTCAAGTGGATCTCCACCATTCATTCTCTCCACAAAATCCAAGCCATCCATTCTTTTCCATGTTGAACCAAACCAAACCAAGTTGGTTTACCATGAACCGAAATGAACCAAGAGCCAAGAAAAAGCAAAAAATAAAATATAAAAAAATAATTAGCATGAAATTAAAAGAGTTAAATATAAAATAAATGCATGACAGATACTAAATAAATTCGGACAAGCGGTATACGTATAAAAATACGCATTCCGGAAACGGGGAGTGACATCTCTACCCACCTTAGATAAATTTCGTCCTCGGAATTTTAAATCCAAGCAGGTTAGAAATATCAGGGCCAGGCACAAGCAATACAGCGAGCAATCAATCACCCTATGATACCAATCAACCACTAATCTGTAACTATACTATCAATCCATGAAACCAAGCTACTAATCATACGGGGATATGCATGTAGAATCAAGATAATCAAGGCATATGGAAATGAAATATACCTTGTGAGTCAAACAAGTGCGGGTACCGCGATCGGATATCATCCTCCCGCTCCCACGTTGACTCTTCTAAGGAGTGATGGCCCCAAGCAACACGAACAAGGTTAATTGTTCGATTCTTGAGTATCTTCTCCCTTCGGTCCAAAATGGACACAGGCTGCTCCTCATAAGACAGGTTGGTACCCACAACCAGCTCAGAATGATCGAGGATATGACTTGGGTCCGATACATACCTACGTAACTGAGATACGTGAAATACATCATGCACCTCTCGTAACGAAGGCGGAAGGGATAAACGATAAGCAACATCGCCTACCCTATCAAGGATAACGAATGGGCCCACGTACCGCGGACTCAACTTCCCACGAACACCAAATCTAATGACTCCTCGGGTAGGTAAAATCCGCAAAAACACGTGGTCCCCAACAGAAAATTCCAATGGCCTGCGATGCTGGTCTGCCCAATGACGATGTCGATCCTGTGCAACTCGAAGTCGCTCTCTAATTCCCTTAACAACTTCAACTGTCTGAACAATCATCTCTGGTCCCAACATTTTCCTTTCTCCAATATCATCCCATGCCAACGACGATCTACACTTCTTACCGTACAGTGCCTCGAACGGAACCATTTGAATGCTGGCCTGGTAACTATTATTATATAAAAATTCTACTAATTAAGTGCAGGTGACTCTCCCAAGATCCTCCAAAATATAAAGTGCAGGCTCGTAACATATCTTCTAAGGTCTGAATGGTTCTTTCGGATTGTCCGTCCGTCTGCGGGTGGTAAGCCGTACTGAATCTTAACTTGGTACCTAGGCTCTGATGTAAACTCTTCCAGAAATGCGACGTAAAATGGGTATCTCTATCCGACATAATACTGACAGAAACTCCATGTTGCCTGACGATCTGCTGCATGTACATCTCTGCTAGCTTTTCTGTAGTCTGTCCTACTCTGAAGGGGAGGAAATGTGCTACCTTTGTAAGTCGATCCACTATAACCCAGATGGCATCCTTACCACTAGGTGACCTCGGTAATCCATTCAAAAAGTCCATTGTGATGTGCTCCCACTTCCATTCCGGAATAGGAAGTGGCTGTAATAATCCTGCTGGCCTCTGCTGCTCTGCCTTCACTTGCTGACATATCAAGCAATGGGAGACGAATCTAGCTATCTCCCTCTTCATTCCGTTCCACCAGAAATGTTGTTTAATATCCCTGTACATTTTGGTACCTCCCGGGTGAATAGAATACTGAGAACTATGGGCCTCTGCCATAACCTTCTGTCTGATATCTCCACTAGGCACACATAGACGCGATCCAAACCTCAGTGTTCCATCCTCATGAATTCTCATCTCCTTTCGGAGTCCTGACTCACATTCTGTCCTGAGCTTCTGAATCCTTGGGTCCTGTGTCTGAGCTGCCTTGATCCTGTCTACCAAGTCAGATTGAACTTGTAGACTAGCCAAGATCCTACATCTCCAGGAAGTATAACCTCAATGCCCATCTCTCGAAGATCCTCTAAAATCTGCTTTTGTGATGTCAACACGAATGTACTGTCCCTTCTACTGAGGGCATCCGCTACTACATTAGCCTTGCCTGGGTGATACTGAAGCTCTACTTCGTAATCCTTGATCAATTCCAACCATCTCCTCTGTCTCAAATTCAGCTCCTTCTGAGTAAAAATATACTTTAAGCTCTTGTGGTCGGTGAATATATCTACTCGATCGTCGTACAGGTAATGCCTCTAAAGCTGTCACGCCCCAGAACCAGAATACTGGAGAGCGGGGGCAGACATAGCCAGCTACGTATAATGAAATAGAATCCACTCCACTATACGGTCACGGCTGTCTAGATATATGAGGGTTTATCTACAAGCCAACAGTCTCTTATGGTCAATAATAAGCCTAGTGTCTCAATCACAAGCAAGTAAATGGAGTTACAAGATGTAAGATCACCAAATATACAATAGTAAGGCGTCCCAAACATTACATATTCAGTTGATCATGAAGCTAGTCGTTACAAAATGTGAGGACTAGCAAGAGTTTTAGTCATACATGATCAACCCTAGGTTGCCAACCATGTTACAGCCCGTAGGCAGACAGTAAGTAAAAATGTACACGAGCTAACACTTGCTCGGCGGCTAAACGCCTCAAAAGAATAATTTTGCAAGAGAGTGAGAGAGCCAAAAATAACCCACTCGTTGCCAGGATTCCGTCTAGTGGTCACCATGTGGCTGGAATGTCGGTAGATCCTCTGGTGCTACTCCGGTATCTGGCCATACAAAACCAGCTGGGTCAGACCCCAGAAAGAGCAAGTACCACAAAGGAGGCTTCACTTAGGAACTAAAACCAGCAATCAGCACAAGAGTAATAATATATATAATAAAAGACAACAATTAAAGAAAAACAGGACAGGTGATATACGATGGGATAACCATGGGACTATTCAGACAACCAGGTTACAACCCGTAAACCAAACAAGGACCGGGGTTGTAACCTTTCGTCTGAACAGAACTTGGATTCTCCCACCATTTATCGGCAGGATAAATAAGAAAACAGGTCATGTGACAATCTTGTACAGAATTAAGACAAGAATAGACTGGAAAACTTCATCCAACATTTTACGGCCAAGCAATAAGTACGGCTTGATACTTTAGCTAGCTAGGGTTACCACAGGCCTAGTTACTAGCAAGATGCAGTGAGATTGTTCCACAGCCACAAGCCCTGCAGACCATCCAGGCTATCCGGACGCAATTAGGATTGAATTCAAGTGGGTACATCATCCAGGAAACGCATGTACCCTTAGGTGACTTAGAGGATACAACACATGACAGTGTGCTGGAAATGTGCCCTACTCGACGGCAGGCTACAGATCCCAAGTGGGGCGCCCAGATAACGGAATTGTCTGTAGCTGGAAAATCTCTTCATGACTACTTGATTTATTCTAGTTGTTAGCCTTAGTTGATTTCAGTGGGTACCCCTGACCGTGGTACTCAGGGATCCCCGTCCTAGACATGATGCAAGACAAGACGGGTTCATTTGTACAAGCACAATCGTCCACGGTGTCCAAGTTATTCAATCTTGTCAAGTCGTGTTAGCCGTCGCAACAGCATTTCGAGAGCTATCATGTCAGGTTTATCATGTCAAAAGTGCGCTATGGTGGGCCACTATCAAGAATTATCATGCCAAGTTATCATGTCAAATTTGTCAGGTCAAGCTATCTTGTCGGGAGTGCACCACGGCGGGTCACTATCAAGTCATGCCAATTATCAAGGAGGAAAGAAACTTGCACAATTAAATAATAATATATTAATAATATATATATTCTTGAAGCCAAGGAGAAACTCTACAACTTTTATGTTGGGAGTGGGAAGAAATTCGGACCACAATTCACGCAAATAAGACATTTAAACAATCAAAGTGGGACCCATGCGGTCCAAAAGTGGGAGAACAAATATGCGGTCAAAGAGAGTGGGAGGCCACCCATGCGGCCAGCCAAAGCATATGCGGCCAGAAAATAGTTGAAGGGGGCCATGCAGCCAGCAAGAAATATTCATGCAACTAGAAAAGACAAGGAGAGAGGAACCCGCAATAAATGCGAGCTTCCACTCAAGCAAAAGAAAAGGGACACGTGGCCACTCAAGCAATGCATGCGGCCAAGAATTATTGGTTATGCACATATATTATATATATGGCCATGCGGCCAAATACTGTGTATAAGCATGCAAGCCCCACGTTGTAAGTGCCAGTTTTAAATATGTGCATGCAAGCATCTAATAATGCAAGGCATATAAAATATGTAACATGACAAGGCACATTAAAATATTAAAATATGCATCCTGACAAAGCGTATAAAATATGTTGGCTGGCAAGTATATGCGGCTGGCTTTCAAAGGGATGTATTAACCATGCATTTAAGGGAATGCAACAATTCATTGAATTTAAATGCTTTAATAATGCATTTAAATGCATTCTGGACCAAGCATTTAAATTAATGCTTTAGAAATGCATTGGAATGCAATCCTGAACCAAGCATTAATTAATGCTTTAGAAAAAGCATTTAATGCCTCCTGAACCAAGCATTAATTAATGCTTTAGAAAAAAAAAGCATTTAATGCCTCCAAAGCATTGAACTAAGACTTTCATGCGGCATTGAATTAATGCTTTACAAAGCATTGAACAAAGCATTAATTAATGCTTTACCATGCGGCTGAACCTAGTAAATAGGATGCCTTATGCGACTGGAGCTGCTTGCATGCAAATTTAATATGCCAATAAAATCATATGCGACTGAAGTGGAGTTCCCATGCAAGCAAAGTAGTAAAATCAAATCCATGCGGCTATGATAATTCAAATGGCCAGCAAGTTGCTTGCTAATGCTAAACTAATTAAGCATGCAACTAAAGTATGCATGCATGTATATGCAATTTCCTATGTAAGCAATGCATGCGGCCCATATATTTTTATGCGGCCAAGAATGTTAAGGCTAGCAAGTACATGCGGCTTAAAACCATTAATAAATTCATGCGGCTCACCACTACATTATGTGCATACAATTGCAAGCTGTACGTGGCAAATAATTATTAGGCCTTGCCCAAATTACTATGCTTGCTATTAAGTGTCATCATGTCAGAAAATAATTAATGCTGCCATGCCCATGCGGCTAGGCAAGACTCCTGCGGCCAAAACAAATGCAAGCCAGCAACAATTTGTTGCCAACTGAGAAGAGGTTCATGGAAAATACCATGGCTTCTCCACACCACCTAATTTTCCACATGAGTCCAAATTTGGACTTCCATAGGTCAAAATAGGGTAGAACGAAATCATCTACAACATGGAACCATCAAAACTTGGAAATAACAAGGTTAAACAGATCAACCCAAGAAAATCCGAAAATACCACAAAACTAGATCTACAAGAATTTAACCATGGAATTGAAAATTGCTAAGTACTAAAGTGGGTTAAAAACACATGAGGAAGACAATGGAACAAATAAAAATAGACTTCCTTCATGAAGCAAGATGCACTTGCCTAAGCTCTCCCTCTCTCCTGGTAGGTGGAGAAGTAAAGATGGAGAAGAAGAAATGAGTAATGAGTAATAATGGAAGAGAGAGAGTGGGATAAATATTTATGGTGGGAGTGGTTCTCCATATAAAACCAAAACAAGCCAAACCCACTAAACCGAACCAAACCAAGCCAATGCAATCCCATGATAAACCATGCTAATGCAACATGCAAAATAAAATCCACCGAAATACGTACACGTATTCCAAATACGTAATACGAGATATGGGCATTACAAAAGCTTCAAAAAAAATACTACGGCCGCCAACTCCAAATCATGAGTCGGATAATTCTTCTCGTGGTCCCGAAGTTGTCTAGATACATACGCTATCACCTTCCCATGTTGCATGAGGACACATCCAAGTCCCTTACCTGACACATCACAATATACAGTAAAACCTCTGGGTCCAACGGGCAATGTAAGTATAGGTGCCGAGATCAATTTCTGCTTCAAACTCTCAAAGGATGCCTGGTACTCTGCCGACCAGACAAATGGCACATCCTTGCGTGTCAAACGGGTCATGGGTGCTAAAATTCTTGCAAAATCTGACACGAACCTTCGGTAATATCCTGCCAATCCCAAGAAATTCTGTACATCTGCTACTGTCTTAGGTACTGGCCAACCTTCCACGGCCTCCACTTTCTTATGATCCACTGATACTCCTGCCCCTGATATGATATGCCCCAGGAATGAAATTCGATCCGACCAAAACTCACATTTACTGAGCTTGGCATACAACTGGTTTTCTCTCAAAACCTGCAATACCTTTCTGAGGTGATCTTCATGCTCTTCTTCGTTGGCTGAGTAAACGAGAATGTCGTCGAGGAACACAACGACAAATTGATCCAAGTATGGCTTAAAAATACGGTTCATCAAATCCATAAATATTGCTGGAGCATTGGTCAATCCAAACGGCATAACTAAAAATTTGTAATGCCCGTACTTCGACCTGAATGCTGTCTTGGGAATATCCTCCTCCCGAACTCTAACTTGATGATATCCTGACCGAAGATCTATCTTGAAAAATACTCTGGCTCTGCTCAACTGATCAAATAAGTCGTCGATCCTTGGTAGTGGGTACTTGTTCTTTACTGTTGCCGCATTGAGTTTCCTATAGTCAATACACAACTGGGATGACCCATCCTTCTTTCCTACAAGTACCACTGGTGCTCCCCATGGTGATTCACTGTCCCGAATGAACTTCTTCGCCTTCAATTCTTCTATATACTGGTATGCCTTAGCCTGTTCTGAATCTGGCATTCTGTAAACTCGATCCGACACCGGTTTGGTCCCTGGCACCAATTCTATACTGAACTCGACATCTCTCTTCGGTGGTAAACCAGGTAGTTCTTCCGGAAATACATCAAGAAACTCTTTCACTACCCTCGGGACTTGAACTCCTTCCAATGCTGCTACGACTCCGCCTGCCAACTGTTCTGTTCCCGGTCTGACCAAAGCGAACTGTTCCATGCCTGGAATATCAAAAAATACGCTCCCTCTAAGGCAATCTATTGTAGCATGACTGTCTTTCAGCCAGTCCATGCCCAAGATAACATCAAAAATTTTCATAGGAAATTCTATCAACCTAGCGGATAAGGAACGCCCGCACACTACGACTCTACATGCTAGAATAATCCTACTAACTCCTACAAACCCATTGCCAGTGAGTATATTCAACCTCTCTGGCAATGCCTCAAATTCCAATCCTAGTCGTGTTGCAAATCGTGTAGATACAAATGAATGTGATGCTCCTGAATCAAACAATGCTACTGGGGAGATGAGGAGACAAGAACGTTATCTGCCACAACATTCTCCGATGCCAATGCCTCCTCCAAGGACAGATTGAACGCCTGCCCTTGGCCTCCATGCTGATTTCCCTGCCGTGGCCCTACCTGGTATTGCTGCTGGCCCTTGCCTCGATGATGCTGGGGTGGTCTCTGGTGTTGCTGCTGTATCGGCGGTCCCTGCTGTCGAAACATCTGAGCTTGCGTCAATAACGGGTGTTGAGCCAACAGTTTTACTGCTACCACTGGCCCTCGATACTAGCCTGCCCCTGGTGCTGGCAGGGCAGAAAATGGTTACACTGGCCCTCCTGGCCTCGAACTCATGGGACAAGTGGAAACCCGGTGATCCGGACTCCCACATACCAAGCATAACCCATTAAATGTCCGACATATATTCTTAGTGTGCCCTGCCTTCCCACAATAAGTGCAACCCGCGGGTGGCTGCTGATTCTTCCTTCGCTGCTGTTGCTGTCTGGCTGGTGGTGCTGGCCCTCGCACCGCCACATCATGAATGCGGACGCCAGGGGACGGTGCTGTCGATCGGGGTGCTGCTCCCCCTCCTCCTTCCATCTGGTTATGAGACCTCTTCTGGCCCCCAGCCCTAGTCGCCATCCTCTGGATAGTGATCTCATGCCTCCGGGCCGCCGTCAGTACCTCATCAAAAGTCTGGTAGTCATGCCCCTCTACCAGTTGCAAGAGTTCAAGATGAAACCCTTGTTGAAACCTCATGGCCCTCTGGCTCTCCGTGGCTACCATCT
The DNA here is from genome assembly GCA_029216955.1 of Iris pallida. Taxonomy (NCBI): domain Eukaryota; kingdom Viridiplantae; phylum Streptophyta; class Magnoliopsida; order Asparagales; family Iridaceae; genus Iris; species Iris pallida. Next base: position 8,959,769 of record JANAVB010003599.1, on the reverse strand, counting down.
CCAGGACAAACCTACTCAATCTGCAGAACTCCGCTACATAAGCATCCACGGTCTTCCCAGCCTACTTGAGGCTGATGAACTTCTGCTGTAGCTCGAATTGAGCTACCACTCCATAGTACTTGGTCTTGAATCTGGTAGAAAAATTGTCCCATGCAATAGGACGCCTGGCACCTACTTCCTCTGATTCCCACCAATCACGGGCGAGATCCTGGAGTAACAACTTTACTTGGTCCACTTGCTCCTCCGCTGGAACTTTGGCTGCCTTCAAAATGGCCTCAATATCCTTGAGCCACGCATCTGCTGTGATAGCATCTTCGGTACCTTCAAAACGTCGGGGGTTGTACTTACAGAATCGGGTCGACGCTCCTGAATCAGTCCTCACTCCTCTTTCTAATGTCGTCTGCAAGCCTTGATTAAGTAACACATTCTGCTCTTGTTGCTGGGTATGCATCTGTTGCTGGACCAACATCTGATGTTGCTGCGTGGCCATCATCCCTCTGATGATCTCTAGGAGGGCTGGTGTATCTACTGCCCCCGGAGTGGGCGGGATCATTGGTGAGATCGGAACCTCCGGATATTGCGGCCCAACGGCTGGCTCTACTATCACCTCTGCTTGGACGTGCTCTTGGGGAAGCACTGGTCCTTGCTGCTGACCAACATGGTCCTGCTGCTCTGGTTGTTGCTGCTCTGACGCGGACGAGGAGCCCCTAATACAAGGGACAAGAGAACAATCAAACGACCGAACAGGAAAGATCAACAAAGTCAAGGGATACTGGGGTGCCAAGATGGGATCGAGAGCAACGAATCATGAGATCAAAGGGAGAACATGTGTGATTGAGACCTCATATAAAATAAAAGCACCCCACAAGTCTGAAAATAGACCTGCATGGGCCACCACTAAAACCTTGTCACGCCCCAGACCCGAAACACCGGAGGACGGGGGCGGACTTGGCTAGCTACGTATTACGGGTAGAAGAAATACCGAATAATACGATCAATGCTGTAAACTAGACAAGGGGGTGCATACTACATACAAGTCTCGCTATGGTCACATGACATCTATTGTCTCAATCAATGAATCAAGTAGCAGTAAATAAAGAGCATATATGATAAAGCAGTAAGGCGTCTCAAACGTTCGGTCAAAATGTTCTTGAGATCTGGCTTACAAAACATAGCCAGATGATATGATAAGGTATACACAATCGCTATCAGCTACAGTCTGAATTAATTACAATTATGTAAAAGCAAGTGCTAGACAGTCCGACTAATAGGTCGGTGCCAAAACGGCAAAAGTAAAGTAAAGAACAAGACGAGTAGGGAGTCAAGGAACCCACTCGTGGCCTCCTGCGGTCATCCTTCTAGTATTGACCATCTTGAGGGTAGAAGTAAGCTGAGTCCTCGGGAGCTGGCTCTAGATCTGGCCATGCAAAACCAGAGAGGTTAGACCTCCAATAGCAAGCACCACAAAAGAAGTACGACATGAAGAATTAAAACCAGTAATAAGAGTTAAGGATATAAATAAGATAAATAGATCTTTGCCTCTTACTAAGGTACGCCTAGCGTCTTGACACTCCGAACCAACTTTCCAACCAAACAAGGACAGAAGTTGGCCCGTCATGTCAGGACGTTCAGCTTACCTCAATAGTTGGCAAAGTAGGATACAACCCACAATCAAATCAGTTTAAGCGGCCAGGCAATTAATACGGCTTACTACTAGTGAGCTCCAAGTTACCCTGGAACCATGCATTAGGAAATTTCTCAGTTCTTACTATAGACAAACAAGGCTGGTCGATCTAATAATCAGTTGTGCCATACGGGAAAACGAGTCCCAGCAGGACGCTCGTCGATCGGGAAAAGTAAATCGGATACCACTCCCTGCCCGTGTGGTAGATATGCAATATCCGTGGGAACCAGCCGGCGTGTCGGGATACTATTTGTCCCAAGGACGGCCGTCATGTAAGAACTCGGAAATCCATTCTCTCCATGCAGTAATTATTTTATTTAGCTTAGTTGGCCCTATGTTAATTGAAATCTCATGCCGTGGATCATGAGTATTTCGCATGAGTACTTTCGTACAAGGTACGATATGCGTAACTCTACAACGATGCCAGTGCGGTTAGGTTGTAGGTCCTGCATAGCGTAATGCAACAGTCAAACCTATCCACGGGATAATCATGCCTTGACAGTAGGATACACGTGCTGCTTTTGTAATACGAAATTAATTATCGGTGCCATAGCACGTACTCAATATTATGTAAATTCATGTACATAATTATAAGTTGAAAATCAGCACGGGTACATTGTCAATGATCGGGATCAGCCAGTCGTTCTCAATGGTTCATACATGAACGTGTCCCATTCAGTACAATAAGACGACTAGCCAGTCTCTCAGTTCCAGACATAGGAACGCATGATCAATATTAAGTCAGGATAACAATCACTGTCAATTCGTGGCAAGGCATGGTAGTCAAAAGTTCTATATCAAGAATAAGAGAAACTTGCATAAAATAGTTGATAACATATTCTTGAAGCCAAAGAAAAGATCTACAACTTTCATGTTGGAAGGTAGGAGAAATTCGGGTCAGAAAACAGTCAAAATGAGCATCAAACAATCAAAATCAGCCTCATGCGGCTCAAAAATCCTTATGCGGCTCAAAAATGGTCATGCGGCCAGAAATGGTCATGCGGCCAGAAAAGCTTATACGGCCCAAAAATACTCATGCGGCCAGAAATGGTCATGCGGTCAGAAAAGCTTATGCGGCCCAAAAATACTCATGCGGCCAGAAAAGCTTATGCGGCCAGGAATCTTTATGCGGCCAGGTACTATTCATCGTCCCTGCCAAAATCAGGACAGATGAACATAGAAGTTTGACCAAAATTGTTTTGGCCATAACTTCCTCAAATCAAGTCGAAATCTAACTTTTCAAAAGCCAAAATTAGGTAGAATTGAATTCTCTACAACATAGAACAATCAAAACATGGAAATGATGAAGTTTGATAGATCAAACCCAAGAAAACCGAAAAGGAAAAAAACTTAGATCTACACAAAGCTAACCATGGAAAACAAAAACTACAAGACCTAAACATGTAGAGAAAGAAGAGACAAACACAATGGACTAAAAGTAAATGGGGATGCATGAAATTCCCCATGATGTGCAAGATGTACTTGCCTCTCACAAGTGGGTTAGGGTTTGGTGGAGGAGTAAATGTGAATGAATGAAGAGAGAGAATGAAAGAAGAAGTTTTATATCAAGGTCAAGTGGATCTCCACCATTCATTCTCTCCACCAAATTCAAGCCATCCATTCTTTTCCATGTTGAACCAAACCAAACCAAGTTGGTTTACCATGAACCGAAATGAACCAAGAGCCAAGAAAAAGCAGAAAATAAAATACAAAAAAATAATTAGCATGAAATTAAAAGAATTAAATACAAAATAAATGCATGACATATACTAAATAAATTCGGGCAAGCGGTATACGTATAAAAATACGCATTCCGGAAACGGGGAGTGACACTTGTGTTGTGTTTTATTCAGCATATGTTTGTGCCTTTATATAGGCTATACAAAGATTAAAAGATGTGGACAACAAAAAAGCAAAAGAGGAAAATCCTCATGGCCACACAAATGTCCCAAGAACTAGGAACCTTCCTAAAGAATAGATAAACTAGGAGCTAGTCTAGATTATTCACTAACACATTGTCCACATGCCAGAAGCCAACACCCCTGCACTTGTAAAAGCTGTGAGCTCATCATCTACTTTCCTGTGCCGCACAGGAAAGATCCCTTTCCAAACTAAAACAGATTGAACTTTACCAACTTGGCAATGAAATAGTGTAGAAATATTTTTAAAAAAAACAAAGAGATAGGAAATGAGTCCTCTTGTTGGTTGCTCTTTCAATCTTTTCTTTATGATCCACATTCCAGTTACCAACTAATATCATATGGTTGGACCTGAGTTTGATCCCTGATTTAATCGTTTAGCTCTCTGATCGTGGATCGACCTAATATCATATGTCTATAAAAGAAGCATTAAGACAGCTTGTAAACCATCTTCCGAATATAGTAAAAATTTTGTCTGCAACGATCGTGGACGTAGCTTTTTAAAAAGTGGACCACCTTAAATTTTGCGTGTATTTGTACTCTCTTTTTTTCATCTTCTCTATTGTTTTTTTCTTTTTTTTTTTTGGGAAATCGTAAGGAGGTCAGAAATTCCTACATAATATTGACGTCTTTGGCGGCAAGATAGTCGTAGGGGGCCTCCTCACAAAGGATAGCAATGATGGATGATTGTTTACCAAAAATTATAGATATTCGTAAAGTTGTAAGATCATGTATGGGAGCTGACACATCCAGTATCGAAAGGTCAAAAAAGTTGGTGATGACAGGAGAGTCGACGACGGAAACTCCGATGAACGATGGCAGTAACTATAACAACAACAAAAGTTCTATAATAACAATCATCTAGTGCTTAGAATGCTGAGCACTCAAAGTCCATTAATACTAGATCATTTCTAATAGACTATAGTATAACTTAATACCTTCAACTATTCAAATTTTTCAACTTGATGCCCTCAACTCTGATATGTACTAACTTAATACCCTTTCTCCATTCTTGTCCTAAAAGTACTAATTGAAGAGAAAAAAATAACAAAAATGCCTCTCTCTCTCTCTCTCTCTCTCTCTCTCTCTCTCTCTCTCTCCCCGATAGCCTCCCCTTTCTCCGGCGTCGGTGATCGAGGGGGGGGGGAGGGCGCAGCAGTAGCAGCAACGGGCTGACGAGCGGCGTCATGGCGAGCAGCAGCAGCGGCGGTGGATGCGGACACAAGCAACAGCGGGAGAGGTAGCAAGCAACAACAACAACAACGGCGACAGACGCGGGCACGAGCGTCGTGGACACAGTGGCGAGCAGCAGCAGCGAGCGGCATAGTAGCGAGGAGCAGCGACGTCGACGGGCGCAGTGGTGGAGGGCGCGGACGATAATGGCGGCGAGGGGGCACGGGGTTCAACGGGAGGCGCGGGGGTGGGGATGTGTGTGTTGGGGGGGGGGGGGAGCGGGTTTAGGTAGGAGGGATTGTCGGTAGAGGAGGAAGGAGGAAGGGACATTTTAGTCCAAAAAAATAATGAAAAAAAATTAACGTTTGAAGTGACGGAGGGTATCAAGATAAAAAAAATTTAATAGTTAATGGTATAAAGTTAGTATTTTTTAAAGTTGAGAGTATAAACTAAAAAACTTGAATAGTTGAGAATATTATGTTGTAATTTAGGCTTTCTAATATCATTTCTAAAGGTCTAGTCCTTCCCGAACTAAGCTGGATTCCACATTCGGAAATCCAAACCAAAAAAATATATATGTGATCACCGGACTATTTTTTTCATCTCATTCTCCCTGTTGGCTTTTGTTTATAGTTGTTGTTGAGCTTTAATAGTTGTTTATAGTTGCATGTTGAAGAGCTCTCTCCTGTTGTTATGATTATCCACATTTCTTTATGGTGTTACGCAGAAGTTATGCTGATGTTCCTGATGATAGTAGATACTCATAACTATGTTGGATTTGGTTTTGATGCATTTGGGGAAAAACAATATTGTGTCGAGTGGTCACAACCTGCTCTGATACCAAAAAAATAATAATAATAAGAAGAAGAAGAAGAAGAAAAAAAACAGGTAGATGGAAATCTCACTATATGGAGGTGGACAATAAACCTCACCACACCGATGGTGGGATTCTTTCCCATCAGTCCTGGCAATTGAGCATTTCGAGAAGATTGAGACATTTTGTAAGAAGAAATCAGAGAATTGCAGCAGAAAATTGGGGAAGAACAGTGAGATCTGGAAGAAGAATTCTTATTAAAACTGGAGGAAGAAGAAGCTACAGCTATGTGGATAAAATTGCATATATCAACAGTATCCTTCTCCTGCTATTACAATGCATTTATATATCAATGCTCTATTGCTTTGCTTGATTATCAAGCTAACACTAATCTGGTGACTGTACAGGTGAGCTGGCTGATTGGAGTAGCTGGCAATCACCAGAGCACATGGCACCAGGCTGTTATTAACAGAATTAACTGCCAAGTGAACACTTGAAAGGAAAAGAAGGAGAGTCAGGTTGCAGGTTTGTTGAGCCATTTGTTTAGGCTCGTAACAATGCCTCCCTCTTAATTTGACCTTGTCTCAAGGTCAAAGTGAGGAAATTTCTTAATGAAATCCTTATAAGGAACCCATTGAGCTTCTTCCTGGGAGCAATCCTGCCACTGTACTAGCAAGTCCACTGCTGCCCTGTTCTTTCTCTGAACCATCCTTCTGTCCAACACCCAATGAGGCTCCAGAACCATTGCTTCTGTATAAGTGGGGTTCTCTTGATGCACTGTGAGGGTGGGACTAAGAGTCTTTTTTAATTGAGAAACATGAAAGACTGGATGTATCTGGGATGTGGCAGGAAGAGCAAGTTTGTATGCTACAGCCCCAACCTTAGAAAGTATCTGATATGGGCCAAAATATTTTGGGGAAAGTTTTTGGGGTCTTCTCTGTCCCACAGTAACTTGTCTATAGGGTTGCAACTTCAAATAAACCCAGTCTCCAACTATGAACTCCCTGTCAGTTCTATGGTTATCTGCTAACTTCTTCATCCTGTTTTGAGCTAAAGTTAGGTTGTCCTTGAGGATTTGTATAGCATTATCCCTGGACTGCAGATTCCCTGCTACCTCATTTTCCTGAGTTGAGCCTGGTACATAAGTAAGCAGATGGGGTGGAGGCCTCCCATAGACTGCTTCAAAGGGGGTGGTGTTAATGGCAGAGCGCCAATTGGTGTTAAACCAAAACTCAGCCCATGCAAGAAACTTACTCCACTCTCTAGGCTTGTGACCACAGAAGCATCTGAGATATCCCTCTACACATCTGTTTGTCACCTCTGTCTGCCCATCAGTTTGGGGGTGGTAGGCAGTGCTATACTTGAGTTGGGTGCCTTGTAGCTTGAAAAATTCTTTCCAGAACTGACTGGTAAAAAGGGGGTCCCTGTCAGTAACTATGGACTTAGGCATTCCATGTAATTTGAACACTCCTTCAAGGAAGACTTGAGCCACTACAGCAGCAGTATAGGGATGACTTAGTGCAAATAGATGCACATATTTTGTGAGTCTGTCCACTACCACTAGAATGGTAGATTTATGGTAGCTGATAGGAAGTCCTTCTATAAAATCCATGGAGATATCTTCCCAAACTCTGTGTGGAATTGGTAGAGGTTGTAATAGACCAGCTGGGGAAACATTTTCACTCTTGTTTCTTTGACAAATATCACAAGATTTTATATAATTTTGGACTGCTCTTTTTAACCCCTTCCAGTAGCATACCCTCTTGATTCTGTGCAGTGTCTTGGCAACTCCTGAGTGACCAGCTTGCAGTCCATCATGGTGTTCTTTAATCATCAAAGAAGCAAATTCTGAGGCTGGATCAACTAACAGTCTATTTTTATAATAGAGAAGACCATCTATCAAAGTGTACCTGTCAGTATTCAGCTTCCCTTGTTCCCATTCTTCTTTCTTCTTAGTATAGTAGGCTGATTGATTCATCTCTTCCCTGAACTGTGTGAGCCACCCTGCATGGACCATAGTTACAGCAGATAAACTGGGTATTTCTCTTCTGGATAAACTGTCTGCAGCCATGTTTTCCTTCCCTTTCTTGTACTCCACTCTATAATGGAACCCATGTAGTTTGAGTATCCATTTATACTGTGCATCAGTATACACTCTTTGTTCTAGCATGAATTTAAGAGATTTATGGTCTGTTCTGATGATAAAAACCCTTCCCCATAAGTATTGAGACCATTTTTTAACTGCCAAGAGTATTGCTAACATCTCTTTTTCATAAGTTGAGAGTACTTTGGCTTTACCTTTCAGTGCTTGGCTTAAGTATGCAATGGGTCTGTCTTCTTGCATAAGTACTGCTCCTACTCCTTCACCACATGCATCACACTCTAAGATGAACTCCTTCTGGAAGTTGGGCATACACAGAACAGGAGGTTCAGTGAGGACTTTCTTCAATGCTTCAAGGCCTCTTGAGCTTTGTTACTCCACAGGAATGCATTTTTTTTTGAGAAGATCAGTTAGAGGCTTGGCCAAGCTGCCATACCCTCTGATGAATCTTCTATAGTACCCAGTCAAACCCAAAAATCCCCTCAATTCTTTGAGAGTGGTTGGTTTAGGCCAACTAATTACTGCTTGAATTTTTTCTGCATCCACTTCTACTCCCTGACCAGAGATAACATGCCCCAAGTAGCCCACCTATCTTTGGAGAAACTGGCACTTGCTTCTTTTAACCTTCAGCTGGTGTTCATCTAACTTCTGCAAAACTTTCTCCAAGTGTACATAATGATCTTCTTCTTTAGGACTATAGACTAAAATGTCATCAAAGAAAACTAATACAAATTTCCTGAGATAGTCTCTAAATACATCATTCATCATAGATTGGAATGTGGAGGGGGCATTGGTCAAGCCAAAGGGCATGACTAAAAATTCATAATGGCCTTCATGGGTTCTAAAGGCAGTTTTGTGGATGTCTTCTTCTTGCATTCTAACTTGGTGGTAGCCTGACCTCAAGTCCAGTTTTGAAAAAATGTGAGCCCCACTTAACTCATCAAACAGTTCATCAATGAAGGGTATAGGGTATTTGTCCTTAATGGTGTTAGTATTAAGGGTCCTATAATCTACACACATCCTCCAACTACCATCAGATTTTTTTACTAAGATTACAGGGGATGAATATGAGCTACTACTTGGTCTTATGATTCCTGTTTCAATCATCTCATGCACCTGTCTTTCAATTTCATTTTTGTGAATGTATGGTTGTCTATAAGGCCTACAACAAACAGGTAATGACCCAGGCAGTAAGGGTATTTTGTGGTCATAAGGTCTTTTTGGAGGTAGTTCTTTAGGCTCTTCAAAGATATGATTGTACCTGTCTAGTAGTTGAACCAAGTTTTGAGTGTTGTTTTCTTCTTGAGGTTGAGCTTGGACTGCACATAACTGTATAATGTATATCTGAGCCCCTTGCCTCAAGTCTTTGATGTTGGCTTCATTCAAAGCTTCTCTCTGATTTTGTATTCCCCTGAAGATGTGGCTGACTCCTTGATCTTCATATCTCATTATCAATTCTTCGAAATTCCATAAGATATTCCCCAAGGTTCTCAACCAATTTGCTCCCAATACAACATGGCAACCTGTTAAAGGCAGTAATAATAGATCAAATATTATTTTTCTACCTTGGCAGTCAATTGCAACTCTTGGGCAGAGTCCTTGGCTTTGAAGTTTATCCCCATTAGCTACCATCACTTCCAATCCCTCCTTGTTAGTGAACTGAAGACCAATTCTCTCACAGAATTGGCTATCTATGAAGCTGTGAGTAGAGCCTGAATCTACTAATATCATCACAGGCTTGTTGTGTATGCTTCCTCTCAGCCTCATGGTTGATTGTTGTAATGTTCCAGAGAGAGCTTGTAAGGATATGGCAAAAGTCCCTGGGGTTGTTGTCTCCTTTGATTGTGGTGTCTCCTTTGAGTCTTCTTGGAAAACATCTTCTGTTTCTTCTACATCTGGGTCTTCAACATCACTGATCAACATAAACAGTTTCTTCTCCTTGCACTTGTGCCCCCTGTACCACTTGTCATCACAAGTGAAGCATAAACCCAATCCCTTCCTTCTATCAAGCTCTTTAGGGAAAATGGTAGAAGTTTTTGGAATATCCACAGGCAACATGGACTGGGCAGCAGGATAACTATGAGTTTTCTTGTCATTTTCATGACTAGAGAGCTGAGAAAAATTTTGGTAGGGTGCTGCTTTATGAGAATACAGCTGAGTCTTGTACCCTTTTTTAAGAGAATGTAATTTGGCTTCATAAAGCCTTGCCCATTGCATAGCTAAAGGCAATGTGGGAGGATTTGCCACCAGTAATTCATACCTGATTTCATCTTTCAGGCCCCCTATATACTGACTAACAAGGTCAGGTTCCTTAGTCCCTCTAACTTTCTTAGAGAGACTCTGGAATTGAGAGTCATATTCCTCCACCATGCCAGTTTGAGTGAGTCTTTTCAATTCCATAGCATAATTTGTGAATTGTGAGGGCCCAAAGTTGAGCCTAATGGCTTGGCAAAAATCTGCCCAAGTGATAATTCCTTCTTTGATTTGAATGAGCCAATCAAACCAATGGGCAGCTCTGCCTTTCAGCTGAACAGAACAGACTCTAACTCTCTCTTCTTTAGGAATGTGATAAAAGTTAAAGTAATGATGGATTCTAAGGAGCCATCCTTCCACATCAGGACCTCCATCATATTCAGGCAATTTCAGCCTCAGGGAGGGTTTTCCCCAGATTTGATTTGTGTTATCATGTTGATTCCACAAGTTGGCTGGGGCAGGGTTCATTCCTCCTACTGTTTGGAAAGGATGTGGACTGAAAGAATGGGGAGGCCCAGATGGATTATATGGGGGTAATGATGATGGTATTGGAAGGTTTGTCACAGAGGGTGGGGTGTGATTTTGATAATGCTGTGGAAAATGGTTGGAATAACCATGATTCCATTCCATTCCTGGCATTCCAGACATGGCCAATGGAGTACCTATGTTTGCAGGGAATGAAGTTGGGAGGGGAGGCTCAGTCTCTCGTCTGGATCTATTCATTTCCCTCATCATACTCTCAAACATGTCTGTGAGTTGCAGGAATTTACCTTCCAAATTCTGAACCCTCAGATCTGTGGACTGTGCTTGTCGATCTCCCAATGATTCTGGTCTGAAATTGTTGCTCGACTGTTGCTCCTCGCCGACCTCATTGAGCAGATCCATTCGCTCTGATACCAAATTGGTGGGATTCTTTCCCATCAGTCCTGGCAATTGAGCATTTCGAGAAGATTGAGACATTTTGTAAGAAGAAATCAGAGAATTGCAGCAGAAAATTGGGGAAGAACAGTGAGATCTGGAAGAAGAATTCTTATTGAAACTGGAGGAAGAAGAAGCTACAGCTATGTGGATAAAATTGCATATATCAACAGTATCCTTCTCCTGCTATTACAATGCATTTATATATCAATGCTCTATTGCTTTGCTTGATTATCAAGCTAACACTAATCTGGTGACTGTACAGGTGAGCTGGCTGATTGGAATAGCTGGCAATCACCAGAGCACATGGCACCAGGCTGTTATTAACAGAATTAACTGCCAAGTGAACACTTGAAAGGAAAAGAAGGAGAGTCAGGTTGCAGGTTTGTTGAGCCATTTGTTTAGGCTCGTAAGTGATACTCTTCTTATTTATAAAAAATTTAGTAACAATAAAGTTAGAATAAAATAATCTAAGATAATAAGAATATAATCAAGAAATATCTTCATTAACCATGATGATCGATATGGATGAATTGGAGGTTTGAATTGATAAACTTAGAATCTTGAACTTATAATTTGTTTGATCCTGTAACATGGAGAAGAGGAAGGTTATAGTTAAATCGGGATTGGATTCGGGATTGGATTCGGGAGGAAGTGAAAGAGATATCAGCCCTAGTATACGTCAAAGGAATTGAGAGAGAGGGGATCCCAGATCAAAAGCAAAAGAATAAAAACATAGCCCACATAGCCACACCTTTACTTTCATACACAAAAGATGACAACCATAAAATTCTTTCACAGCCCTTATCTTTTTAATCGTCGTCTTAATGTACTTTTTATGACATCATTTCTTTTAATATCATTGATTACGTTATTAATGACAGTCATCCAATGTGCAGACATTAAAAATTAATGACATTTTTTTATGAGCGCCGTCTATAAAGTATCATTGTTAACATTTTTTTTAGTAGTGGAAACAGAGCCAGATCGCAAAATTGGATTATCCTAGTCGGAACTAATTTTGATTGTTCCTTGACCCAGAATCATCCGTGATCCCAACCTTTTACGGGTCATGTTGGACCTAGAGGGCATGTCCTAAGCAGACAGTTGTTCTAATCCGAAGTTTTGTCAGACTTATTCTTGAACCGATGTAGTGAAAATCAACAGCAATGACATAATCATTTGCATGTTGATTACTATGGGGGAACTATGGAAAAGACCATACATTAAAAAAAAAAAAATGAAGAAGAAGAAGAAGAAGAAGAGACACAAAACAAAACAAATAAACAACCATGACAATGAGAGAGAGAGAGAGAGAGAGAGAGATTGACATGCAGTAGTAGTCAGCTGGCAGTAGTAGACATGGATGCTGAACCACCACAGCTCCCCCACTTGTACTCACTGATATGGAGCCTGCACCTGAAGGAGCCCGGGTGGCGTGTTGGAGAGCAAACGCACATCTTGGTTGCAGTACTACTTGTTGACATGCTTGGCTCTTGTCCTTCCTCTGCAGCTGCAGCTGCAGCTTCTGCTGCTGGTGGCAGTACAATCTGTGTCCACAGCCTCCTCCTCCTCCTCCTCCTTGAAGGAAGCACAGGATGGAGCTGCTGACAACACATGACTAGCTAATTGATCACTGATTGAGAAGAGGACTGATTGAAGGAAATTTATGTGTGGAGATTGAGTGCAGAGGAAGAGAGAATATTAAGATGCCTTTGGTACTTTTTTTCCAATTTTTATTCAGCACATGTGGGTTCAGTTAAATCTTCGTACTTTTTGTACGGATCATGTCCGTATTGATTTTGTCATCATCGTCTCGGCCTTTGGTACTTGGCTTTTCCCTTTTGGATGATGATGACATCTTCGTTCGGCTCAGTTCCAGCACTTGGCCTGGAGAAATCAAGGATAGGTGTGTAAGTGCATGCGTGCACGTGTCGTGCGCTGCATGCGCTTGCGTTTCCACGATGAGTCCAGTGATACGTACGCCTTTTCTTTATTCAGTGAACTGGACTCATCGTGCATCTTGATTTTCTTCTAGTTGATGGTATCGAAATGAAAATGATTGTAGGCGATGCACTCATCTTCGTATTATCAAATGGAGGAGAATGAAGTGTACAGTGAGTCCGGCTCGCCGAATAATTTTTCTTTTCTTGATTTGCTTGTTTTCTTTTGTTATATTTGTTTCACTCTGATTTGAAACTATGAGGCTGACAACAACATGTGAGCAGACGGTCTGGCAAAATTTTTGTTTAAAAAAATTCGAACCAAGTGTAAATCGAACCTCATAAACTATATATATATATATATATATATATATATATATATATATATAAAATAAGGGATGTGAGGTGCCACCCTATGGGTGGTGGCTATATGTCATCCCTCATGCTATCATCATGTACCGAAAAGTGTACAAGTACATGATGATAGTATGGAGGGGGGGGGGGTTTGACACATAGCCACCTCCCCGTAAGGTGGCACCTCACCTCCCTTATTCTCTCTCTCTCTCTCTCTCTCATATATATATATATATGGTGCTGCTATTAGCACTCCTAAAATATCATTCGGCACTTTTTTTTATTTTTTAACATTCAAATTCCAAATCTGAGGAGTGTAGAATGACATTTTAGGAGTGCCAATAATATTAATGCAAGAACAGATTTAAAATTTGAATGTTAAAAAAATTTTAAAAAAAAGTGCCCAATAATATTTTAGGAGTGCTAATAGCAAGCATCCTATATATATTAGATGTAATTTGCTGAAACTTTTTTCTCCTCCCCGGAATAAAATTTTCTGATGAGTGATTGTTGGTGGATTCCAACAGGGCTTGTTTTGAGATTTCTTGGTATGTTGACAAGCACCCACATTATGAAGAGAGCTGAGTTCGACTATAGAAACTCAAATAAGAACTCAAAATAAGAACATGACTATAGAAACTCAATAAGAACTCAAAATAAGAACTTACAATATAGATATAATATATAAATTTTTATTAATATTGAAAGTGTATTTATTTTTTCTTTTAGGTCTTTGAAAAAAAAAATTAAAGAATAAAATACATGTAATCAGACAACTTTTCATGACCAAATTTTAAAGTATGCTTTTGAGTTTTAAATTTTTAAAACTTGGTATATAGAATTCCATATATAGTCTACAATAATCACCTTGATATCACAAGGGAATATTAAAGATTTTTTCTAAGGGCACTACCCTTTTTGCTAGGGGCTAGTCCAAAAATGTTTTAAAATATTACAAGTTTGCCATCAATTTTTTTTACTTGGGGCTAGCCCAAGCAAAGGTATAAATACTAACTTTTGTTTTCTTTTTCTCTCTCCCTCTACTCTTTTCTTTTCTCCCTCAACTCTTTTCTTCTCTCCCTCAACTCTAGGTCAAAGAATTTAACCCCAAGTTTTTTCCCAACCTACATTTTTTTCCAAATTTTTCTCTCAACTCTAGGTCATTGATTTTTATCCCAAAATTTTCCCTCAACACTAGGTCATTGACTTCTCTCATTTATTAGTAAGTCATCGAATTAATATATGTTTAATGTTTTAAACATAAATTTCACATATAAAAAGTTGAAATATGTGTTTAATGTAGAAAAATATTGAACATGGAACAACCGGGATCATCAAATGTTGTATACTCTCTCCCCGCCACGTCCGAAGAACACTTTGATGCATCGAAAAAATCGGGTTGTGACACAGAGGACTGTCACCTGTCTGGCAGTCCCGATCATAGATTAGGACTGCCAGAGAGGTGGCAGTCCTTCACATATGTAGGACTGTCAGGGGCCTGACAGTCCTACATATTTTTTTTGCGATTCTAAAATTTCGACAAAAAGTGCTAAAACGGAGGTCCAAACATCATTTTTTTGCGATTCTAAAATTTCGGAAGGTCGTCTATCGGTGAAACCGTTAATCTCAGGCTCCTCAAAGATACGCTCATTTTGCGACAAACCGGACCTCGTTTCGACCTTCCAGTCAAAAGTTATGGCCCTCCAAAGTTTCAACTGACCATAAAATGTACCGGAATGACCATTCTCCTCACAGAGTTTGATAAGTAGGACTGCCACCCCCTGGCAGTCCTACATTGAATTAGGACTGCCAGGGTGCTGGCAGTCCTAATTCAATATAGGACTGCTAGGGGATGACAGTCTTGATACTGGATCAGATAGCCATTCTCCGTGCTAAATTACACGGAGAATGACCATTCTCCGTGCTAAATTACACGAAGAATGACCATTCTCCGTGCTAAATTAAGAGTTTTCAGTTGAGGAGCTCCTCACAGAGTTTGATAAGTAGGACTGCCACCTGTCAACCCCTGATTTTCAAAAAAATTATTAAACTAGTGTTAATTAATTATTAAATGTCATTATTGGTTTTAAAATAATTTAATATGATTTTAGGAATTTTCTAGAATTTTTAAATAAATTTTTAATGAGTTTTAAATACAAAAAATATCATTTTGTAATTTATTTAAATGTTTTAATAGTGTTTTGCAATTATTAGAATTGTTAGTATATCAGTTTGTAATTAAAGAAATATTTTTAATTGAGAAATGCAAATTCTGTTTTGCAATTTCTCACTAATAATTCCTCTGTGCAAAATCCTAAAATCCAGGGACCTAATTGCAATCTACCCAAACCCCCCCCCCCACACGACAACTCTCTCTCTCCTCTGCCTCTCACCCACCCCCGTTGACCCACTCCGCTGCCCCGACCGACTCGCCGCCCTGCCCCCGCCTTTTCCGGCTGCCCGACCGCCTCGATTTCCCCCTATTTAAACCCCAGCAACCCCCTCGACCTAGCTACCACATCCCCGACCACCGACGACCGCCACAGCCCCCGTTCTTCCACAAAACCCTAGACCTAACCCTAACTCCGGCGAGACCCCCAGCGCCACCCCTACGCCGAGTGTCATAGCCCCCAACCACCGCCGACGAGCTCGCCACGCCGAGACGCGTCGATCGCCACCGCTCCGCCACCGTCCCGACGCCCCTAGCCGCCGCCTCCGCCTTCGAAACTTCTTTAAGAAGTCGGACACGTACGTACCAGTCTGTTTTCGTGTCGGCTGTGTCTCGATTTCACATGAGAGACTCGCCAGGACACGAGGATGCTCGTCCAGTAGTTGGACACATGAATCAGTGTTCGTGCGTGTCGTGCATAGCACGGACACGAGAAATCCTATGTCCTTAACTGTCTGGACACAGGACAGATTTATATTTTTTTTAGTATAATCTAACCTAAATGAAATAAAAGAAACAAGACTCTAATCCTAACAGTCGGGCCAACTGGCCCACTGGCCAGCGCGCAGTAATAAAACTCTCCCCCCCCCCCCCCCCCCGCTCTGTTGGCTCGGGTTCGAGTCCTGCCACTGCTGTCCTTTCCTTTTCTTTTTCCTTTCCTTTTCTTTTTTTTCTTTTCCTTTTTCTTTTTCTTTTTCTGTTATATATTTATATATATATGTATATACATATATTAGTATATATATATATGTATTATTATATATACTATATTTATGTATATATAGTTGCTATTATATATATATATATATATATATATATATATATATATATATATATATATATATATATATATATATGTCTTATGTATACATATATATTTATGTATATATATTTCCTTGTGTATATATTATCATATATATACTATTATATGTATATGTATACATTAATTTTGTATATATATATATATATATATATATATATATTTTTTGTATATATATATATATATATATATATATATATATATATATATATATATATATATATATCTATATATATATATATATATGTAATTTTTACATATATATATATCCATTATGTAAATATCCCTATATTAATGTATATATATATTATCTTATATGTACTTTACTTAGCTTAGTGTAAATTATCTTTATAAGATAATATTCATACTTTTATAGTTACTATGTAAAATTTTACCTTATTAAAATATTAATATTTATTTTGCATTTCTACCACTTAGTATTTTCTGTATATTTAAATTACTGCAACCATTTGGTGTCCAAGTCTAGCATGGGTATTTGGGCTCAAATGTGTTTTCACACATTCAAGACCTGTACAAGTCATATTGGACTTGATTCATGGCCTTAGGTCCTGTATTTGAACTTTGGTTCAAATTATATACAAGGACAAAATACGCAGATAATTAATTATTGTGTGCAATGCTGTTTTTGATTTTCTAAAAATACTTAAAGTACTGCTAAAATTATGGAAAAATAGTTTTTAGATAATATGTTAAGTTAGCTAATTAGTATAATTTTTGTAGTATTTAATTTACTGTTTTGCCACTAGTTTGGCATATGAAACCAAAACTCATTTTCTGTATACTTAGGAAAACTGATTTTTATGAAATATTTGTACTGGTTAATAAATTCCAGAAAAATTATAATAAATTTCTATGATTAACAAGGATCACTTTGATACTTTGCTTTAAACAAAACTAGGCTTTTTGTCTATCTCTAAAATTGTTGGAACACAATGATCTTTTGATTTATTTATTGATTAATTACGACTTGTAGCTTTTTGTGTTATTTGGAGTTTTAGCCGTGTTGAACCCCATCCCTCACTAGTGTAAAGACCCTAGAAAGTTAGTTAACGTAGTGTGTCACCCCACATTGGTCTCCTATGCCAAAATCATCATTTTGGCTAGGTGCCCAATCACAAGTCGTGTTTCACCAATTAGTGTCCTAGTATTTTAGCTTAGTGTAAAAACTAAGTTGTTGTATTTACTTCTACAGTGACGAGCTACCAGACATCCATAGCATTGTTATCGCAGCTTGTTTTGTTTTGCTTTGCTAGAGGCAAGTACTTTCTACGAACTTTACATATTGTCACATAAATGAACTGCAAACCCCACCATGTTAAATGCTGATCCTTGGGGTAGCAAGTTAGATCTCTACATGTTGTACTTCCAGTTACTACCATGCTTAGAACAGTTTTTATGTATCTCTCACATGATAGAATATGGGTTATGGGGAAACTGGTAGTAGTGTACGTGATCATATCCCCCTCTACAGTACCGAGCAAAGTTTCATTTTATATGTTACTACGCCGTAGGCCTTTATCTCAAAGCTGTATTTGTGCGTATGTACATCTACCGCCTTTACACTTGTACGTATGTACATTTCATTATGTGCCCCAGCACATTGTACATCTATTGACCGATCACGTACCTACTACAGTTTTAAACATTATATATACATCTGTCTCTATGACATATGTGTCCTTGCCATGATAGACTATGTGATGCCATGCTTTCCAGTTATTCCTCTCATGTTCATTTTCATGTTTCATATGCTAGTTTGCTAGATTCAGTACTTGCTCTCGTCCTGACAGGATAACGTTGTAGGTGTCCTTACTGAGGAGGAGTTACTCTGCGACACCTATTATGGGGTTACTGCCGAGGACCCGGCTCTGCTTTACGAGGATGTTCCTGCGGGGAACCTCGCCTAGTTGTCTTTTGTTTACTTAGACTTTTGAGAGTAGACATGTATTAGACTATATCTTTTTGTAACTGGACATGTATCCAGTTTTACTTTTCAGTTCACTTGTACTTGGACATTTTACTGTATACGATGACTTTTGTGTTTGGAGCATTTATGATTCTTCTTCACTTATAGAACTGTTAGCACATTTAGTCTTATCCTGTTGTCTTTAGAACAGCTTACTACGTTTTATCTCAACGTAGGCTGGGCATGACTCGGCCTGGCCCAACAATTTGGATAGCGGGTCGTGACACCACCCCCTGGCAGTCCTACATTGAATTAGGACTGCCAGGGTGCTGACAGTCCTAATTCAATGTAGGACTGCTAGGGGGTGGCAGTCCTGATACTGGATCAGATAGCCATTCTCCGTGCTAAATTATACGGAGAATGGCCATTCACCGTGCTAAATTACACGGAGAATGACCATTCTCTGTGCTAAATTAAGAGTTTTCAGTTGAGGAGCTCCTCACAAAGTTTGATAAGTAGGACTGCCACCCCCTGGCAGTCCTACATTGAATTAGGACTGCCAGGGTGCTGGCAGTCATATTTTAATATAGGACTGTAAGCCCCTGAATTTAGGGCTTATGTTTTTTTTTCAATTTTATAATTCAATTAGTTGTAATATATATTATTATTTGATTATTATTTGATTTAATGCTCTTTACCGTGACTTGGATTTCTAGAACATCAGGGATGCCAGTCTCTGGAAACTTTCTTCTTGAAGTTTGTAGTAGACGAGATTACCTTCACGTCGATATATCATGTCCCATCCAAACTCGTTCTCTTGTGCTCCTTTTGTATCGCGCAAGTTCGGGTCAATTTAGACCATTTAATTATTAATTGATTTCCCACTCTTTTCCTTGATCCTCATAAGCACGTTACCACGACTTTTAATTTAGGAGCACCAGACCAGTCATTTTTTCGGAACCTGTCACCCCCAGTTTTTAGGAACATGGGTATTTTTGTCATTTTGTACTTACAAATATTTTTTGAAATTTATTTTATTATTTATGATATTGTTTTGGGGTTATTTGAGTCGGGTTCGAATTTCAGCTCATTCCGACTTGTATCGGGGACCCGGGGTAGCTTAGACTCTGATCGGGACCCAACTGGAACCGACCAACTTATCATGACCAAACCTAGATATGTGAGACCCGTCTCACTGTATCGATATTTTATACGGATACGTGTTTTAATTTGAGCCGTATTTCGTATTTATCGATTTACGTGATATTTTAAAATTTTCCTAAGTGTAGGATTTCATGACTTGGTTTAACTGGATTTGGTTTTATTTGGTTCAGTTCCACTTTGACTTGGTTTGGTTTGGTTTAGTTTGGTTTCTCATGAGATGAGGTGTAGGGCTTAGATTGAGTGGAGAGGAATGAATGGTGGAGATCACTTGAGCTTGTTATATAAGCCACTTTTCTCTCTCCCTCCTCATTCACCCTCATTCATTTCTTTTCCACCAAAACCCTAGCAATTGGAGAGAGGCAAGTACATCTTGCCGAATGTTGGACTATTTTCAATTTTGTTTATTCCATTCTCTTCCTTGTTACATTCTAAGCATGTTTAGAACTTGGAGATTTCCATTTTGATGGTTCATTTGTAGTAGATCTAGCTTTGAAGAGATTTCAGTTTTCATGGGTTTTGATTTGTCAAACTTGTATATTTTTGTCAACTGATGGTTCCACGTGGTAGAGAATTTCATTTTACCCAAATTTGACCCATGGAAGTCTGGATTAGGGGTTCCCATTGTATCTTGGTGGAGCATGGAGGCCATGGTATTTTCCATGGACATAGTTTCTTCTCTTGTATCGTTTAGCCCCGAGCACGTGTTTAGCTCGTGTTTTGATATTTTTCTTGATATTGTAGCCTACAGGTATAAACATGATAATTGACAAGTGCATTGGTACTAAACACGTGTTTAGCTCGTGTTTTGGTATTTTCCTTGATATTGTAGCCTACAGGTATAAACATGATAATTGACAAGTGCATTGGTACTAAACACGTGTTTAGCTCGTGTTTATGCCTGTAGGCTACAATATCAAAGAAAATACTAAAACACGAGCTAAACACGTGCTCGGGGCTAAACGATACAAGAGGAGAATTTCCACATCAGTGGGAGAATGAAGAAGAAACCCACTGAGACACTCTGGTGCTCCGGCTGGTCACCGTCGAGTAGATGGTGCGGTAGATCCTTCGGGCTCTTCTATCAGAACCTGGCCATGCAAAACCAGTGGGGTCAGACCCCAAATAGCAAGTACCACAAAGGAGGCCGAACTATGAACTTAAAATCAGCAATCATAGACAATCAACAGGGAGAGAAAGCAATAAGTAAGGAAGGATCGAGATTCGTGCAGTACCAATGCACTTGTCCCGAACATAGGGAGACAGTAAGTAAATCATC
This sequence comes from Iris pallida, assembly GCA_029216955.1. NCBI lineage: Eukaryota > Viridiplantae > Streptophyta > Magnoliopsida > Asparagales > Iridaceae > Iris > Iris pallida. Next base: position 8,938,974 of record JANAVB010003599.1, on the reverse strand, counting down.
ATTTGATATAAAGTAAACTGGAGAACATGTTAAATAAATAGAACTGGGAAGGTGATATACGATGAGATAACCATGGGACTATTCAGATAACCAGGTTACAACCCGTAAACCAAACAAGGACCGGGGTTGTAACCCTTCGTCTGAACAGAACTTGGTTTCTCTCACCATTTATCGGCAGGATAAAATAAGAAATCAGGACATGTAACAATCATGTACAAGATCAAGACGAGGCTAGACTGAGTAAACTCCATCCAACATTCACGGCCAAGCAATAAGTACGGCTTGATACTTTAACTAACTAGGGTTATCACAATCCTAGTTACTAGCCATATGCAATGAGATTATTCCACAGCCACAAGCCCTGCAGACCATCCAGGTTATCCAGGCGACATTTAGTACAATAAGGGTGCAACACATGACAGTTTGCTGGAAATGTGCCCTACTCGTCGGCAGGCTACAAGTCCACATGCATGCCCAGATAACGGGATTGCCTGTAACTGGGAAATCTCTTAAGAACTACTTGTTTATTCTAGTCATTAGCCTAGCCCGATTCAATATGACTCCCTGACCGTAGGAAATCAGAAATTCATGTCCTAGACATGATGCAAGACTAGACGGTAGCTTATACAAGCACATTCAATACAACACCCACGGTGTCAGGATACTAATTAATTCTTGTCAGGAGTGCGCCACGACGGGCCACTATCATTATCATTATTACATATCAAGAGAGCGCCACGACGGGCCACTATCATTATTATTATTACTTATCAAGAGTGCGCCACGACGGGCCACTATCAAGAATTATCATGTCAAGTTATCACTGTCAATTATCATGGCAAGTTCATCATGTCAAGTTTATTTCAAGAGTGCACCACTACGGGTCATTGTCGAGTCATATCATTTATCAAGAAGGAAGAAACTTGCACAATTAAATAATAATATATTTATAATATATATATTCTTGAAGCCAAGGAGAAACTCTACAACTTTCATGTTGGGAGTGGGAAGAAATTCTGACCACAATTCAGGCAAATAAAACATTTAAACAATCAAAGTGGGACCCATGCGGTCCAAAAGTGGAAGAACAAACATGCGGTCAAAGAGAGTGGGAGGCCACCCATGCGGCTCCGAAATTATTTAAATAAAATCAGTCAAGCATTTAAGGCCAGCAAGCCATATGCGGCTAGCATACAATTGTGCATGCAGCCAAGAGTGGGAGGGACCCTATGCGGCCAAGAAAGTAGAAGACCATCCATGCGGCCAGGAAACAATAAATAGGCCATAAAATCAAATAAGATAAAAGACAGTGGGACCCTCATTAAATGCAAACTCCCACTTCAGCAAGCAAGTCAACTAAAGGAAGCTATGTGGGACCCCCCACAATTAATGCAATAAGAAAAGGTTCACGTGAACCATTTAAATATTGGTTCACGTGGCCAAGCAATGATGACATATATATATATAAAAAAATATATCCTGCAAGTACATGCAGCTCAATAAAAGCCATGCGATCCAATATTAAATTCAAAGTCCAAAAGTACAATGACCATGCTGCCAGCAAGTAGGAAGAGGCCATGCGGCTAGAATTAATGTAGCAAGGAAAGTAAGCCGCATGCAATTGTTGCATATGCGGCTAAGAAATGGACGCTTGCTATGGCAAATAATTAATGCAAGTTGCTACCAACATCTATATTCCGGTGGCCAACTATGGGCAATTAATGCTTTACCCAAATGTGGCCAGGCAAGTGCCAACTGGCCAAGGCCATGCGGATGCAAGCAATAATTTCATGCGGATGCAAGCAAGAGGAAGGAATATAATATTCCTTGCTAAATACATGCAGGAAATATTTATCATGCGGATTGCAAGCAAAGACTAATGCTAATATGCATTAAATAATAATGCATGCAACATGCACCCATAACTTCCTTATGCGGCTCCAATATTAAATGAGCCATTAGCTCAATCCATGCGGCAAAAGAATTGTAGCAAGAAAAATGTATATATAAATAATACATTACATACTTATGGACTTAAATGCATTGCATGTATTAATTGCATTCATAAGGACTTAATTGCATTAAATATATGTAATGCATTCCTATGGACTAAAATGCATTTCATGCATTCTTAAGGACTAAAATGCATTTCATGCCTTTAATGTATTCTTATGCAGCTTACTATTCCAGGAAAAGCTTTTAGGAAAGAAATGCATTAGAAAAAAGAAGGTATTAATTAATGCATAAAGTGCATTAAAGAAAATACTACATGCATTCTTTAAATGCATGCATGCGGCTGATGCATGGACACTGCATCAAATACATTAAATGCACTCCTTGGTGCCATGCGGCTAAATGTTGGCGCCAGCTTTCATGCATTAATGCATAATACAAATGCCTATTTAATACCAGCAACCATGCATGATATACTACAAGCGCCTATGCGGCTCCAGCCTCCATCCTATGGCCTATGCAGCTAAAATGGCTAAAGCCGATGCGGCAAAAATAAGAGATGGCCATGCGGCCCAAATAAGTGCAACTAAATAATAAAATAATTGCATGCCTATGCGGCCAACACAAAATTTCATGCATGCGGCTCCAAAAATACAAGCAAGCATGCAATTCAAAAATGCAAACAATGGCTTCCCACAGAAACTATGTCCATAGAAAATACCATGGCCTCCATGCTCCACCAAGATACAATGGGAACCCCTAATCCAGACTTCCATGGGTCAAATTTGGGTAAAATGAAATTCTCTACCACGTGGAACCATCAGTTGACAAAAATATACAAGTTTGACAAATCAAAACCCATGAAAACTGAAATCTCTTCAAAGCTAGATCTACTACAAATGAACCATCAAAATGGAAATCTCCAAGTTCTAAACATGCTTAGAATGTAACAAGGAAGAGAATGGAACAAACGAAATTGAAAATAGTCCAACATTCGGCAAGATGTACTTGCCTCTCTCCAATGGCTAGGGTTTTGGTGGAAAAGAAATGAATAAGGGTGAATGAGGAGGGAGAGAGAAAACTGGCTTATATAACAAGCTCAAGTGATCTCCACCATTCATTCCTCTCCACTCAATCTAAGCCCTACACCTCATCTCATGAGAAACCAAACTAAACCAAACCAAACCAAGTCAAAGTGGAACTGAACCAAATAAAACCAAATCCAGTTAAACCAAGTCATGAAATCCTACACTTAGGAAAATTTTAAAATATCACGTAAATCGATAAATACGAAATACGGCTCAAATTAAAACACGTATCCGTATAAAATATCGATACAGTGAGACGGGTCTCACAAGATATTTATATTTGACTAATCTCATTTGATTTTAGTGGGATTAGGGATTAGAATTAGATTTAGAACTTAAAATTGGAGTTTTCAAGTTATCATTTTGACCCCAACTCAAAACCACTCATTTCTTTGACTTGGAGGGCATTTCGGTAAATTGCCAAATGCCCCCAACCCTCTAAAATGTGGCCGGCCATGTATGGAGCAGCACCCCCTCTCCTTTGCTTCACTCCAAAGCAATCTCTCTCTCTTCATTTCATTTCTTTCCAAGCTCCTTCCCTCTTAAGAAATCAATTAGGTATGCTTTTAAAACCTTCATTAATTCTCTTTTGCATTTATTTCCTTCACCATAAATGAGGAGGAGACCACCCTCTATATTTTGCCCATAGAATTTGTAGGTTTCCCTAGAAATCTAGTTTAAGGATTTAATTGGGGGTTTTTCCTTTAGAGATGAGTATACATGTATATATATATATGTGTATGTATTTATATATATGTATTTGTTTATGTGTGTGTAGAGGAGAGTGGTGGTGGTGGTGTGAGAAAGTGTATGTGTGAGAGTGTGAGAGTGTGTGTGTGTGTCTATATATATATCTATATGTGTGTGTATATGTATTTATATATTTTATATATATATATATATATATATATATATATATATATATATATATATATATATATATATATATATATGTGTGTGTGTGTGTGTGTGTATGTATTTATATATATATAGATGTGTGTGTGTGTGTTGTGAGATTATATATATATATATATATATATATATATATATATATATATATATATATATATATATATATATATATATAAGAGAGAGTGGAAGAGGAAGGAGAAGTAGAGGAAGTAAGAGTAGAAGAATTAGAAGAAGAAGGGGAATGAGAAGGAGAATGAGAATGAGAAGGAGAATGAAAGGAGGAGAATGAGAAGGAGAATGAGGGAAGAAGGAGAATGAGAATGTCACTCCCCGTTCCCAGAATGCGTATTCTTATACATGTGCAATTCATGTATATTTATTTAGTATTTATCATGTATTATCCTGTATTTAAATTCCTTTAATTTTATGTTAATTAATTGTCTGTATTTTATTTCCTGCAATTTTATTTCTGCATTTTATTTCATGCTGTTATTTTCTGCTTTAGTCTTGCTTGTGGTTCGGGTTCATGGAGGGTTTTCGGGTTCATGGTGGTTCAACCCGACCCAATAACCCCACCTACCACCCTTCCCTATTTAAAGCTTCCATCTCATTCTCTCTCCTCATAACTCTCATTCTCACCATTACTTCTTCTTCTTCCTCTCATCACTTCTCCACCTACCAGCAGCAGCAGCAGGCAAGTGCAATCTTGCTTCTTGTTTGGAGAACCATTTTTATGGTTCATTATTCTTCCTCTCACGATTCTGAGAGAGTTTACTACTTGGCATTTTTGATTTCTTTGGCTGGTTTCTCCTAGATCTAAGTGTTTGTGTTCTCGGTTGACCATGGGTTTGATCTCCCAATTTGGCGTGTATTCTCGGTTGTCCATGGGTTCTGAACCATGGGAACTTCATTTCTGGCTTGGGACGAAGGTTCCTTAGTCACGCTCACGTTCTTACGTGTCTGCGTGTATTTTCAGTCACGCTCACGTCTTTACGTGTTAGCGTGTATTTTCAGTCACGCTCACGTTCTTACGTGTCTGCGTGTATTTTCAGTCACGCTCACGTCTTTACGTGTTAGCGTGTATTTTCAGTCACGCTCACGTTCTTACGTGTCTGCGTGTATTTTCAATCACGCACACGTCTCTACGTGTTTGCGTGTATTTTTAGTCACGCACACGTTCTTACGTGTCTGCATGGATTTTCAGTCACGTACACGTTCTTACGTGTCTGCGTGGATTTTTAGTCATACACACGTCTTTGCATGCGTGCGTGGATTTTTAGTCACACACACGTCTTTGCAAGCGTGCGTGGATTTTTAGTCACGCACACATCTTTGCATGCGTGCGTGGATTTTTAGTCACGCACACGTCTTTGCATGCGTGCGTGGATTTTTAGTCACGCTCACGCCCTTACATGCCAGCGTGAATTTTGAGTTACGCTCACGTCTTGCGTGCGTGCGTGAATTTCTTGTCACCTTTTCACGCTCACTTGAGCGTGCGTGAATTTCTTATCATTCTTCACGCTCACTTATGAGTGCGTGAATTTCCCTTCACGCTCACACTGTGCATGCCAGCGTGAATTACTTTTTCACGCTCACGCTGTTACACGCTCACTCCAACCTGCTAGACTTGGCATGACTTGTTGGCCTTAGCCTAGACTTGTTGGCGTGACTTTCTAACCTGGGTGTTACTATTTGCTCTATAACTTATTCATTTAATGGTGGCATGATAATTTTTCTATTATATCCTTACGCCTTTTGGCCTGAACTTGATAAATCATGATATGTTAATATTGTTAATACAGATTGTTATGTGGAATGTGTCATGTGTCTTGATTGATCCATGTATACCCAGTATGACTAGAACTTAACTCTGAGGAGTTATAGGCTCGACCCCATGTAATACTAATTGACTTTCATGCCTTGTCACCATTGATAATGATTGTGACATTGACTAATAATTGATCATGCGTTCCTAGTTGGAACTAAGAGACTGGCTAGTCGTCTTATTGAATTGAATGAATGAGACACGTTCATGTAATGAACTATTGTACTCGATTAGCCAATCCCGAATATTGGCATACAGGCACATGCAGGCTTCAAATTATTTATTTATTTATTTAGTTATTTATTTTCTTACAAAAACCAGCATGTGTACTTTATGGTCAAGGCATGATTACTCCGTGGTTAGATTTGATTGTTGCATCACGCTTTGTAAGACCTACAACCTAGCCGCACGGGTATCGTTGTAGAGTTGCGCATATCGTACCCCGTACGGAAGTACTCATTTGAATGACCATGATCCACGGCATGGGATTTCACTCAACGTAGAGACTATTAAGTTAAATAAAATAATGATTGCATGGAGAGAATGGATTCCCGAGTTCTTACATGGCAGCCCCCTTGGGACTAGTAGTGCCCGACGGGCCGGCTGGTTCCCACAGATACTGTAAATCTGTCACACGGGCAGGGAACGGTATCTGCTTATGTAGCCTCCCTTCCCAAAATTTTTAAAAATATTTATTTTCTTTATTTTAGTTAAATAGTGATTTTTATGATTTTTATAAACAATTATTTGTTAATTATTACGGTAGATGATTTTAGCCATGGTTGAGATTTGGAGTACCAGGCGACTAGGAATCATGGCACGGATAGTGGAGCAGCGTGTCTTGACTAGTGTACTAGCCATGCCAAGGGAGACCTAGCCATAAGTAAGTCCTAACTAGGAAAACCAGGCCGAGTTGCGACTTAACCTTCCTAGATGTTTAATTAATTATTATTATATTTATTGACTTGTAGGAGACCCGTTTGTGTCGATTTAGCCCGAGCTGAGCCCGAACCAAATTCAAGCCCATGTAGACATATAGTACGTCCAAAGAGGCCCATGAAGACGATTATGGGGGTGATATAATTAGTGTATTTATTTTAGTAGATAAATAAGTGATTTTATATAAATGGGCTTTGTATATAAGATGTGTGTATTGATGTTTGGTTTCTGAGTGTATGATGGCATGTCCTAGGAAATGTCTTTCGGGATTTGTGAGAATTGCTAGGCTATATTTATACGGGTGAAAATATAGGTTCATACATTTAGGGTATACAAATACCTGGCATTACATGTATATTAAGATATCTTATTTATATAAACTTCATAAATATTTTTATATTTAATTAGAGTGTGTATATATAAATATATATGCATATGTATTAGTAGCTATTTGGTAGACTTGTTTTATATAAATATAATGTATGCAGGTTATATGGTATATAGATATTTATCATATATGTATAAATGTACATGTAGATAAATATAAATAGTCATATATATATTATATCTATAAAAGAAATCGTTACAAATACTTTTATTTCATATATGCATAGATACGTATATGTATATCTATTTGTATATATGCAAATATATGCATTGTATATATATATGTAAATATGTATATTAGTATATCTATATTGTATGCATATATAGATATATATTAAGTGTATATATGTGGATATGTATATATATATATTATAAATGTGTGTATGTATATATAGATATATATTGTATACGTGTGTACGTATATATATAAATATATTATATAGATGTACATGTGCTTGTATATATAAATAAATATATATATATATATATAAATTGAGTGTATAAAAGTGGTAGTATACATATATGTATATATGTATTAACTCTGTTATAATAAATAGGAAAAGGAGGAAAGCCCAACCCAGTCCAGCCTTTAGGCCCAAAACAGTCGGCCTAACGATCTCCAGCAAGCCCCCAACCCGAGCCCATTGGTTGAACACAACAGCAAAACCACAGTCGACCAAGCACAGCCCAGGCCTGAGCTATTCCCCTCGGCCCAAAGGCCCGACTCTCCACCCTCAGCTCTGCTTATATAACAGAGTACATATAAACTGTAGTAATCGAGCGAAGGAAGAAACTCATGGGGAAAACCCTAATACTAACTCCCGCCGCGACATCCCAGAGGTTGGGCGGCCCTTCCCCGACCCTGGGCGGCCTCTCACCGTCAGTTTCGCCGCCGCACGTCGCCGGAGACGTGCGGGAACAGCAGACAAAGAGGACCGCGCACTGCAGAGACCAGAGTTTCCCCCAACCTTTGTGGTTTGTTTTCTTCGTCAACGCTTGTTCGTTTTCGATTCCGTAAATTTCTATGTGAAGCCTATATGAACCACTACAAACCCTTTCAGAAAGAATCCCGTAAAACCCAGTGGATTGCTCGAAAGATCGAAGCAAAGTTGCCCGAGAATTTGTTAGAAAAACAGAGTTTTAGGCTATCCAAAACACAACTTTGAAACCAATTTTTGTACTATATATTAAGGTTTTCAGAAAACTAATTAAAGACACTTTTAGACAACATATAGGGCTTCACAGTCCTTTTTGTGGATTCGGAAATCATCGACTACGCGTCGAGAAATCGAACCCCAAAGTTTTCCAAAAACCTGTTTTTAAAAACTAGAAAACTCATCCACATGACGTACGTCCCGCCATTTCGGGCGACGTGGTTGCGCACTGAAGGCTTCGAAAGCTGCGTAACAGCTTCGTGGTCGTGTGGGCTTTGACGGAATTCAAATTGGTCGCGTGTGCGCGACGAATTTGATACGTATCCGTCGAAATTCCCCGTATCGGCCTCTGTGCAAATTTTCTAATTACTTCGTGCACGCTCGTCAGATCGAGACGAAACTTGTGCCAACAGGACCGTATCATTTTTCTGGTCCTGCATGCCAAGTTTGGTCCAAATCTGAGACAGTCGAATCGAACGTCGTTTTGTGGGCCCCACAGTCCCACTCAACGGGCGATTTTGTGCACGGCCCGCCGGAATCCAACTCTGGATATACGGTTGGGTTCGTATCGGAAAACTGGATCCATAGACATGTAGTTTGACGACTTTAGAGACCATTGACCTTGGCATGCTTTTCGGTACAAAGCGGGTCCAACGGCGGACACCGTTTTTGCCCAAAATTACCATTTTGCCCCTGTGTCCAGAATTGGACTTAAGGACAGACAATCCTAGCTAATTTGACTATTTCGAGAATATTGGTAATATTTGTTTCAGCTTTCGGAGACAGTTGTGATGACTTGGATTGTTTGGCTTACCAGTCGACTATATATTTGTTGGATCTGCGTGCAACCTCCAGGCAAGTATACCTTGCCTTCCTCTACAGTTTTACTTACATGCATTTCCTTTCATTTTTCAGTCATTTGATTGTTTATGGACATGTGCTTTTCGTGTTATTTTCTATGGAGTTGTTTTTATTGTTTATAGCCATGTTCATATTTTGGCCTTGTGTTTCACATTTGGAGTTTCTCATCAGTACCTTGCTTGAGTCGTGTCATAGAATGGTTGCGTGTAGTGAACTGTCATAGCCTTGATTATCGTTGTACACAACCAGAGAGTCCACACTCGGGACGAGGGTTGTTTGGTGCACCAGAGAGTCCACACTCGGGACGAGGGTGTTTGTCGTGATCAAATGGCACCAGAGAGTCCACACACGGGACGAGGGTTGACCATTTACACCAGAGAGTCCACACACGGGACGAGGGTGTCTTGCCGTGAGCTAGCCAGAGAGTCCACACTCGGGACGAGGGTTAGCGCTTAGTTCAAACCAGAGAGTCCACACTCGGGACGAGGGTTTGATTTCTTCCATTGATCTCGTGTATTCGTTCATCCGGCAGTTCATTTATACGTAGTTGTTCTAGTGTTCGTATTCGTATTCGTGTTCGTGTTTGTGTTCGTAGTCATTTGTCTTATCCTTGTTCTTTCTTGTTATTTCCTTGCGCATGATAAAACTATTAGATAGGCATGTATATTATGTATCTTGCTAGTCCTCTGAGGACCTGATGATCTCCTCAGGTTTAGCGATTGCATGGAGTTAGCTAGTAGTTCTGGATGGCAGAGGATTTGCGGTTCTTACGAGATTCAGGTATCGTTATTGTGTTTATTATCCGCTCGTGCTTTTCATTCCTTATCATGAGATATCATGTTCCTTGTTTCAGTTGTAGACTCTTGTTATATTCCTTAGAGTCTTATCGGATATTTATGCTAGTGGGCTGCAGACCACGACCCATAGTGTTCATTCATGTTTTATATTCTTATTGTGGATTGAGATATAGATTTGATTGCCATGATTTGGCAGTATACCATAGCCTTGACAGTATTTACGTATTCGAGTCGGGCTGGAGTCCGTTCGATACGTAGCTGGGCTTGCTCACGGACTCACGTCCGAAAAGCGGGTATGGGTCATGACAACTTATATTATTGTACATGCTATATTAACAGCGGGCGTCCCGCTGGGACTCGTTTAATTACATAATTGGCGCAATTGATTGATTGGATAGACTAGCCTTGCTCGCACATAGTAAGAACTGAGGAATCCCTATTTGCATAATTCCAGGATAACTTGGGACTCACAATAGCAAGCCGTAGTAGTTGATTGGCCGTTCAAGATGATTTGTTTGTGTACTGTACCTACTCTGTTGTCTAACTGAGATGATCAGAATGTCAGGACATGACGGACCAACTTCTGTCCTTGTTTGGTTGGGAGATTGGTTCGAAGTGTCGTGATGTTATGTGAATCCTAGTGGAAAGCAGAGATCTATTATTATATTCTCTTACTTACTGGTTTAATCCTTCATATCGTGCTCCCTTGTGGTACTTGCTATTAGAGGTCTAACCTCTCTGGTTTTGTATGGCCAGATTTAGAGCCAGACCTCGAGGATCCAGCTTACTTCTACCTCCAAGATGGTCAATACTAGGGGAATGATCGCAGGAGGACTCGAGTGGGTTCCTTACTTCACCACTCGTTTTGTTATTTACTTTATACTTTGCCGTTTGGCACCGACATGTTAGTCGGATTGTCTTGCACTTACTTTTACATGATTGTAATTAAGTCAGACTGCAGCTGATAATAATTGTGTATATGTTACTATACCATCTGGCTATATTTTGTAAAGCCAGATCTCAAGAGTATTTTGACTGAGCGTTTGGGACGCCTTACTGCTTTATCTTACATGTTCTCTATTTCTGCTTCTTATTTGAATGATTGAGACAATAGATGTGAAGTGACCATAGTAAGACTTTCATGTAGTATGCACCCCCTCGTCTGGTTAGACAGCATTGATCGTATTATACGGTATTCATCTACCCGTAATACGTAGCTGGCTGAGTCATTCCTCCGCTCTCCAGTATTCTGGTTCTGGGGCGTGACAAGGTTTTAGTGGTGGCCCATGCAGGTCTGATTTCAGACTTGTGGGGTGTTTTGATTTATAGGATGTCTCAATCACACGTGTTTCCCCCTTGATCTCATGATTCTTTATTCTCAACCCTTGCTTGACATTCCAGTATCCTTTGACTTCATTGATCCTTCATGTCCGATTGTTTGATTGTTCTCTTGTCCCTTTTCTTAGGGGCACTTCGTCCGCATCGGTCAGAGCTGGACAACAGCAGGGGCAACATGGGCAACATGACCAGGTTGGTCAGCAATAAGGGCCAGTCTCACCTCAGGAGGCTATCCAGGAAGAAGTGATAGTGGAAGCAGCAGCTGGATCGCAGTATCCGGATGTTCCACCACCACCAACAGTTCCACCTACCCAAGTGGACACACCAGCCCTTCTGGAGATCATGAGAGGAATGATGGCTACTCAGCAACATCAGATGTTGGCCCAGCAGCGCATGCACACTCAGCTACAAGAGCAGAATATATTGCTTAACCAAGGATTGCAGACGACTTTGGAAAGAGGAGTGAGGACTGATTCAGGAGCATCAGCCAGGTTTTGCAAGTACAACCCCCGCCGTTTCGAGGGCACGGAGGATGCCATCTCAGCAGATACATGGCTTAAGGATATTGAGGCTATTCTGATAGCAGCTA